>WEKX01018248.1:147973-228135 GCA_013390025.1 Pitta sordida | reverse complement strand
AAGCATGACATAATTATCTAGAAGGGAGGGGGGGGGGGGGGGGGGAAAGACAATTTTTAAGAAATTGTATTTTTTTTATGTATAGAATTTGTTAAAAAGAAAATGAAGAAAATCTCCAAAATGAAAAAGGCAAGCCTGGACATCTGGGCTTTTCAAGTGGCTGCCACTTTAAACTAAAATTCATTTAAAGTTACAAGAAAAATGAAGTCAAAATTGTATTTATTACTTGTTGCTATTGATACTTATCGTTATTATTTAATTGCTATTTATTATATTGCTCTTTACAGATGCTCTGCAACTCAAGTTAAGTGCTCTGGAATACAAGTTTCCTGAACCTTTTCAAATATATCCCTTGACTCTCACAGCTGATGGCCATGGTGGTCTTTCCCAGCGATATATTTCTATATTTCTATTACAGATTTGCTGAGTGAACTTGCCCAGACACCAATTCAGTGAGGGGTTTATGCTAAAAAAGCCCCTGAGATCAAGAAAAAAAAAATCTAAAAGCTTTGCATGACTTACAGAAGCATTATGCACATTAAAAACCTGTAAATGGCAACTACAGCTGTAGCTAAACACAAATAACTGAATGAAGCCGTTAAAAAAACAGGATTTCTTTTCGCAGGGACATTTTTCCTTTCAAATTTTCTAATCAATCCGTGTCGAAATCACTTAAGATTCCATTTGTGCTTAAAAAAATCAACCCACAAGCCTTATAAATTTATGGGATTTTCATTTTATTCCAAAGAATCTTGCCCTGAAACTCCTTGTTTCAAGGCACAATATTTGCTGTTTGCCCAGCATATTAGACACCTCCATGCTTTCTATTAAAAAGGCCTCACAAAGAGCCATACAAATACCTTTTTAATTGAAATCTTGCCATCTCCCCTCCTTTCATGTCCCCAAAGGTACCAAGCTATGAATTTCAATGAGGGTTTAATTAGTGCTTTTCTGTCAGCCTTGCTTCCCTCACCCACCTACCCACTCTGGGCTCTCCAGAGACACGGAACAGCAATTTCAGGGCACACAAAAGGAGCAACGTTCTCCAAGAGATAAGAGTTTAAAATGTAGCAGTTCAGGAGAATTTTGGTGTGGCTGTTTTCCAAACCCACATGAAATAGTGGCTGGTTTTATTGTGGAGGTAGCAGGGATTTATTCATTAATTAAAAAAAAATGGAGAAAAAAATGAAGAAGAAGAAAGAGGTGAAATTCCGAGGTAGCTTATGGCACAGACATGTCACCACTGGGAGGAAATGGAAGAAGGGGAGATGAACTATGAGGTCCTGCACACACATCACAATACAAACAAACTACAGGAAATAGAAATAGTTTCTACTGATGATGCCAAGTGATGTTGCAGTGCTTATAAATTAATTAAATGAGACATGATTAGGATACAATGGAGTGGCATCACAGCAGAACCAAAGCTGCTTGAGCTACACCTGGAACCCTCAAGTTCACGTCTTAAATAAATTGAACCATTCAGGTGAGTGTTTCCACAGCGAGACTTTACACTTAGTACAGCAGGACTGACAATGTCTTGTGCCAACGAGGCACCAGAAATGGAAGAAAAGGGATGAGGGGTTTTGAAAACTGCGATGAGAGGTGCTCGTTCACACTACACACCTCCCTCTTCACAATATTTATCCTTCTTTCAATGACCTTCTTAACACATCACTAAATACATTCAGAAACCAGATGATTAATTAATTAAACGTTCTGGTGTCAGGCAGAACTGGGCACAGACGTGCCAGCACCCAGAAGGAAGGTGGCAGGATCACAGGGATTGCTCACCGTGGTGCACCTTCTGCCCTCAGCCTTGGCTACAAACTTGGGAGTCAGAATCACAAAATCTGCTGAAGAGAGAGCAGAGAAGAAAATGAAAGTGCCAGTAAAGGCCCCAAGACACCACAGGAGGGTGCTACACACAGGCACTGCACTCCCTCTCCCAGCAGGAGCAGCTAAAAGCAGCAGGTCTTTTCCAGGGAGTTTGAAAGCAGCAGCAAGCCCTCCTCCCTCAGAGCATCTCAGGATGGATCCCTTCACTTCTAATCCGAGACTCAAACCCTTGTGTCAGCCTGTTGTGAGCACACTGTCACCTGAGGCACACCGGTAATATGAGCAGCTAGAAACAAACCGAGTGACCCTCCAATGCAGAGGGTTTAATGATTGTGTAAATATTTTACTGTGCTTACACTGCATTACAAAGTAACTCCTCTCTGCCTCCAAACATCAGCAGCTCTTCTTGACGTGCTTAATACCAGAAACCTGCAGGATTCCCAGAACGAAATTACTGTGTGACAGGAGACACACGCGACAATACACAGATATATTTTACTGTGCCCAGATTTCGTTTCCTTTCACACTTCCCACTTGCTTTTCAGCGGCTAAACAAACCCAGAGCACTTCACAAGATACAACACATTTCCCACTAATTGCTTTGCACTGAGGCTGTTTACAGCAATTTAAAAGAAAAACGTTGGAAGGACTCATCCCCCTCCCCTCCCAACAAATCAAGGTCAGGTTGCCATCAGAGGCTGATGAACAGAACAAGGATGTCAGGAGATTTATACCAACTTTCTACGGCAGAGGCAACTCCTGTATCCCAGTCAAGGTAGGAGAGCTCACCACAGTAACCTGATACATCTTGCAGGACCCTGGAAACACTAAAATTGCACATTATTTCTTTAAAGTATCTTTTTTCACAATGGAGGGTCTGTTGTCCAGCTGCTCAAGGAAGTCCAACACACCCTGTCCAGAACCTGCCCCTCCAGTGCCCCCATCTCAGGGTGTTCCTGTTCACAGTCCTTGGATACAGAAAAATGGATGTTAACCCAGAGGGAGAGAGGAGCCACTGGCCCCTCTTACATAGGGGAAAGGAAGGTAACTCAAGGGAGACTTCCAAATAAGAACCTGGACTTCCTCCTTTTCCCCCCGACTTTTTAACATCACTCACCCTATTCTCTCCTGTCATTCTCTGATTCCAATCCAGTTGCACCTTCCTGAGGTGTTCTCCCTCTTTGTCTTGGGTTTTCTCAACAAATCCTTTACCCACAGAATTAGAAATTATCTCTAATTGAAAGGGACTCTGTGGAACGAATGGGCTGGTGCTGGACAGCACACACAGGGAAATTTGCTACTAAAGAAGTATCAATACAGAAGATCACAAATAATTCAACAAAATGAGAACACCTGCTGCCCAACAAGTTCTGTAGAAACATGTGCTTTCCCAGTCCAAATGCCAGTGTCAAAATGTCATTCCAAAGGAGAAATGTGCCGAGGGGATGCACAGCTCCTCTCCCACACCCCAAGCAGGAAGCTCAGAATCAGGCAAATGTTTTCAGAGAAGGCTCTTTCAGCCTGTTGCCACTATCACTCGAATTGTTTGGCAGCTAAAGCTGGGTTCTAACACTGTCTGGGACACACCATGAAGGCAAAACCACTCCTACAATGCAACTTTCACAGAAGACAGGGACATGTGGCAACAATGGCCACCACGTTTTTGTAGGGAATGGAGTTCGGATGGGGAAAAAATAGGAATATCATCTATCAGAGCCATGCACAGATATTAACTACTGAGAAAACAAGACGTGCAACTTTTCGGACATACAATTTCCTAAATGAAGAAACCAGGCTGCTGGGCAGCCTGTATCCTATAGGTCAGCCTATATCCTATAGAAACGCCGCCCGTCTGGGAAGAAGGACTAGAATGCTCTGCCCTGGTATGTGCACTAATTCACTAACTGCTCCGTGGCTCCCATCCAGCAAAACACTTAAGCACATGAATAGTCCCAACAACAAAGGTCTGAAAGGCTGCCCATACATTAAAGTAAATTGCAATGTAGGCACAAGCCTCTCCCTCGCTTTCATTAAACCCTGCAAACCCCAGAGAACAAAATCAATGCTGCCTCCCCTGGGTACGGCCAGCAAGGAGAGGGGTCACAGCAGCCACATTCAAGGACAGCTCAGGAAAATGTATTTACAAAATGTATTTACAAAATGCTTATGTTTTGGTAAACACAAATGTTAAATATACACACGTTGTTGGAGTAACATGATGTTATCTAAGGAAAATAAACAAACAAACAAACAAACAAACCCCCACATGGTTTTGTAGCTGCAATACAAAAGGGCCATGAAAAAACTGCCAAACTTTTACCTGGGTTTGCTTTTCTGCTAAGACAGTTTGCAACTCCGGGGAAAACCCATTCCCTGAGTTTTCTTCCGAGGAGGAATCTGAATAAAATGTCAGGCTGAGGCAGGCAGCAATCCTGGCTCACACAAATCAAACGCCAGGGTTCAGGAGAGAGGGGGGATAATGTTTGGTGGGAGCACAAGGGAGGAGAGGAGCGATTCACAGCCTAGAAGGTGACACTGCAGGGTCTAGGTCAGGGGGATACATGAGGTGCTCAGAACGGATGGGTGTAGAATGGAGATGATGAATTTATTGCCATTTGATAGAACTCACCTGCTATCAAGATTTGCTGCGATGGCACCATTAAGGCACTAAAAAACCACTTCCTGCTTACCTCAGGCAATAAAGTCCTTTACTTTCAGAGCAAGAATATTACCAAAAGGACACTTTTCTAAGCAGTTATAATGTCTGCTTTTATTGTCACTAGTATTTACACCCCTCTTTTTGCTTCTCTGTTCCAATGCTAAAGCCGGCATCCACCCCAGACGTGCAGTGGGCAAAAGCAGGCGACCACATCTCCCACAAAGCAGCAAATTTGATCCCATTCCTGTCACAAACAGTTAATTCATTTTTTTTTTCGGGGGCACTGAGCATCAGATTTCATGTGGAGGCACCTGAAACAGCAGCCCTATGTTATTAGGCACTTCAGACCAAACGCTATCACCGACACAATGAGGGCGAGCCTAATCTGCGAGTCGGTGCTTCAGAAATGAATGAAATGTTTACAGGCCGAGAGTGGTGTGAAAGTGGAAGAACCTGCTCCTCTCAGAGCTCTCTATGCTCTGCTGGCACTTTGAGGGTGAGAAACATGCAGTGTGTACACAAACCACACTGCTGCTGTCATATCACTGCTCTTTGGCTGTGCATTGAGGCTGATTTGTCATTGCACAAGTTTTTTGTTTCACCCTAAAACTACCAGGTTATAGTGCTCCCCACCCCTTGTTACCACAACAACCCTTTGGGAGCAGCAGCTTCCGCAGCTGCCCTGCAAGCACTTTAATTTACTGATCATATATTGGTTTCTCTGTGGCAGTTTGGTTTGACTCTCTCAAGGCTCTGTGTAGGGCCCAGAGACACTTCTACAGTTCAGTGAATTGCTCGAGGTGAAGGGAGAGGATGAGTGAAGGCAGCAGAGCTGCACATGGAAATAATAACCATGACATCTGCTGGCAGCCGATCTGGTTTGTAAGCACCTCTGGCTTTAATGAGCTAACAAAAGAAAGGTGAAGAAACCCCTTTGTAATCCAGGGGCTGTTTGCAAGACTGTAAACAGTGCAGTGTGGTCAATATTGCAGGGAAAATTAGAATTCTTCTTGATGAGCAGCTCTATTTGATTTCCATACTTTGATGAAAAGCATCAGCAAAACACTGAAAACGGCTTTTAATTTGGGCAGTGTTTGGTGGTGGTCAAGCTAAGCAGAAAAAAAGAATTCTATCATGCCATAGTGGAAAGCAAGGAAATCACGTTTCTGCCTGTAAATAGGAGTTGTGGAAGTTCAGAGAGAGAATAAATATGGAAGAGGGAAAATGGGATGTCATTCAGCACAGCCACACTCCTGACCACGAGGCTGCTTTTGAGACAGCTCAGCTTTGTGTAGCGCAGCACAGAAGAATCTCCATGAAGTGAGTCATAATAAACACCCCGAGAAAATGAGGCCTCTGCAGGTGTTTTTAGAGGAAATGAAGAAACAAAACAATCCCATCAAATATTGAACCAAATAAAAATAAACTCTGAGCGGAGATGTAGGTATTTACATTCTGGATTTGGGCACTGGAGAGGTAACAGCAAGTGAATTTGATGGACATTCAGGGGTGTGACCATTCAAATTTGGTCTAGAAACACTCAGAGATGAGATAAAAACCACATCCACTGTCTGGACAGCAGGAAAATTCCTTCAGTCACCTACTGTCCCTCTTGCATAAAACTAACAGGAACAACATAAAAACCACAAAGGAGATCTGCTCCCACTAGTAAGAATCATTTAAATCCTTTTAAAGGATCCAACTACTGAATGTTACAATCCATGATCTTTGGATTTTATTCTTTTTCTGGCTTTTTGCTGTGGGGCTGTTTCAGGGAGTTCCTGCCAGATAAAACTCCAGATTAATTCCGAGTTCATGTGGCCAGTGAGTGGTGAGCTCCTCAGAGCCAGCTCACTGTCCCTTCCTGGGAATTCCTGGAAGATATTGAACAGCACACAGTATTTTCAATTAATGCTCCAAATCGTGTTTAGATCGACACAAAAAGCCTTTTCAAAATAAATCTCCACGTAAACATACTACTCAGGATTCAAGAGCCAGACACAGATTGGTTCGGGAAGCACAAACTCTGCTTTGAAACAGCTCATTACAGGCTTTTTCTTTTTTCTTTTAACGACCTGTTTTTCAGACTCCTATTAGAGCAGAGTAACTAAATATCCATTAAGGAAGCACTTAGGCCGAGTGATAGCTTTTCCTGGGCGGCTTAGCGGGAGTTCTCAAAGCACTTTGGAGAAGCGAGGAGCAGAAGCAGAGCCCTGGAGAAGAGATGCAGACACAGGTTGAACGCCGGGGCACTGGCAGGACCTTTTTGTTTTGTTTCACTGGGGAAATATTTCACCTGGGAAAGGAAATGGCCAATTCCGAGACACTACCAGGAAGGCACTCCTCGGGCTTCATGGCTGAGCTATTATTTTTGTCCCCCGAGAAAGGGGCTCCGTGGATTTTCGTGCCTCAGGGCAATCCAAGAGCCACCCATGGAGGCAGCCCAGGCTGCCTAACCACCACTTCCACCCAGTGCCAAGGACAACACCTGCAGGCCTAAATGTTTCAGAGGGTTTTTTTTTTTCCCTATGATTTTTTTTAACAAATAATGATATTATTATTCCAGGAAAAATCAGTTACTTCTGAGAACTAAATTTGGTTGAGTGGAAGAAAACACCTTTGTAAAAAGGAACCTTGACCTGTTCAGGTGGTTGGATTCCACCTCCCTGTTCAGAACTCCCCTTTCTCAGGGTCACTTTGGCTGCCTTCCCAGCACGAAGGCCCAAGTGCAGGGACTTGCCAGGTATCCTGAATTTCAGTAAGAAGTCGAGCTGCCTGGCACCACCACAGATTGTTCACTTTCCAACACAGAGAACAGAAAGTGTAGGAAGGAGAGGGGGGAGAGAAGAGGATTTGCAAAATGCACCACCAAAAGTCACCCCCTGTGCTCCACTCTGACCTCTAAACGTGTACATCAATCACTGATGTTAAAGTGCAGCAGGGAGGAAAGAAGGGAATTAAATAACAGCCCAAAAGAGAGGGGCTCTGGGTATCTGCATTCTGCCTGGAGGAGGAGCACACACAAAACCAGATCCTCGGTTTAACACAACAGATTTGGGGAAACCCACAAATTCATGCTCTGTCAGTGAGCCCTTCACGGCTTTTCTGGAAGGTTCTTGCCATTCTTACAGCCCTCCTGTAAGGCAAATTATTTAATTTTTCTGCCCACCATGTCCTTAAGTTACATCACATGGAAAACCAGCTATTTCAGAGGGATTTTAGAGCCCTGAGGTAGTTTTTGTAGACTCCTGTGACATCCTCCAGTGAATCAGTGATTAGAAAAGCAAACATGTAAGCAGGAGTTCACCTCAGAAGGAGGGAGAGTGAGAAACACAGAGCTCAGAACAGCTCCCATCCCTGCCTCCCCACCTTGGCATTTGTAGCCTTGCAAAGAAATGTCAGTTTAAATAACCCATTCTCGTGACACTAAATACTGAAATGCCAACCCCGATCAGGTGGATTTCTGTCAAAAATAAATGTTTTAACAGCGTGGCTCTTCATCTTGGCCTGATATGGATTGAAGATAGCAGCTCTTACATTATCCTCAGCCCAAGTTAAATGCAGGCAGAAAATCTGCCAGCTCTGGTAAATCACACAATGTGGACACTCTGGGCAGTGATTTACTGAGCTATAAACACAGAGAACTTTTAAAGGACGTGCTCCATATCAAAGGAGGCCCAAAGTGCTGTTGCTTTTACTCAAAGGTGATACTTTATGTTGGAACAAGAGAGATTCGTGGCAGCTTCTCAGCACTGATAAGTCAGGCACAGCCTTTTGAAGATGATCAGTCCCTCCTGTGCATCGTGCACAAAATGCAGGTTAATTGATTTGCTGCAGAGCTCAGGGCTCTTATCAAAGGTGAACACAGTTCAGGGAGTGAATCCAACAGCACAACAGACCCTCTCATACTTAACTCCTCTGTTTCTGCATTTCTGGGGAGAAGGAAGGGAGTTGAACCCTTGCAAGGGTGTCATCAGCACGACTGCAGCTCGGCTTTGCAACCTCAGTGCATGATCCATGCCTCTGAGAGGAAAAATAGGATTCCAAAGACACTGCTGTAGACTGTGACTGGTTTATACAGGAGGGGAGTTGCCTACAGGAAAACAAAACTCCAAGAGCTGATGCTGAAAAAAAAGTCACTAGTGAGCCATGGAATTAAGGAGAGAGAATTATGGGGGGGTTTTGCCTTCTCATCTCCCTTTTAATTTGCAATCTATTCTCCACCCTGTTCCCACTTGGCTGCCTGTTTCTCTTCCTCCTTTTTTCTGCTTACCTGGCACACCTTTGTCTCACTCCTTCCTTCCTTTGTGCCCCCTCTTAAAAATATCTCCTGGTGCTCCCACAAAGTTCCTGCCATCAAAACACTCACAGTGACTTCTAAGAGATGGAGCTTAACAAAGCAAGCAAGTATTCTCAGGCTTTAATGTACTATTAAATACAAGCGTCTTCCTTCTTGTTTCCATTAACTCCTAAATTATTTCAGAATAGCTCAGAGCAACCTCAAGCATAATTACATGGAACTGCGTAATTAATAGAACTCATGAAATGCATACCATATACAGGAGGTTAACAGCATGTAAGAATGGGGATTTGGTATTTGTATCTTGAATTTCTACTGGTTTATAACCCAAACCACACCACGGTGTCAGTCTATAGAGCTCCTGCTGCATCACATCTCTGAGGTTTGACAAGAACAGCAGGACAGAGGAACAGTGGTCTGTGCCTGACTCCTCTGCAGAGTAAAAAACACCACAAAAATACATTGAGAGCCCCACAGTGACTGCAGCACGTGTGAGAGATGCTGAGCATCTTTACAGAGTATTCGCAGCAGGCCCTGAATTCACATCATGACAAATACAATGTATTACCTAAAGCAGAGCCCATTTGTTGTGTGCAGGTGTGAATACAAGCTTTTTCTCTTCCCAAATCTTTCTCACCTGATGTTTCAGTCAACTGGATGCTGGAGAGGCCTCTACAAACACCTCAGTTCTTTTATTTGCTATAATTTTGCCATGCCCAGAGCAGACAGCATGAACAGAACATTGGTTCCCTTCCAATGCTATTGAATGATTTGTGGGTTTGAATTGGTCCCTAGGAACTAAATGGAGCCTTGCAACCAAAATGACTTGGCTGGATTTAACTCTTGAACTTTTTCTATACTGAAAACTCGCTCTTGATTTCATGTCACATAACGTTTCCTCACATCCTGGCTTCCATCTGGATTGCTCTGAGCAACAGCACTGCAGTTGATCTAAGGGAGGGACAAAAAACTCCTGACAATTTTGATACTTCGAACTCTGGGCTCCCTCTCCCACAGGAGCTTGGAGATCCTTTGCAATCCAGGCTGTTCCATGATTCTGTGAGACTATTTTCTCTCACATCCAGCTCTGAACCATCACCTAATGTTGGTTTTATGATCCTATGACAATTGTTGCTTCCCCTCACAGCTGAATAAGTCAGATGACCCTAAACCAGTTTTACACCAGCGTAACTTCACTAATCCTGATCATTTATTAGTGAGAGGAGGGAGATCAGGTCTAACAGACATTACTTTTTACTTACACCAGGTATTTTCACCTGTTGCATCTTCCCACCAGACCAGCTAAAAAGGGCCATTCCATAGGAGTGGAGAAAGAAAGCATGAGGCGCTGGAGCAAGCAAGAAACTGAAGCACAACGTTTTTTCTGGGTTACACACAGTTTTAAAAGGTTCTACATTTCCAACAGGGCACAGTGAGATTTCAAATTGTGTGTGTAGATATATATCTCCTGTATTCTGTGAAAGACAATAAATTGAACTTTTAACTCTAAATGTATCAGGAGAATGCATAAACAGACAAGTTTCTATTGCACTTAGGTCACAATTTTAGGGAAAGGCTTCCAAAATTATGGTGTGTTTCCCAGATAAAACTTCTGCAGCTGAAAGGTTTTCTTGTTATATTATCTACGAGCACATGAATTGATTTCCTTAAAATTTGCTTTACATGTATTTCTCCACTTTGCATTATCATTAATATTCCAACTAAAGAAGACAAATAGGATTGTTCTGGGATGCCTCTACTCAGGGTGAAGTCCATTCAAGTAATGGAGCAATTTAACTGGTTACACCATTAGCTGAGATGAGAAACCTTGTACTTCAGCAAGTCTGGCAACACTTAATTATTTAAAGCCACCCTTCCACGTGAATCTAAATATGAATAGATTATTATGCTTTCTGTGGAAAATACACCTCTGTCCTCCCAAGTGCTCTGCAGAAATTCTGAGTCACAATAACCTCCTTGCTCGGAGTCCCACAAGGGCTCAGCACCAGAGGTGGGAATAAAGAGCCCTCCCTGCCCTGACTGGGCACCACAATCCCTCCCAGTGAGTCCCACCACTACAAAATCACATTCAACTAAGAAAACAGGGAAAGAATAAAAATAAATCACGGAAAATATGAAGGGAAAAAAACTGAACAAAGGTGACTTTATAATCCTCAGAAGCAGAAGAAACTCGGTGTTTTGATGGCAGCTGAGCAAAGGACTCCTGTGCTACTGCTGCAGTTACCAGGGGTTTAACACATCATCAAGCTGAACAAGTCTCTGTGTGTCAGCACAAGCATGATAAGCCATTTCCTAAGCCCCCTTAGCCCGTGGCAAATGCAAGACATGGCTTAGCATGTTTCCCTTTCCTCTGGGATTAAACTGACACACTCTCAGGGTGGACACAGGCTGGGTTGGAGATTCCCTTTGTAGCACAAGAATTTGCCCAACTGTGGTGGCTTGACTTGATGTCAAATTCCATAACTCCACTAAGAGCATAAGGCTAATGGGATAAGGGGAAGAGGAAAAGCATTTCCTTGCCAAATGGTTTTTTAACAGGCTTGAACATGAGAGTGACAATGGCGTAAAAAGCTTTTCCGTCATAATTTCAGCCTGGTGCTTCCCCTCTTCTCCTCTCCATGTGTAGTTACCCCTCAGAACTGCACCTGCCTTTGCAGCTGGCTGGTTCCAGCCCTATAAAACACTGGCAGTGAATGATGAGCAGGTATAAGAACATTAATACAACTGTGCTGGAGGTGGACACTGAGGGGGAGGAATGTGAAGGGACAAGTCTTGCCAGTCACAGAGCTCCAAATGTGATCACTCAGCTTCACTGGAGACACAGACACAGAGTTAACTTTGCCTAGTTTGATAGTTTTCAAGCCAAACTGAGGTTTTAAACCACCTCTGCTAACATTTGGGCTTCGAGGATGTGCCCTGAGGCTTTGCTGAATTTGGGCTTTTGGCTTCTCCTCAAATTAAGGGAAAATGTGCCGTAACTCTCTCACCTCAGTCAGGGCTGCAGTGGAGGATCCTCATCTCCACATTTATTAACCACATGCTCCCTCTGGAGCTGGAGATGATACAGTCACAGCTGTTTTATTCCCAAACAAACACAACCCTGTCTCTGGTGGAACTCAGTGTTCACACCCACTGTTGCAAATGAAGAAGTACAAAGATAAACAACTGTTCATTTCTCCACATCCTTTACAATCCGTTCTCCCTTCCATTCTCTCCCTCTTGTTGCCATCATTACTGGCACTGAAATCTGACTCAGCAAAGGGAAATTAAGCTTCATGTAAAAATAAATGAGGTAAGTTGTGCTGGGCACAGCATCCTCCCCGAAGATACTGAGACTAAACAGAATAATGAATATATGAATATAAAGAAGAGAGTGAAACAAAGCACATGCTGGGACACCTGGGTTTGCTCTCCCTGGCCTCCCACTGTTAGAAAATTAATATTTCCCTGTGCATCATTAATACTTTTTGTCCACAAGAAGTAATAACACATCGAGGTGGCAAATAAACCTGTCCTTTGGGAAACAAGGGCACAAAACCGGAGAGAAAAGGTGGCACAAACTGCACAAAGAACCTCGTGGCTGATGGTGTGGGACCAGCTGAGCCTCTGAAGACACTTCAGGCGATGTCAAGGCCACAGAGACTCTGTGACATCACAGGTTTTTGGAGGGTAATGGTTGCTGTTATTGGAAACCAACATTTTGCTTTTGAAAAGCTCCCAACCATCTCTCCATAAAACACTTTGCAATCCCCACTGATCTATCTGGTTGTTTTTAAGTTCTAAAATAATTTCAAGGTGCTGCTTCAAATTAAAAATCCACGTTTCACATGGCATTTTCTTTGCAGACAAGTTAACACAAATGTATTTTTCCCTGCATATTTATTATGTGCACACAGCAGACAACCTTCAAACCCACCTCTCCAGCCCTTCCAGCAAACTAGGAATCCTCTTTGCTATAAAAACATAACCTTTTCCCTCAATAAATCTATTCCTTGGAATAAACCTTTGCCTTTAAAGTCTCGTTTTTCATTTATTTCATTAGTCTCCATCTCAGATAACTCAATTCTTTTTTATTGCAGCTGGGAATTTTTATAACGTGCAAATTGAAATAATGATTGTATCACAGCCCTCTTCAACTGGTTTTCATTAAGCCTCCAGCTACTATTCCTTGCTCTGTTGGAGATCTTTGTGTTGGGGTTACTTTACACTGGACAGAAAAGAAGGACTAAAAGCCTATTAGACAACAACCTTTAAAACGCACTGGGTTGATGGAGCTTAATTGCATAGGCTTGTCATAATCAAAACACCTAAATTGCTTAAATCTTCATAATCATGCTAAAAAGTGGACCTGGGTGTGTATTCCAGAGATTCATGGCTCTGAAAATCCGAGTTACCACTTGCCTTTACAATTCTGAGCAGGCAGATGCACAGTGCCAGAAATACATTTATATTTCTCAGATGCTACCCTAGGACATTTTATTCTCTTGTCAACAGAGTGGCTGAATTCCTAACCTCTGTAAATATGATTTTCTGGTTAATTTTAAGCACTTAAAAGAGCCCAGAAGCATTTGTGTGGCCGGTTGGAATTTCCAGGGTGCTCACACTGCTGATCACCCGTCTCATCTCTCCACTCTGTCACTCTGTATTGCCTGTTGGGAAAGGGGTTTGCTGGAATATATTCCCACTGCTGCCAGGGTCACACAAGGCTCAATGAACACAGAGAGAGTTCACTTCATTGCCAAGATTTATAGCTGTGTTGTTTTCTTTTCTCCTTTTCCACTCAAACTTGTCTTCCATGTCTGACATCAAGAGAAAAGGGAGAGCTGCTTGTTTTAGTCAAAACCAGCAGCAGAGTTTTGCAGGGATTCCTTGTTTCTCCTGCTACTGCACAGGCAACAGAGAAAGAGTTTTCTAATCCACTCGACCAAAGAAAAGTGCTGTGTCAATATAACATCAGTCTGCAATGAAATAATGAGTTACAAAACTGGCAACCCCCCCCACAACCTGTATAACTTCCAAAAGCAACAGAGCTGTTCAGCTGGATTTAGGATACCACGCTTTCCAAGGTGAAAGACAGGTGAAGTGTTGTACGATAAACACATGAGACATTTTTAAACCCTCAAAACTCAGAAGCAAAAAAAGCTGCCATTTGAGAATCTGTCTCTGCCTGCCCAAAGTCTGCTGGGTGAACCAAATGTCATTTCTGTGTCAAACCAAACCCTTTCCCTTCCTCTCATTTATGCCTCTGCTACAAGTCTGGGTAGCAGAGGAATCAATCAATCCCAACCAAAGATTTTGGGAACTCAGGGGATTTAAAACAACCCAAGCAACAACCCCCAAAGCGTTTCAGCCTTTCTGCTTGCAGAGTTATTGCCAGGAGCACAGTTTGATGAGGAGGACTCACCGATGGAGCGGTGGATGCAGGTGTGCTGGTTATCACTCAGGAAAAAACCCTCTTTGCACTGGCACTCGTAGCTGCCCATGGTGTTCACACAGATCTGCTGGCACCCTCCGTTGTTATCCAGACACTCATCAACATCTAGGAGAGAGAAGGGAGGAGAAACACAAGGTAAGGCACAGGTTCAGAATATACATGAAACGTATAATGAAAAGTACCCAAATGCCATCAGAATCTATGTAATTCTTTTTCTTGCAGCCTGGTTAACACCCTAAAGTTAACACTAAAAAAACAACAGTGGGGAGGGCAGTCCAGCTACATCTCCATTTACCCTGAGCTGAAAATTGATTTCCAAAGCACAGTGAGCATTAAGGCCCTCAGAAGGCTCTGCCCCATCTGCCAGGCATGGTGCGGCACTCTGTCACTCCCACTCCACTTGGAAAGACATACTTGAGGTCTACAGTAATTTCGAGCAGGGGTAGCAGGCAAACACAAAGGGCATTACTGGGTGAAAAGAGCCTTTATAGAGTTCTGCTCTTGAACAGAACAGCATGTTTCAATTACTGGAGTCATAACCCCTTACTCTGGCAGTTTGTTTAATGTTGTTTCAGGAAAAGAAGGTTTCTTAAATCTAGATGTTCCATGTCTGTATTGTCATTTTAATAGGCAAGTATATAAAACCACAAAGGCAGCATCAGCTACTGGCTGTGTTGAGGGTCTCTGCCTATCCCCCATCACTTCTCTTTGCCATAACAGATTTTGTGCTGTTAACAGAGACATTGAGCACTGGAGAACCAGTGCCACCAACAGACACCTGACCCACGTCCAACCTTCCAACTCTCCTGTTTTACTCATAAAGTTTTTCCTCTTTGGATAAAACCAACTTGCCACCTGAAAATTCCATGTTTTCCTTTTGGTTTTTTTCCTGAAGACTCTTCAGCCAGTGAGTTATTCCACAGTATGTGCCAACACGTCAGACGTTGAGCTGCTGTGTGTGTCTTGCTTTCGTTTTATTTTTGGAGAGGCCAAAAAACCCACAACAAAGTTAAACGGTCCACAACACCCAAAAACCTCAGAAGAGCTGGCGCAGCTCCTGCAGAAATGAATTCCTCCAGGACTGGCCACAACACACCAAGGTAAAACCAAGCTGCTTTTGCTGGTGCTCTTGCAGGCGAGGCCAGGAAGCTCTGGAGTGCTGCAGAAACTCTGCCAGTAATTAATGCAGGAACTCCAGCCTGTGCTGGAGGGCTGACACAAATCAGAGCTCTTCCTCCCAGGGAAAAGAGCTCCAGGATAATTACAGGACCCAGGGAAACCAGGCAGCCTCCTCCTGTCTTGAGCTGCAACACGAGTGTGTGGACAGTCCTTTTTTTACTGACCAGGAAATGTTAAACACGATTGGCCTCGAGTTTTCTGTATCAAAACCCTCCCTGCCCTCAGTTTCTCACTCTTCTCCACACTTGAAGGTTTTCACATCCCCCAGCAGGGAGTTTGGGAGGGCACAGGAACAGGAGGTTCAGCTGCACAAGGAGGAAAGACAACCAAGACACCCTGGTTGAGCCTTCCCCTGTGAGTCAGCACATCCTGCTGCCCTCCCGGTGCCAACTCCAACCTGCTCCTTCCAAACCTGCAGTCTGGGTTCTCCTCTCTGCACCATCACTGGAGCACTTACTGCAGGAAAAAGTCTCAGCTTGTACAAGCACAAACCTCCAAATTATGCTACAAAGTCTGTGGCCTGCTCACAGCTCTGTTTATAGGATCACAAAGCCACTTGAACAATTGCCTTCCAGCTCTGATGAATAATCTGAAACAAATGCAATGACTTATAAACATTTTTTTTTCCTGCTCTTGATAGCAATTGCTGGTGGATTTACCACTTCCATAAAGAGACAGCTCAATTTACCACCAAGCCCCCAATCCGTGTGCTGGGATGAAATTATTCCAATCGAAGCTCTTTAAAAAGCTTTACTGAGGGGAATTTCTTCCAATTGTTTCCAATTACTTGCCTCCAAATTATTTTAATGTGCATTTTTGAAGGGCAGGACTGAAGACAGGGAACAGCTGGGATCTAGGAATACTATAACCCTATTTCCCTAATACACATGTATTCCAATGGGCCTTGGCTTGATGGTGCAGGATCAACAATTTCTCTTCTCAGGCCCCAGCCCTTCTAGGGACAGACTTTTTGGAACATTTCATATTCCTGCTACTCAAAATGTGCTTATTATCCACCATACCAAGCGACCTATGGATCCTGATGCCTGGAAAAATATTTATTTCAGCTATTTACTTGTTAAACTGCCTTTCCAATGAAGTAATTTTATGACCAGTTTATTGGTTTATCAGTTTAGAGAACAGGATGAAATTGTCTTCTGAAGTCAGGAGAGAGAACTCGAACCACTCCAAGAAGCTCAAGCTTTGGTGGATCTCTAGGAATAACCCCTTCCTGTTTCAGGCTTTTCTCCAAGCTCACAGAGAGCTGCCAGAGGGGCTTTTTCTTTCTTTTAATGTGCAATTCTCATTCAGTGCAGCTCAAGTTACCCAGCTGGACCTGGAAACATCAATAGAGCAGCACGGATGAGGCTGAATTCTGGACCAGATTCTCTAGAGATGAAGTTCCACATGAACGCCAAAATAGGTTTTCAATAAAGCTCTTCCAGCTCCAGTGCAGTGGCTCTACATGTCAAACCTAACTGTTGGCTGGTTTGAAAAAAACTGAGGGAGGATTCTCAGGAATTAATTTAATTAATTTAATTGTTGCCACTCTGACATTTTACACTTGCTGGAGATCTGCACCCCAGGGCACAACTCCAGAAAAATGAAAAAAAGACATTTATGGCATAAAATCCCTTCACTCAAACATCACCTCTCAGCCCCAACTACAACCATTTTAAAAACTTTCAAATTGACTGAGCACAAATACAAAAGCTCACTTGCTTTATTACTCTACTCCTAATAAAATAAGAGGGCAAAAAACTAGGAGGAAGTGAATCCATGTCCTGGAAAGCTGATCACAAAGAGCTGCCAAAGACTGGAAGCACCTAGAAATAGCTCAGTTCCCCCAGCTCTGAACTAGAAATAAGCAGCTGACGTGACAACCAGAAAAGAGCTGGAATTGCTTTGACAGAACTTCAACCAGTGATAAATATGTGTTTCCAGAGAGATGGACTCCAGAGTGGCCACTCATCATCAAGGCCAACCAGGAAAAGGGGAAGCAGCAGCTCAGGGAGAGGCTGGGAAAGGAGAAGTATCTTTCAAAAGAGACAGAGAGATAATGATATATATATATATATATATATATGCATCAATATATCAGCAGCATTATGCACATGAATGCATATGTGGATTTGCATAAGACCTCTGGCTTTTTGGCCCTCTGCCTTCACATAATCAAACCTGTGTTGAGTTCCTGGGATCCTGAGATCCTCTACAGAGCAGCAGAGAGAAGCAGTATCAAAGGGTAGGGAATATTGCAGCTGATAAAGAGGAATGCTCTATTTATTAAATATCCAAATGCTTTCGGCTTCTCATTTAATTTATCTGATGAACTTTCCCAACCAGCTTCACTGGTGTTTCCCCCTGATGTGGAGCAGAGCGTTTGGCCTGAAGAAGCTCCTCTGCCAGGGTTTGGAGAGCAGGGAGGGAGAAAGGGCTGCTGAGGTACCTGAAACCAGAACCACCCGCAGGAAATCACCCAAGTGGAAATGGAACACAGAGGACAAGAACAGCCCATGTCTGAGCACTTCCTCCCATGATCTATTCCTTCCTTCTCACACTTTCATGTCAGCATTCTCAGAAACACTTAAGCCCCTCAGAAATCTGAGTCTCATCCTCCAAGTCTCCAAAGTATTTGGGAATCACAGTACACTGTGCATTAAAACTTCTAAAAATGAGACTTTGACTCATGATCCAGGGACCTGATCCTGCTTTTTTTCCCCTCTGAGCTACTCTTTGAAACTTCTGATGATTTTACCAGTGCAGAACATTGTGACTGAGAGATGAACTACTGACAGCAATTCCACAGGCTTTTCTCAACAAAACACCACAGTGCGCTGAATCTGGAATTTCAAAGTCATTATATTCTGAATATTTCTAGCCAGAAAGCTGGCTGAAAGCTTCATTAAAAAAAAAAAATAAAAAAATCGCATTCTTGGATTTACTACAGTCCCAGTTACACCAAAATAACATGAGGCTGTGGTGTAGCTGAGAAGATTTTAGAGATGGGGCAGAAATATTGCAGCCATGCTCTGCCACAGACACATCAATTCCTAAATCACCTGCTGGACCATTGCCCTGCTGCATCTTTCCTGAATGAACTTCTCTAATGAGCCCGTGATGGGGTAATTACTTCTGCAATTTAATCATCAGCTACGTAAGAAAGGTGTGCTTTTGGTTATTGCCAACACTGCTGCCTCACGGTCTGAATGAAGGCCCCCAAATTCCACCCCTGTGACAAGTGGTGACATGCTGGGAAGGAGACACTGCAGCAGCTGAGGGGCCATGGAAACAAGGATCATTGCTAATTGAAATCACTCCTAAACCATCTTTAGGCCAACTTTATGTGAGGATGCAGAGAGAAATATTAGCAGAAGGAGATATCACTGCCTAAGTACACAGTATTTGTGTCTCCAGCAGCTCTGAAAGGAGACTTCAACTAACATTTTCTACTGTTCTCCATCACATTTTCTACTAGAGGTATTTGCACATGAAGCTGGAATTCTACTTTCTAACCCTTTTTGCAAAAACTGGGACGTCTGGTGAAGAAAAGAACAGCACAGCTTTGAATCCAGTGCTTCATTCACCACCACAGTGGCAGAAAGAATCACCAGAGCCCTTCCAAAAAGCAGATCTTGCAGCAGTGAATGTTTACTGAACTAGTCAGAGTCCTGACTTCAATTACTCAAAACCAAACTCAGCTCCTACCTGGGATATTCATGTCGTCTCAGAACACAAGACTGAGCTTTCACAGCCTTAAGTAACACCCTGAGCCAGTGCTCCACTCAGAACATCCAGTTGGATGGAGCTCATCCAGTTATTTCTAAAATCAAGTCTCTCATATTTCCCTAAAATGTTCAGGCAGGGAGTTTCAGAGGTTTTTTAAGTGCTGAATAACATTTTGGTAATTTATATAGTCTCAGGCCTACTAAAGAAAGCTCCAGTGGCAGCAGATAAAGTGACTCATGTCTGGTGTGAGCACAGAAGTTTTGATGCACAGGGATCATCTTATACAACACGTCCTAAATCACTGTCCACACCCCCAAAATTTAATCCCACTAAATCATCACTCCAGAACCCATCCATTGCTCTCATAGCAGGAATTTTTATGGAGTCTCTGACTCATTTCAGAAGCAGGTTCTTAGTCATGCTTTCAAAATAAACAACAGAAATAAATAAATACACAAAGTTTCTCATCTTGTTCAAACATTTCTGTTCAGTCCTACAGCACAATGCTGTTTGTCTGCTCCAGGTTTATTCATTTAACAAAGGATATTTCAGTTACAGCAACGCATCTTTCCAGAGATGGAGGTGAGGCTGACTGGCCTCTGGTTTCCTGGGTCCTCCTTCCTGCCCTTTTTGAAGACTGGAGTGAATTGCTTCCCATAATTTCTTTCCATATCTCATAAGGCCTCTAAATAATCAATTTTGCCTCAATCCTAGATATTCCCAAATTCTCTAACCTGTCATTCTTGTAAAGCATGTCAGTGACTTTTTAATGAGCAATTATTATTACTATTATCACTGGTGATAACATGCTTTAATATGACTTTTTTTATGTATAAATCCTATTGCTTCCCATAAATCAGCACTGCAAGGACTGAGTGCATTCTAAGCAGAGCACAGCGAAGTGACTGGATGTCTTTGCTGCTCCCCACTTTGTCTGATGCCCTTTTGTAATCCCTGAGTTCAGGGCTTTAACTGGAGCTGTGTGATCTCCAGGATTGAAAAACACACCCTTGCACTAGGGAAGTCTTGGATGGCCTGGTAAAAACACCCTGCCCAGGCTGAAATCCTGCACCCTCAGCTGGGTACATCCCCTGCCTTGATTTGAATCAGTGCTGAGCACCACGTGGATCCCAAAGCTTTGGTTGATCTCAATGTATTTTATAGTTTTTCTCTCAAGGTGTAACTCCAATTTGGGCTAGAAATTTGCTGTTACAAAGTTAAGATGAATTAACAAAAGAAACAAAATGAACACAACCAAAACAAAGCAGCAAGGATGCAGAATTAAACTCTGACCTTGCTGAACACTAAGACACTACCTACAAACTTATCAGGCCAACTAAGGGCATTCATGTGGGATTGAACTTCTACATATTAGCCTCACATCCTAAGCTGATTATTCTTTACTTTCCTGAGTGTTCCATGTAGAGTAATCTTTACTGTGATTGATCACCTCCTCCAGGGAGTGAGTATTCAAAAAAAAAAAAAGAAAGAGAAAAAAAGCAAAGCTCAGACAACAAGACTTGCAGAAACAAGAGACTGAGATTGATGCTGCTGTCACACAGCTCCCAGCTCCTTAATTTATTATGACAGTCTGAGAATCCAACTTCATAGCTGACAGCAGCCAAGATTTATTCCACACTTGTGATTATTTCCCCATACCTAACAAAAAAACCTTGGGCCTGTGCTGATTTATACTCTCACTTGTTTTGGTGCTTCCCAGATCACACTGGCTTAAGAAAGCAAATACATGGCAAATGAACATGTAAAGAAAGTTATATCTCATTTGAGCTCAAAAGATTAATGTGGGGTGACCAAACATCAGGGCACTTTTAAAGGAGGGGAACTTGCAGGAACAGAAACACAAAAAAGAAGGGGAAGAAAAGCAGTGTGTTCAGTGCCCTCAGAGAGGGATGGATATCAGAGGCCTTCACAAAGAGAATCCCATATTTTTATTGGATTTCGTAAGATCATCAGGACTAACATATTCTAATCCCATCTTGAAAGACAGATTTAACCTGGTCCTGGGTCTGCCTGCTCCCACTTGCACCATCCCTGACAAGGTGCAGCCAACCAAGTGGCAGAAGTTGCACGTAAACATCTAATTCAGAATTGTCTGCAGAACACAGCAGTGCATGTCCTAAAACCTGATGCAGTGCTGCTGTACCACCAGGACTGGACCCTTGAAATTGCTGGCATGAATCACAGCTCTTATTATTCATGTACAGGCCAAACCAGACGGATCAAACATCTGAAACCAGGAATATGGTAAAAACCTCTTGGCTGAAGAGACAGACCAGAAAATAACTTTCTCTGAAAAATAAAGGACTTTCAAAAATGCAGGCAAGTTCTTCATCCTGAAGGAATATGTTGGTCGCTAAAATGCAGGTTTTAGTGCAGGATTTTTGGGAATGCCCTCACTGCAACCTGCCAGGAGCTAAAGACTCTGGGCCCCCATTTGCAGGTTCCTGCTGTGCTCCAAGGACCTTCCTCATGTGCAGAAAAATAAAACTCATAAAGGTTTTAAACATACAGATGAATCTGTTGTTAAACCTTGCATTTCAACAGCTTTCACCTTGTCTGTAAACAGATGTTACATACATTCCTATCCTATGGCCTGGACCCCTCAGAGTTAGAACAGCTCCCAACTCCTCCATTGAGCCCTGATTTGGGAGTCTGACCTGCTCCTTTTATGGCACAAAACAACTGCCTAATCCTCAAATTCTGCTCAAGTCACTGGGAATGAGTAAGAGCTTCAAGATTTAGATTATTAACCTAAGGAGGACAACACCTAATAGTCTTCTGGAACAAAATGAAGGGCAAGGGAAACTGGAAGATGGCCAAGGAAATGGACCCCTTTTCCAGCTTCTCTTTAAAATATTTGGTTTTATTCTACTAGAAACAACTTTCCAAAAGCTGTTTAGTTTTATACAAAAAAATGTTCACGTTAAAACAAAAAACCTATTTGAACTGTCGAGAAACATAAAGAAAAATAAACACCAGTGATAGAAGCATTTGCTTGGAGTTGAAGCAAGCAACACATTGTGCACAGCTGTCTGGAGAAAAAGGAAAATCCAGCTCAATTAAAAGGAAGACACTGGTCTCTTTAATTACAGGAGGCATTATGCAATCCTGAGTTATGAACCACTTCTTGACATTACACATCTGGGAGCCCGAGAAATGATTTCTCACACATTTGCAATTCTTTTTGCCCTTCATGTTGACCATCAGATCAGGCTTCAATCCCACATCCCGGGGTGTGCCCTCCAACAGCAGGGCAGGGACAGGTACATTGGGATTTCTAATTGGTTTGGGGTCATCTTGAAAGAAAAACACAGAGCANAGTACAGGGGAAGGACAACCTCCCTGGACCGACTGACCACACTGTTCCTGATGCAGGCCAGGATGCCATTGGCCTTCTTAGCCACCTGGGCACACTGCTGGCTCATATTGAGTTTCCTGTCAATCATAACTCCTAAATCCCTCCCCATTTCACCACTCTCCAGCCACTCATCCCCCAGTCAATAGCAATGCATGAGGTTGTTATGTCCAAAGTGAAGAACCCGGCACTTAGTTTTGTTAAACCTCATACTGTTGGAGCCTGCCCATTTCTCCAGCTTGTCAAGGTCCCTCTGAAGGGCCCCACTGCCCTCTGGCAGTTCAACATTTGCCCCCAGCTCGGTATCATCTGCAAACTTGCTAATGATGGACTCAATTCCCTCATCCACATCATTAATAAAGATATTAAACAGCACCAGGCCCAGCACTGAGCCCTGTGGGACTCCACTGGTGACCTGCCACTGGCTGGATGTGATGATGAATGATATGATGGGATACAAGACATTGAGGGCTGGGCTCGATGAGACAAAGGTGGAGCTCTGTCCTGGAGCTCTTTTCCAAGCTAAATGATGCTGGGGTCTGTAATACCAGTGTTAGTTCTGTCACCTGAGTCAGGCTGCAGGAGTTAAGCCATGCCAGGGTTGAAACCTCTTCTCTCTTAAAATAAACCAGCAGATTTTTGAAGGAGCTCTGCAAGAAAGGCACCTGGATTCAGAAGAATTAACCTCAGAACAAATGAAATGGTGGGATGTCAAACCTTTTATACTGATTTGGGATGCCAAGGTCCATGTTATAATTGGCACCTGGAGGCCTGTGACTCATCTGCTCCTGGTTTGTCTCAGAAGTTTCTCCTTCAGCTGCAGGCTCCCAAATGTTGCAATGGCTGCTCTGCTTCACCTACCAGAGCTGGCAGAGCAATCCCACCACTCCTGGAGCAGCTTCAGTTGCTCCAGGGAAAGTGCCACCTCTCCTTTCCCACAGGGCTTTCCACATGACTGAGGCACCTTGTCGAGAAATGCAAAGTAGCATCTGAGAACAGACATATCCAAAGTTCATGTCCATTACTCAGGAATATCAGGCCTACTCGGGAAAAGAGCCCCTTCAAGGCTGGGGACATAACCAGGACTTGGATATTCTATTTACAGCTGCCCCTGTGCTTGTGTCTGTCACACTGAATACGTGTCACCCCAGTGACAGTGACTGCATTTCTGGCCTGATTTATAACCACCAGTTCACTCTGCTTCCCAGGATCCTTCTCAATCAGACACAGGATTAACCATTAACTACAAAAATACCCATCAAAACCTACTGCCATCGTTATCTGCAGGAGGTTGGCACACAAAAGAACCAACTAAGATACCACGTTATAGATGTCAAATGTTTAGTAACGGATGGTTTTTTGTAAGAGAAACCAAAACTACACAGAATATTTGAAATAAGAGTGTGTAAGCAGGGCTGCAGAAGGGTAAGGATTATACTTCTTGCCTGTGATGCCTCAACCATCCTGTGTGAAGACCGAGAAGTAACTCAATCTGTTTGCCCCGATTACTCAGCTATAAAACCATGAAAACTATACTTCTTTTCCTTCCAGGATGTTCTGAGGACAAATCTATTAGTATTTTACAATTAATCATTTTGCCACCCCAGACTGAGGCAAATAAACCTATTTAGTCTGTCCTACAACACATGAAATTTTTGTTAATTCTGTGATTCTGTGAAATTTGGCAGTTTGACTCAAAAGCCTGTCAATAATCAGGATATTGATCTGAAGGAGTTTGAAAATGGACACAGTAGCAATTACATCTCTTGAAAGGTTAATCAAATCCCTGCCCTGACAATTCCAGTTTTTCCATAACTCCAGTCAGTGCAGAGACTGGACTTCATTATTTCTGCTTCACTGCCTCATTTCTCATTGAATTTTATTGCAAATATCTCAGTTTTTACCAAAATAAAGCTGCTGCTTGACACAGGAAAAAATATCCATTTCCCACCTTGAAATTAGCTCAAGATTTTACCAAAACACTGGTTTATATTGGGAATATTGAGAAAGATAATCTCTAAACACTAGAATTTAAGTGTCCTGTACAGCATCCTGTAATTTATGTTCATTCACCACATCCTAGAATTATGTTCCCTTAAAAGGGGAGCTGGAATTACAAAATATAGATATGGCTGGAATAAACAAAACATATTTCAGTATATTTCACAGATTATTTTTCTTAGAAGAAAGGAGCCCAATCATCCAGCACAGGCTTTGGGACGTTAATGTTTGGCAATATTAAAGATGAGCATCACTGAGCTGGATCAATCCTTTCTGAGAACGCCTCAGATGACAAAGTGCAGCAAAAAGAAATGAAAAAAATGTCACAAAATCAACTTTCTGGCCAGCATTCCCTACTCACCCAGGCAGTTGTGGCCATCGTGGGCCAACATGAATCCATCGTAGCACGTGCACCTGTAATTCCCAGGAATGTTGATGCACTCGTGGACACAACCCCCGTTGTAGAAGTCGTTTTCACACTCGTCGATATCTGAAACACCAGAGGAGGAAAAGCAGCTTTAAAAAACACTCACATTGCACATTTCAACCTACAAAACGTCAGGGGATTACTGAAAATATGCCAGGAGTGAAAACAGAAAATCAATGTAACCGTAGTATCATCACAGCAAACAATGATGTGCTGTCAATAATTATCAACAAACATCTGATTTTGGTACACTTTTTACATTTGAAAGGTAGGTGATGATGTAACAGAAATACTCGAGTTATGGAAAGTTTATGTAGCTTTTACATCACCCTACAAAACCATAACCAGAGGAACAGCTGCTTTTCACCTCTGCGTTCTTAGTGCTGCAATTTAAAATATTTCACTTAGAGGAAGAGAATTTGAATTTCCCTTAAAAGAAAGTTTAAGGGAAGGAAGATTTAAGAGAACTATTTCTTTTTAATCTGACAGGACCCGGATGTACATTATCCACACTGGGGCTGATTCTTCTTTCATTATTAGAGGTGACACTGTCACTACCGCAGAAATCTGTTAAATTTGTCTATTTTGCTATAAAGAATTGGCACTCTCAGGAGTGTCCCCAGGCCCCTCTCAGAGAAGCAGGAGCACACACAGCTTGACTAAGAAATGTGCAAAACAAAACAAGAATCAAACTCTTCTGCTCCCAGTGTTTCAGCTCTGTGTGCCAGCAGAGAACAGAAGGCACATCAGTGGGCAAAAACTCCTGTCCCAAACACAAACCAAGCTGTAAAACAGCAAGGAAAATGCAAAAGGAAGCAGTCAACGAGCCAAATTCAGCTTTTAGTGCTCAATTCCCCAGATTTCTCCAGAAAATGGGAGCGTGGGCATTGGCACCGGGTTTATCTTGGCACCTCTCAAGGCTCCAACACTCCCAATGCAACAGAAGATGCTCAACACTGAGGTGGGATGGAGTAAAAACTGGGTCCATTTTAAAGCATTTCTCGGCCAGGAATATAAGGCAAAGATCCAGAGCTAATTTAGTAAATAAAAACTTCAGTTGACTTTGAAAGGAGTAATTTATGTGCTCAAACATTTTAAAAAAAATAAAAAACAAAGAAAGCTGCCTGCCCACACCAATGTATCCTAATTTTGATAACCACAAATAAAAGCTTATATTTAATAAGTTAATTATATTTAATTTATATTGTATATATTTAATTTATATATTTATATACACAGGTACATTGTGCAGATGTGAAATATCTCCTCAAGAAGCTGGATCCATTAAAGAGATCCATTTTCCCAGGTGGGAAAATGTTGTCATTCATTTCCCTCCACTTGACCTGCTGAAATGCCACTTCCCTCTTGAGTTTCTCGATGTTAGAATTCAGCATTTCCTCCAAGCCCAAACGTTACTAAAATACTGACACATCAAGTATTCAATTTTTCTACTCCCAAAAAAACCTTCACCTTTCCCTCAGAGTCAAGTCTGATGAAAATCTCCTTAAAACACTTTTTCTAGCAGAGAAAACAAATTAAACTTCATCATTTGTTACAGCTGGTTCTTCCTGAGATGCTTTTTGGACTCATTAACATCCTCCTCCCTTTAGATGCTGTGACCTCGGCAGTGTCAGGATGTCATGGAGCAGAGGGACGCAGGTTTTACAGCCCCCAAGTTGCCCTGATGTTTTCAAGATGCTCGTGCCAAAGAAAACTGTAAAATTTGATCAGGGCCAGTCTGAGGGCCGAGGTCAGGGGTGGGCAAAGCCACAAAAGCAGCCTCATGTTTCTCAGTGGAGAAAGAAAAAGAACAGGTACCAAATATTGTTTAACACGAGGGGGTTTTTTCAGTATAAATCCCTCAAGAGCCTTTCCACTCTGGGCACTGCCTCTGCCATGTTTTTCCCATTAGTGCGTCCGCAAATTAAAAAACAAAAATAAATTCAAATTTTACAACTTCCTTCAAAAATGTCACAACCCCCTGTTGTCCAGCAGGAAAGCAGCAGTGAAGGGGAAATGCCCTGGCAGCTGAGGGGAGATCATTTGGATGCAATCCGGGGCATTGTTGTGTTCCTCTGGAAGCTATTGCAGAGTTTCCAGAAAAGATCAAGTTTTCTCTGGAGCAGTTCTGTTTCCCTCTCTCTTCTCTGAAGTTCTTTATATCTTGGAAAAGTGCTTTTCTGGATAAAAAGGAGGGGGAAATGGAATACAAACCAAAGTCTGGAGAGGTTTGTCCTCTCCAGACATTTTTAAAGGGTGAACAGTTCCACACTTGGAGTTATCCTGCCTAAAAACATTTAGGAGACACTTGAAAGGCAAATAAAACATTATCTCATTAATCCTGGCTGCAGGATATGACTTCATTACTTCCTATTAATATTTAATAATAGTTTAATATTATGCTTAGTAGTTTTTTCCTCTAAACCACAAGTATTGACTCAATTTTAGAGAAAGTGGAGACAACTATTGTTGGTCCCTCTTTTGCCCTGTGTCACATTTTTATTCCCTATTGTTACACTGAGCACAGGAAATATGAATCAAATTTTCAAGTGCCACAGATTAAGGATGGCAGTACAAGGGAGGCAATGAAGGACATAAGTGAGGTGGTTGTGGTTGGCAATCCCTGTTTTCCAGGTTCTGGGCAATGGTCATCAAATATTGTGTATCAAACAAAGAATTCAAGAGTCACGTTTAAAGACTTAACCTGTTAAATGAAATAAGGTGGTGAAAATCCAAGCTGAATGCTTGTATTTTCCATTTCTGGTGAATGACCATCACATTCTTCACTCACTGATAAGAAATATGGTCTCTGCAGACTCCCTTCCTTGTATTTTTCTTAAATTTACCTTCCTTCCCTCAGTTTCCTGGCTCTGTTCTCTTTCCTGTGCACTTCCCTCCTTGAGCTCCTAAGTTCCCTCCTTAAACTTCTAAGGTCAAAGACTTAGAAGACCATTTTTAATGGCTGGACATTGGCTAACTTAGTCAAACTGATGGACCTCTGTTGATTCCTTCTCTCAGGAATTGTTTCTTCAAGGTACTTCACCGACGAAAAGTGATGAGTGATGTACAGAGGAATGAATAATACTAAAAATATATATATTTAAATATATATAAATTGAAAGCTGAGATTTGGTACCATTTGCCAGCCACCTAATAAACACTCTCTCTGGTGACGCACATAAGAAATAAATGACATTTAACACCTCATTTAGGCTCTTAGCCTATAGAATTTTTGGCTGCTTAACTGACAAGTCTCGCTACTCTATTACATTTGGGTTACACGGCGCTTTTTTATGGAAAAAAAAATCATTAAGCAGAGTTCTTTCCCTAAGGAACAATATATTTTCTCTCCACGTACCTGAGCATTATCCCTACGTGACACTTGTCACCTCACCGCGCAGAATTATCTGCGGCCACTCCAGCTTCATTTATTCAGATATTTTTCCAGATATTTTCATTCAAATATTTTTCTGGACAAACCCATAATCATTTCCCTGCGTGAAAGCATCTTGTGCCCTCGATTAGAGCGTGCTGCAGTTTGACATTTGTCTTAATTGCCGTTTAAACAGATTGGCTGCGAGCTCTTTGAACTGAAGTGAGCTGCCCAAACAAAGGCGATACCTGCCGAGCACAGAGCACTCCCAGAGCCTGCCTTCATTTAGGAGCTCAGGCAGAGACATTTCCTGTTCACAAGCTGTTCCCGATGTGAAACATGACATTGGACAGCGTTTTTCCCCACCACAGCCATTTCCACCCCGATCCCCCTCTCTTAATCTAAGGGGAAATGTTGGATTGCACGTTTAATCTTCAAAGTTCCTGGATATCTGATGGGAGATTATTTATTTGGGTGCACGGCGTCCTAATGAGAATCACCTCAGTAAGTCGTGGCAGGAGGTTGTTCCTGCATCTTTA
This sequence comes from Pitta sordida, assembly GCA_013390025.1. Lineage (NCBI taxonomy): Eukaryota > Metazoa > Chordata > Aves > Passeriformes > Pittidae > Pitta > Pitta sordida. Next base: position 199,258 of record WEKX01018248.1, on the reverse strand, counting down.
AGTTGGGATATGCACTAATAAATTGTGAGGGAGAGGTTTAAAGCAGTGGAATTAGCTCATTGATACAGATACAATTCACTTATTTTTGCCACACACTGCAGGCATCTCGTTCTCAGACTGCAGCTCCAACCTTCCCCCTGTCCACTGACAAAGGGAAACAATCCCAAGCTTCAGCTCTGAGGTAAATCCCCCTTTCACCTGTCGGTGAATGAACATTGACTTATTTTTGGTGGGCCTTGACGTGGGAGAACAGAAGATTTGTACAATACAGGGGTTCCTGTCACCCTGTATCAAACCTGCTTAGGAAGGGACAGATAGCAGACCTCAATTTTACCAGCTCAGGGCTGCCTTTCATTACTGGAGCTACTTCTACACATAACACCCAGGGAAACCATGAATTTGTGTCCCCTGGTTTGCATAAATTAGATTTATTTTTGCTGTGAAGAGTTTCTCCAACTACAGAGGTGTTTATCTGGACCAGGAAGGTCCAAAGGATGGTAAACCAGCTGTAACAGACACAGAATGCACTGAAAAATCCTCATCCATTAAAATCCACTGAAATCCAAGTCCTTCACACCTTGTGGTGATCAAGATTCCAGAGGACTTCTGGCAAGAGGAATGGATTAATACCATCATGTTGCCTGACTCCCAATGTTAATCATTTCACATGAAACTGCAGATATGGAAACAGTCATTTACAGCGTGGCAATGCTGTAGATTGGAGAGTGCTCATATTCATGGCCTGGAAATTGGCCTTGGGTAATTTTAGGTAATTGTTATTTATTCATTATATTGTGGACAACCTTAGGGAGAAAGAACCAAAGAAAGGCTACAACTTCTGAGTAGTATTTAAATAATAATCATTTGCTTTTGACAGAAAGCACCACAGAAAGTCTGGTCTCCAAGAGCCCTGATCTCTTACCCAACAGCAGGGGAATAAAAGTGCCTAAGTTGAGATAAATATTTGTTTAGTCCTGCAGATTCATTCCCAATACTCCCATTTAGATGGGTTCTCATGAGATGCATTTCACAACATTTATTGTCCACAGATAAGCAAAATGCAGCAATATCTTGGCTAAAGACTTGATTAACAACCCAATAAACAGTTTGGGTTGGCTTTGTTTGTTTTAATTGGACAGTACATCCAATATAAAACCAGAGATGAGCGACATCAGTTTTTGAAATGTTTCTGATAATTCCCTGAACTTCTTCCTCCTTCCCACCTTTCCAACAGTCCCTCTTTTAGGACTAGGAGTCCTAATATATACTAGGAGTATATTCCTAAGGTCCAGGAGGGAACACATTCCAGCATCCTTGGCTATCCAAGGCCTGACTGTTTAACTCCCCTCAGGAAAAGACCCAAAGAACACCTTTAGAAGCAAACACACATATTTTCTGTTTCTATTCTGAAAATACCATCAAAGGCAGTGATTTGAATGAAGCTTCTGGCTCAGCTGATACACTTGGATATTATATTATTGTATTTCTGAATACAATGCACTAAGAAAATACCTTAAGCCTGAGATAAATTAAAAAAAAAATTCACCTTTCCCCTAAAATAAAATTGAGAGAGACTGTTTTGTTTTATCTTTAACTCTGCTGCTGTGCTGGAGAGGTTTTCAATTAAAGAATAAAATTGTAAAACTGAGACCAGGATGACTCTCTTAATGATCTAATGATAATACTACAACTTAAAGATCCCCAGGTTAAAATCAGAGCACAAGTACAGAATATACTCCATTAAATTTGAATGGATTTTGAATCTCACAGCTGCAGGTTCTATGGCTCAGAGACAGCTCATCCAGCTTCCCACACCTCAATGGCCCGTGGCCCCACCTGGGGCAGAGAGACCCTCCAAAAAAAAAGGAGACAAGGCAAACTGGGTTAAGGGGATTTCTCCCCCTCAGACACAAAGGGAAAGCAAAGCAAATGGCTTAAGTGTGTTGATCTGAACCACTGAGATCCATCTGTGGAGAGATGAAATCACCCTCTGTCCTCCTCAGATACCTCCAGGAGGTAAAACAGGAACTCTGTCCCTACCCCAGAGTCTCAAAGACAGCCAGAACCTGCCTCTCTCCCAGGAGAAAAGAATTCTATTTTTACTCAAAGTTGGGTTTCTGAAAGGAGTGCAACGACCAGAATCAACTGGGCACAATTTAAATGTTAAACTCAATTAATTAGAGGGGGTATTGTCAGCAGTTGTAAATGACTGACAAAACCTGAGGACAGAGAAACGCAGCAACTCCACGTTTGCACAGATCCACATGTTAATTCTGCAACATCTGACCTCGGAAAATTTTTTAAAACAAAGGGCAGCAACAAGTTTTCAAATTACCCCAGGAAAAGTAAAGTAATCCCACCCCCTGCCAGTGAAACAATTTTACAGCCAGCACGCTGCACAAAACCACATGGAGGAGATATTTTTAATTAAGTGCAAGAGAAAGAGAATAATGGTTACCCTGATGCAGTTGAAACAATTATTATCAAAAGGGCCTTAGCATTTTAAAATAAGCCATTTAAGAAAGGCTCACTGTTTTAAACATTGGCTGTTTCCCATTATAAAGTGGAGCTTTTAATTAAGATTAGTAAGGCCTAATTCAAGTTATAATTTGGTTCCTTTAGTTAGCAAATGTCTATTAAAACCGAGCAATTAAGGTTAAATGGATTGAAGCATTTAAAGCACTGCCTCCCGCTTCAAATGCTACTATAATAGAAAAGACTATGGCAGTGGCTAATTCAGACCAGGAGACGTGGATTTCCCTCAAGTTTCTACTGCCTTGTTGATCATAAAGTCTGTTAAAGAAGAAGCCCCTGGTAAACCAGATTCTCAGTGAAGTAAATCATTGGTACCTGTTTGTCTGTTACAGCTTATTGTGTTTAATTTAAATACAAAACACAAACTCTGTGATTTTTATATAGTAGAAAGAAAATCCAAAAAAAGACAGTGAAGGAATGCAAAGTGTCAGAGGGATAAAGGGGAGAAATACTTTTTATATACACTGAGAAGTGACTGTCAGGTTGTAACAAAGAAAAACACCCCAGGAAGTTGGTGGGGTTTTTTTCCTAAAGTGACCATATGGGAAATTCACTGTTTTCTTATATTTAAATAAAATCTCCCCCCATTTCTTGACCAGATTTAAAGCTCTCATCCCAGGACAGCCTGAGGACTGGCCGAGCAAAATCAATGAAAATCCAGGAGGAGAGGACAAAAGAGGAGCAGGATTTGCAGTAAGGAAGTGACAAGGTTAAAAGAGAGCTGAGTAACAGAATATATCTGCAAGGCAAAGGGATTGTACCAGAAGAGAAGGTGGCAGGTGGGGAAACAAGGAAAATCGGTGTCTGGCAGGTGTGTAAAGAATGAAGACAAAAGGATGGACTCGCACCTGTTGAATTTAGTGTATTTTGTTTATGCTCCTTCATTTGATTATCATTTTCCTGGCAGGTAATCTCGAGGAAAGGAGAAGTTGCCTCTAAATCTCAAGTTTAGAGAAGCGTCCTTCTGAAAAAATATATATTTTTTTTTCCAAATTGCCAGCTACATGTAATGCTGTTGAAAAATGAGGCCCTATTTCTAGTGGCCTCCATTTGTTTATGCAGAATACAGAGATATTTGTATCCAAGAAGCAGTTGGAAAACTAAAGCAATTTGAATGTATAAATAAATGAAATCAAGGCTCAACTCTCACCAAAACAAAAGGCCTGACACTGAACAAAAGAAACATGAAGGAGGAGAAAAAAATTATCATAAGCTGTTAATTCATTTAGGCTGTAATAAAATTATGCTTTAATACAGCATGTCCTCAGGAGTATTTTATAACTTGTTGCTACTTCTCCATTTCTCCATCCCCTAAGAAACTTCATTCCCTGAATCATACCAGAAAACTGGCAAGTTGGAATTGAGTATTAAATGGTATCAGACAATTTAAAAAAAAAAAAAGCACAGATCTAGAAGACCTCGGATTTTTTTTTTTTTAATCAGCCTAAACTGAAAGAGATGCATCAGGTACCTCAGAAATGAGTAGGACCAGCATCACAGAGCAGGCCTCACCCAGGACACAGCCATGAGTTTTATAAAGGACATTAATATGGTAACTCTAGGAAGCAGCTTCAGTACCTAACACCTCATTCAGGGAAAGGAAGGTAAGACAGGCCAACAAGATGAAAATTAGAAGAATATTAAGTCAAACCTGGAGAGAGAATCATTGCTATTTGAATGAAAGTGATGAGAAGATTGCCTTTGGAAAAACATGTATAAAATCTAAGATTGGTTTAAAATACTTTAAAAACAGGTCATGCAAGAGACCACGTCAGACATCCCAGGGCACCAATGGAAATAAAATCCAGGTCTATCAATGCAAGGGTTTTTCTATCCACTGTACAAGGCCAAATATCAGGAGCTATGGCAGTGGCTGTGATGAGCAGCTGATCAGCCCAAGATCAGGAGATAGTTTGGCCCTACATCTTCCCAAAACTTCCTTTAGCTCAGAGACTGCAATTCCATCAGCACATGACAAACTGACATCCCCAGAACTGCAGAAAAGCACAACTGCTGCTGATACAGCCCCAAATTCCCCCAGAAATCCAAATATCACCCTCTCAGGGCACACTTTACCACAGTATCTATATGATGTTCTCAGTCAGAAGTCCATCAATAGTACAGTAAGAATAAAATAAAAAAATACAGCTGAAAGTTGTGAACATTTCTCTTTTGTTCAAGTAACACGGAAACAACTGTGTGAGATCAATTATCAAAAGATTATGCAAACACTATGAAAAACAATAGGGAAAAACCACTCCAAGATTAAAATCACGGCCAATATGGGAAAGCCGAGAGGGGAGTGTTGCAATCCAAAAGCAACAGGTCCCAGTGAACGTGTTTGAAGGAAAAAATCACATTCACTCAACCACATAACTCCTACCAACCTACACACTGTGGAGAAAGAGTCCTGTGTAAAGGTGTCATCCAAAAGAAAAAGAAACTGCAGCTACAGAAACTCACTGAGAAACAGACTAAGGAAAAAAAAAACCCATTTAAAATAAATTTAACACGTCAACTGGGTATAAAATGGGCCCAGATAAACATCAACCAAAACTTATAGAGGGTATTTCAACCATGAGGCTCAGTCTCAAACTGCCTAAACTGTCAGTTCCCTAAAATTTAACAGAATTAATTTGATTACATACAAAGTATATGATCATTAGCATTGTGTTATATATGATTTCTATAAACTCACTACACAGTATAAATTGCAATTCTGCTTGTTTAGTAAAATCTGGTTTCATCAGAAATAAAGCAATACAGGTAGATGGCTCCAAACTTCCCTAAGAGGCACATTGTCTGTATAAAAAACACCTTTTTTTTCATAGTTAACTAGTCAGAGATCAAAACCCTTATTTAGACAAGCCCAGCTTTGGTTTTGGCACAACAAAACCCATCAAATGGATTTGCTAATAATCACTTTGATTTTAAAAGCTAATTGTTCACGGCTGATCACTGATGTTGTCTTGTGACAGGATATTAAACACCAAGCAATGAAGGTAGTCTGTTTGTTTCTGTAGGTTTAGAACACAAACTCAAGAGGCAAAATAAACCCATCCCACACGTACAGGAGGCCTGAGGCAGATCCTGCATTCATTTACCTGATAAATGCTGATAAAATAAACACATCCAGCAGGGTGTGTTGCAGGCTGCCCCAATTTACTTTGATTTGGCACTAAATTCTTTTAGATATGAGTTTGATATCAAGCACAGAACTTCCATTACCCTGAACATCATTGCAAAGACCGACCTTGGGTTTTACTACTCACCGGGCTCAAGTCAGGCAAAGAGAAATATGTATATTAAATGAGCACGAGTATAAGCCATGTCTGCCATTAAATAGAGCTTAACAACTAAAATATGAAGAGTTAAAGCTCAAGGCAACTTCTGATGTGCCAAACCAACACAAGCACCAGGGCTGAGAGAGCTGTAACCTGCACAGCTCCCAGAATTCTGTCACACTTTTCCCTGGAAGGGATGAACAGAGGAAGAAGTGGTGCTGGATGATGATCCTGTTTGCAAGGAAGAAAATCCAACTGACCAGCAGCTCAGAGGCACTGGAGCACCAAGAGGTGGACAGTGGGAATTTGTCAATTTAAGGCCAAGACAGAAAAATATCCCAACTACAAAAATGCTTTATGGGGGCACTTCAACTAACACTTTGGAACTCCATGGAGAATAATATGTGGTTTCACATTTTTGTAGACTTCAGCAAAGTCACTTCTAGGTCTTTAATCTATTTAATGGGCTGGCTATATACATTTTTTAAGTTTCATTCTGCCACAGAGACTTGGAAGGAAATTTTTTATACCTGCTAAGCATCTACAGGTAGGAAAAACTAATCATCTTGCATCTTTTATTTGTAAGGCTTTCTGCTGTGATTACAATATCCATTCTTCTCACCAGAGAATCTCTGCTGGATGGAGTTCAGAAAATCTGAAATACGAGTGCACACAGCACCTAATAAAACATTCTAGGTCTTTTTCAATTACAAGAGTAAAACAACATTTTTTTAAAGTCTGTATAAGCACAATAACCCGAAATACTTCCTTTTCAAAGTGTTCTCCAACTAGAAATTTATGATCATGACACACTCCATGTCAAGAAGCAGCAAGTTCCAGCATCCTTGTTGAACAGATGCAAGAAAACATCGACTGTAACTTGTCCAGGAAGATGATGGAGAGTCCTCTGTAGGGCCCATCCCAACCCGGAGCATCCCAGCCCATCCCATCCCGCAGCCGCGCCCCTCTTTTTGGTTTTTTTTTTCATTTTATTTTTAAAAGTAGGCTGGCGGGACAATTAGCAAAAGCAGCAGGGGGATGCTTGCCAATAAACACCCAGATCTGAGATTAAGCAGCTGTAAATCTGCATTAATCGTTTCAGGAATTCAGCTATTTACAAAAGCTTTTAAAGAGCAAACAAATAAGGGGAGGGAGGGGAGGAGCGCCGGGAGAGGAGCCCAGATCTGTCCGTACCTTCGCACTGCTTCCCTTCCCCTTTGTAGCCCGGCTTGCAGATGCACTTGTAGGATTTCGGAGTGTTCTGGCAAATGGCATCGATGTGACAGTCATCCGTAGCCTCGGCACACTCGTCAACATCTGGAAGCACAGAAGGAACTCAGAGGGGACAGATAAGAAGGGAGACCCGAGGCATAAGAGCAAGGATAGAAGCTCCCCTGGAAGCTGTTTGCCCGCCCGGTGTGAGCCTGGAAATGAGAACGTCTGAGGTTAAACAGCTGAACCTGCCAGCGGGATCTTCTCCTCGAGTCATTTATCAGCGCAGCGGCTCAATCCCACATTTCTGCGTCAGGAAACCCTCAGACATTAGAAATTAACTTCTGCTGCAAAGGTCTGGTACGGAGACCCCCACCCCAGTAAAACACGGGAGCTTTAATTGACTTATAACAGGAGAGAAAAAAAGACCATTTGCATTTTCTAGCCAAGAGGTTTCCCTAATTTACAAAGATAAACCCTAGTTTAAATAAACTATGTTGGTTGGAGAATGAGGGAAAAAAAATATTTGAACAGCAAAACCACATGAATACTTTTTGCTAAGAGACAAGAACTAAATAAATAAATAAATGGAAGACCATATGAAACTCGGTAAGTTCGTGTGGAGAAAAGCAACCTGCAAAAACACCAGCTACTTGAGACTAAAACTTATTCAGGAGGGAGAAAGTAGAGCAGCTCCCCTGGCCCCTGCTCCGGGAAGAGGGGACCCAGACTGCTTTTCTTGTCGTCAGCCTTCACAAACATTTCAGTGACATTCGGTTTCTGCCCCAGACTTCAAGAGGATGGGGAGGGAGGAGGATGAGAGCGAGTCGAGATTCGGTAGCCGTGGGAATGTTAATGAAGTGAACACGGAGGGGAGGCGGGGGGGAAGCAGCTCATTCAGGGATGGGGTGTGCTGCTCACATGCGACCACCTAAAGCCCTGCCTGCCCTGCCCCCGCAGTCCCCACAGATGGTCCCCCGGCCACCTCGTCCCCGCCCCGGGGACACCTCGCAGGGATCGCCTCCCATCCCATCCCATCCCACGGCAGAGCGGCGGCTGGGGACAGCGGGAGGGCAGCGCTGCCCAGCGGGGATGCGGCGGAGGGAGAGTGGCATCCAGCTGGTTCCGTGCCCGCCGGATGCACAGATCCTCGGGAAGGTACGCTGAAGTGAAAACACTTCTATCGCGACCTAATTGTTTCCCAAGCGCTCTCTCGGCCATCCCCAGGGCTAACACACCGAGCCCTCCGAGCCCCCGGGGGCAGGAGGGGCTGTTTGGAGAGGGGACAATAAGCAGACATTGTGCCCTGGCACAACTTGTCTGAGAGCTGCGGAACGGGGCGGCCCCGGGGGCACCGCTGGGATCCCACCAAAAGAATTGGCTGGACCCTGTATTGTTGGTTTGGGATTTTTTTTTTTTTTTAAAGAAAGAGAGGAACGGAGCACCGAGCGTCGTAATTTCGAGGAGAAACGCGGGGCTGCTGTAATCTGCTTCCTTCTTTCTTGTCCATTCATTTATTTGAACTCCTGAGCCGGCTCAGATCTAGCGCTGATTTACGCGAATTAGCTTAAAGGGGTCCGAGGGGGTTGCCCAGATCAGGCACAGACTCAGTCAAGCGCAAAAAGAAAATAAGTATTTTGGGGGTTTGGGGTTTTCAAAGTGCTTTGGCTCATATTTTCGAGTCATTAAACCGGCACCCATCTCCCATCGAGATCAGCAAAAGTGACAGCTGGACTCTTTATAATGCCGTCAAAAATTCAAACTGCATTGAGCCAAGGGGGACATTTCACAGCAACCAGAGGATGCCTGGGAGTCAGGCGTGAATGCCAATGAGTCAAATGAAAGGGCAAAACCAAATATGAGCCCCTGCTCTGCTCCACATCTCACACTGCATTTCTCGGACTTGAGGAACTTGTGCGGTGATTCTGCTGCATTTAAGCTCCTCTATATTTAAGGAACAGAGATTTTTCAAGCCCCCCAGCCCCCTCCGCTCGTACTTCGCCTTAAAGGATTTCTTCTAACACAACTTCAGAGACTGCACACACATCTCTAAGAAATCACTTCGGGCTTACAACATTCCTAGGCAGATAGGGTTGCGGGGGGTGGGGGTGTTTGATTTTTGGGGTGTTTTGGGTTTTTTTAAAGCAAAGGCTTCGTATCACTACTGCTCTTAACCAGGTACGAGCGCGGCTGTAAAGAAACACCAGCGCAGACAGGGGAAACCTGTGAAGATCTCGCAGCCAACGCTTCCCCCGCGGAGTCCCCGGGGCTCGGCACACACTTGGAACACACACTTATCTCGCAGCCACTTAAGCAAAGTAACTTTTCCTTCCCCATCTCTCCCTCCGCAAGTCNGAGGGATGGATGCATGGGAGGGGGGGTGTGGATGGACAGATGAAGGGCAGATGGATAGAAGGGTCGTGGAAGGTTGGATAGGCGGAGGGACGGATGGACAAAGGGGTAGGTGGAGGGATTGAGGAACAGATGGATGAAGGGACGGATCGGCAGAGGGGTGGATGGATGAAGGGATGGATACGTGGGTAGATGGAGAGATGGAGGGATGAATGGATGGATGGATGGATGCTTCCCTCAGCACCGGCTGTGAGGGTGCACAGTCCAGCAGACACAGTTGCGCAGCTCCCTGCCAACCACAGGCGGGGATCCCTCCTCTTTCCCGGGCTCAGGCTAAAAGACAATTTTCTTTTTGGTTCACCTGCCTCCCTCGTAGCTTCACCTAACTCCATTCCCACTTGCCACTGGCTTCCCCCAGCGTTTGGAGGCGATCGGCCCGTTCCAGCCCTTCCCCTGGTCCCTCTGCTCCNCCCCCCCCTCCTCTTACCTGCGCCCCCGCTGCCTCCCGCCAACCTGCCGGCCCAGGCGAGGGCGAAAAGCAAACAGCAGCGCCGCGCAAAGCAAACAGTGCCCATGATACCGGTGCGCTCCGCGCCGNGTGCTTCCCTCAGCACCGGCTGTGAGGGTGCACAGTCCAGCAGACACAGTTGCGCAGCTCCCTGCCAACCACAGGCGGGGATCCCTCCTCTTTCCCGGGCTCAGGCTAAAAGACAATTTTCTTTTTGGTTCACCTGCCTCCCTCGTAGCTTCACCTAACTCCATTCCCACTTGCCACTGGCTTCCCCCAGCGTTTGGAGGCGATCGGCCCGTTCCAGCCCTTCCCCTGGTCCCTCTGCTCCGAGTCCACCACGGCTCCACAGGTGACCCCTCTGGCCCTGACCCGGCCCGGGAGAGACGCTCTCCCCAAAGTCAGCAGCGAAACTGCAGCTGCCTCTGCTGCGCACAGACATGCGAGTGTCATTGCCACCAGCACGCTAGAGGAGAAAATCCGTCACTTTCAAACCCAAACATGAGAAATTCGCCCCCTCAGAGGCAAACTCGGTGACCCTGCAGTCTCCCAGACTATATTTAAAGGACTGGAACAGCTTGCAGACATCCTTTGTTATGTGCACCCCTATGTGCTTTGCACCTTTCTTTCACAGACAACTCCCCTGCTGAAATGCTTTGCTGCTTCGGGTTGTTTCAGCCCCTCCTAATTCCCGAGTGTGTGACATCCACTTCTCTGGAAAATAAATACACTGCGCCCTAGCCTCAGACGCCTCTCTTTGCCAAGTTCCTCCCCAGTGTACGTCTGTCCCAGTACAATACCTTCTCCCATTAGAGTACCTTTAAGCCTGAAGAGATGGGAAGGGAATGTAAGAAAAGTCGCTCGTCCCAGCTGCCTGCTTTAGGAAAAGTCCTTATCCTCCAAAACCCTGCAGCAGCCCCGCGCGGTGCCAGGGCTGTTTGCTTTCCGCATGTTTACACCTCTGCTTTGGGCATTCCCGGCCTTAATCCTTTCGGGGTGGGGCAGGGGGATATTCCTGCTCTAAACCCGCTCCCGTATTTTCCGTGTGCGGCGGTGGATTCCAAGCCCTCGGCTCCCCGCGGACACACGGAGGTCCCCCGAGGGATCACCTGGAGCCTTGGAGTGCCACCTACTGACCCCTCACGGGATGCTGGAGCACAAGCCTTTGGAGGTAGGAGCTCCATCCGAGGGGGAAAATAAGGCTAAATCTTTTTCTCGGGTTTGTTGTTTGGTTTTTTGGGTGGTTTTTTTTTTGAAGTATTTCATGGCTGGTCTTCGGTCCATTTCATGAAATCATGTTAAAATTTATCACGGGATAAATTGTCCCAAAAGTTTGTATTTCGTGAAGAAATTAATTAGAATTGTCTAAAAATTAACTATATCAACGTTTTAAAGAAACCCACAGTGCAATGGAGAGGTCTGATAAAGCAATAAAATACTCCCAGCTGCCCTGGTGTTCTCTTGGTGCTCCCTACCCTGTACCTATAATTATATGCATTCATAATCTCTANTCCCATTAGAGTACCTTTAAGCCTGAAGAGATGGGAAGGGAATGTAAGAAAAGTCGCTCGTCCCAGCTGCCTGCTTTAGGAAAAGTCCTTATCCTCCAAAACCCTGCAGCAGCCCCGCGCGGTGCCAGGGCTGTTTGCTTTCCGCATGTTTACACCTCTGCTTTGGGCATTCCCGGCCTTAATCCTTTCGGGGTGGGGCAGGGGGATATTCCTGCTCTAAACCCGCTCCCGTATTTTCCGTGTGCGGCGGTGGATTCCAAGCCCTCGGCTCCCCGCGGACACACGGAGGTCCCCCGAGGGATCACCTGGAGCCTTGGAGTGCCACCTACTGACCCCTCACGGGATGCTGGAGCACAAGCCTTTGGAGGTAGGAGCTCCATCCGAGGGGGAAAATAAGGCTAAATCTTTTTCTCAGGTTTGTTGTTTGGTTTTTGGGTTGGGTTTTTTTTTTTAAGTATTTCATGGCTGGTCTTGTCGGTCCATTTCATGAAATCATGTTAAAATTTATCACGGGATAAATTGTCCCAAAAGTTTGTATTTCGTGAAGAAATTAATTAGAATTGTCTAAAAATTAACTATATCAACGTTTTAAAGAAACCCACAGTGCAATGGAGAGGTCTGATAAAGCAATAAAATACTCCCAGCTGCCCTGGTGTTCTCTTGGTGCTCCCTACCCTGTACCTATAATTATATGCATTCATAATCTCTACAGTTCTTCCACCACCTGTTTGGTACTCAGGAAAGGGAGTCACCTTGGTCTAAATATTACATTATTCTCTACCAAAGCACTTGAGCTCTGCCTGCAAACCTTTGGGCAGCCTGCAGCAACAGTTTGCACATTAATTGGCTTCTAATGTCCTTCCATACCAATGCCTCAAAGTTTTCAGGGACTATTCCAATAAAGTAATAATAGTAGTTAAAAATGAAAGAGGTGTGGTTTTTTATCAACCATCTCCCGGAACAGAAGGTCCATGAGGAGCTGAATATGAGGCAAGGGCAGAAATAGAAGCTTGCCTTGGGAACATCATCTCTTCATTCCAGAAAAGCTTTGAAAAGACAGAACAGCATCTGCAGAATTAAAGTATTTCCTTAAACCTGTAAATCATTTAATACAGTGGATCATGAGGCTCCTAAGGGTCAGTACACCCTACTGAGCATTGCATAGCAGCAAATTCATAAGCTTCCTTCCTTTTAACTGTTTTAGGAGCAGTTTTCCATTCAGAGAAATGCTTTAGCAGCTAAAAAAAAATCAGGGAGAGGAGGGGAACCTGCTAGGAAGAGTAGTGGAGTTGACTGGTTTTTTATCTCCCATTGAGAAGGAAAGTTGATAATATTAATGAAGAGATGGAACATGTCACCACCGGCACCAAGATTAGAGTAGATCCCCCATTCCTGGTGCTCACTCCATCCCAGTAAAAGGCATCTGTTGCCGAGGGTGAAGATGAATCTCAACCAGGAGAATAAGGACTTGACACACAAAGAGCTGGATAAAACTTCACAGCCTTCATTAGAGAGGAGATTGGTTACGGCAGCCTCTTCTCTGGAGGGTTTGATTTTAGGAAGTGAAGGCACCAGGAAGCCAGAAGGGAAATATGAAGGGAAAAAGGATCCTATTGCTCTTGTCCATCCACTGACTTTAGACTCGAGCAGGGTCACATTTGTCAGCAGCACCACTCTTGCAAAGGCTGTCTCAGCAGGTTCATTGTATAGTGTGACGTAAAGAGGCCACAGCCTCTCCTCACAGCCCCTTTATCCTTCAGCACAGCTCAACCCCAAAAAGCAGCACAAACCCAAAGCCCTCACAGAAGCACCAAGACTTCCAGAGGCTGCAAATCTGAGCTGCAGCCTGGCAGAGCAGCTGGCAGGAAGGACAACTTGCCAACTCACGGTATGATCTTGTAGGACTCCTGCAACAGCTCTTTTGGGCCCTCTCACACCAGAAATGTTTCATTTGAAACATGAACAGCAGCAACTAGGCCCTAGGAAAATTCCAGAGGTTCTTTAATCAAACTTCTTCCCGAGTCCACAATTGCAGAAACAATTGAAGGTTATTTCTCAGGAAAGAAAAGCACTTTTTATTCTAAAAATCCCTCCATGTAGACCAAGTAAAATTTTATTCCAAAGCAGATACCTATACTGAAATATAAATAAATGTAATTCCTTGTACCATAATAAAGTCATTTTAATTCAGTTACTCTGGAGAGAAGGGAGACTATTTTTCCTCAGTGCCTTTGTAAGAAAGAAGGGGAAAAAAATCTCTCAATAGGATCTTTAAAATACTTGGAAGAAGCATCTTAAACAATACGCTGGTTGTTAAAGAAGACCACATACATTATCTTATGGAAGGATAAGTGATGTTCCTCACACTTTTAGGTATTCAAGTGCTTAAAATGTTGAGCACTACTGAACATGGTTTGGTCTGAAAGACCAGTCAAAATTAATGAAATCTAAATTTAGGCCTAAGGATACAGCAAATTCAGCTGCCACACAACTGTGCAGCAATAAGCAAAGACCGTGTTTTGTGTAGGATCAGCTGCACTTCCCAACACACCAGGCAAACCTGGTGGAACCAGGATATCATGATCCTTGCACTTTAAGAGCACCTTCCAACAGAGGAGATATTGCAGAAAATATCCGAGCTCAAATTTTTACCTCAGACTTCTCTGGTTCACCAGCCAATGCCACCTCCTTCTTAAAATCACCAAGATCTATACCCCCATGGGTGTTGACAAACAGTTTATCAAAACAAAAGGTCAGCAGATCTTCCATCCTTCCAGCACATTTTTCCCAAGTCCCAAAATTACATTTCAGAGCCCTGCTCTGAGTGCAGGGGTAATTCCAGTTGCTGTGAGGGAGCCCACGGTTCACAGCCCACGTTCAGAGAGATGCCAGGCCTTTTTCCCCAATGTTTCCCCAAAGGATTTGGCAGTGATCCCCCTCCAGGACACAAAGTGAACCTCTCTGCCCCAACCCCTCATACTGGAAGCTTGCTGCTTCTCTAGGGTACAAGGTGGATCTCCCATGTTTTCCCAATGATTATCTTTAAAAAGAGCAGGAATCAAGGTATCCCAGTTGCCTATTCATCCCTAAAAGCACACCCTGCTTGGTTGCAGAGGCTTGGAAAATACATCATTCTCTCCAAATACACAGCGATGACTCCAGAACCATTTGGAAAACCCAACTATAATTTCCTACTAAATGAGTTCTTCTCCCCGAGGGCTCTCCAGAGGAGCCAATGCTTTAGTGCACTGAGCTACCTACGAGATCATTGGAGCTCAGACTAACTCAATTCCTGACAGGCAGCTGCAATTTCAGCTGGTGTGAAATGGCAAATAAAAGAGAAGGTTATCAAATACAAAGAATTAAATGCAGCGTCCTCAGGAGGCCTTGAAAGGGTAAAATTCCACTCACCTTAATCCTGCATATAATTCTGTTTAACTGAATAGCCAGAGCTGCATAAAAAAACCCCAAAAACCCAGTAATATTTGGCCTCATCTGTTCATTGCTTCTCTTTTCAAAATGTGTGAAAATCACAGTGTTAATGTTGTAGTTTGTTAGTATTGTTATGTCATGAGGGATGGATTGGATTAGCACAGGTAGACTGAACTACACTGAAAATAGTTTCCAGAAGAGAACAGGACAGTGAGAGGGGATCACAAAGGTGTGCTCAGAGAGCTGGTGAAATGAGGAAAAACGTGTCCTGTCCCCAAGTGAAAACAGAGGAAGCAGAAGCTGCAGAACGCTTGGAAGCTCCCAGGCAAATTCTCATTGTACTTCAACTGATCACACTTAAATGACACATCTAAGCCAAGCTGAAATAATGTAAATCATATACCTACAGTAGAATTACAGAAAATTAAAATCAGTACTCGTGCCACAGACTTCCAAAGGAATGTAAAGAATCCTTGGGCACCACAAGGGCCAGATCAGGTACTGCAGATCGTACAGGGGAGATCGTGCTGATGTTCAGAACCTGCTTCAAAAACAGCATCCTAACTTTCTCTCTTTTTACCTAGAAATAAGCAACTGAATCTATGTGTGTTTATTGAGCTGACACTGAACATGGTGAACATGAACCTTCTGCAGCTTTCCCTGCTTTGGAAAGAAAGCACAACAGGAACTTTGCCTTTAGGTACCACAATCCCATAAATGTCACCCCACAGAAGGAACTGAGAGGACACAGCTCCAGAATGACTCCTCTGTCAAGGCCTAGAAAGTCCAGCAAGTCCCCAGTTTACAATTTCAAATATTATTTATGATGAGGCCAGGACTGTACAACTCTGTTCTACACAAAGACACTGATAAATATTCATGAATTAGGTCTCCTAACCCAGAAAAGGGCAGCATTATTCTCCCCTGGCAAAGATAAGGGAAGGAGCACACAGAGGGCTTAAATGAATTCCTCAGGTTCACACGGGAAGTTTGGAATCCCAGTCACAGAGTCAGAGCTGAGACTTGAGAAGCAATTCCAGGTGTTTGTTGTGCATCTCAGAGTGGCTTAACACAGTGACCACAAGCTCTGTGCACGTTTGACACCAGGCCACTCCAGAGGCTCCACAATTAGGCTACTAATGACCTTGGCACAACTTAGTCCCTCTTCTTGACTCCTGCTCCACAGCCTTGGGTTGTGCAAAGCTCAGTGTGCTGCCCCTCTAAAATCCACTGGGAGCTAATTGAAGGCTGTAAGTCGTCCTTACCCACCCCAAAACCAAAGCTCCACCTTCATCAAACACTGCTTTGTTTTCTAATGAGTTCAACGGAGCTTAAACACCTTCTTTTGGTACCAGAAATTTGGGGAGAAGTCCTGGGTATTGCAGAACAGCTCTGCTCCAAGAAATCCTTTCACTCAAAAATAGATGATTACAACAGTTTCTATAAATATGAATGGTTTTACAGCCAAAGACAGGCATTACAGTTTGTTCTAGTTTTCACTAGAAATTAAGCCAGCGAATCTCTCATGCCAACACCACAACAATAATCTTGCTGATAGTGTTATTTCACTTTACCAAAGCCAAAATCCAACGTGCTACAAATCAGATCAAGCACCAAATAAAATTAAGCAAAAGATAAGCAACGCAAAGGGAAACAAATCCTAATAAAAAAAATCAATGTTTATATTGGTTACAAATAATCTCATGTTGAGCTACAGCTTTATTTCCCCTGTTGTTGTGCCCTTTTTTTTTTTTTTAATTAAGTTAAAATCAGGTTATACAGACAAAGATAACACGAGAGATGTGAGGAAACCAGTTTCAGGGCAGGGGAAGGAAAACAGGGCTCAGACCAATTAAAAGCTTTAGAGAAGAAAAGGCAAATCAATTAAAAATGCCGGAGGGCAGACTCTGCTTAGAAAGAGGAGAGACTTTGACAAATTTGCAATAGGCTTGTTCTACAAGGTCCATAACAGCCAATGAAAATAAGTTGCATTGGTAGGCACAGATATTCACGGGAGAATGAGGAGTCTGATACCTCGTGGATAATACGGATGTGTGAATATACCAGGCTGAGTTAGGGTTTGGGGGGGGACTTTGAAGATGAAAAGCCATGTAGAAAATGTGAGGTGTTATTCTTAAGACACCCAAGCAGCCCAGGCTTCAAACTCAGCTGCTGAATTATTGGCCTTATTGATCTGGCACTGCATTATTTTTACCCCACACAACCCGTGAGTTTTCAATAGAACACAGGCCCTGAAAAGACAATGGGCAGAAAAAAAAAAAAGATTTGCAGTTTGGAGCTTCAAAGAAATTATATTCCAAATTTGGCAACTTGCAAGGAATAAGAGCCCAAAGTGCCACTGCTGAATGTATCCTTTGACTGTAACAATAATTTAAAAGCATTGGCCAATGTAATTTCTTCTTTTCTCACACACAGTGATTCCAGGCCAATTATTTATCCCCCCCTCCCCCCCTAAGAATAGTGTTTTGAAGTCAGCCAATGAAACATGTTTTATTTAAGGACTATATTCCTACAGCAATGGAATGGATTCTTTGGAGACCTAAAGGTTGCAGAGCACTTCATTAGTTCCACATAATGAAAGAATGGTGCAATTGAAGGAGGTCTCTAAGGGAGAATGGTGTGAAAATTAGAGACTCGTCTGCTCACTTGCAAAAAAACCCCAAACCCTAAAACACAACCAAGGAAAAAAATAAAAAGGAAAAGAAAAAGAAAGGAAAAAAAAACCAAGAAAAGGAAAAAATGGGGGGGGAAGTGGAAAAGGGAGAAAAATGAGAAAAGGAAAAAAAGATTGTAGACTTTCTAAATAAAGCACAGTGTCCCCATTCAGGGCATGGAGAAAGGGTGCCTACTCAATCCTCTTACCCTTGACAATATAATAAAACCAGAGGAACTTTTTTGAAGTAGATCTGCACATTCCACGTTTGGATTGAGAGGCAATGGACTGTTTAAATTGCTATTTACATTTCCAGCTGTTTTACCAGTGATTTGCCCAACTTAATAGCTCTTTAAGCTTTTAAACAAGAAAATAGCTATTCTCACGACTCAAAGGAGAAACCATGGTTATTTCAGTCTGCCTCTATTGTAAAAGGCTTAGACCCCTCTGTCTTTAGAGATGCCCTTCCCTTTATAGTACTTCCCTTTTCCATCTCCTCCTGCTTTCTAAATATTCCCCCGGGTTTTAGCCCACTTTTTTTTTTTTTGCACTATATACTTTTAGCAACGTAACGTGTCTTTGGTGATGCCCCTGATTGGAGGGGAATGTTGGCAGGTAGTCACAAAGGTTCCCAAGAGAGGCTGAAGTTAGCCAGAAAATTAGATTTGCGTGTATAATCTGCTGCCAGTCCATGTTAAACAAATGCTCTGCAACTACTGAAAAATGTATATTTATTTATTCACTCGGCCCTGGGGATGCGTTAAAAAACATCCAGAAGTGTGTCCAGACATAATGTAAACTGTATTTTCTGCTTATTTTTCAGGCAAAGTGGAAGGAGAGGGCAAAGGGGCAGCCCCCAGATAAGAATGAGACTGAGATGAAAGGTTAAAAAGGGGAGGGGGAGGTTATTTCATAGAGGCTCTATAAAAAAACCCTGCAATTTTTTGGTTCTAATTTGAACCTATTAGCTTGTTTAAGTTGCTGCTAATAAACTAAAATCGTGAAGAAGAAACTCAAACCCCAAGCCCACCTCCTGCTTTTCCCCTGATCAAAGCTTCAGTGTTTTCCTTTTATTATCTCTAAACGTCCCCCGTGTTTACAGATCGTTGCAACACTCACAGACAGCGGAGCAAACAACCAAATCTAAGCCCTGCAGAAAGTGGAGGCAGCAAATCTGATTAAATGTTTTTTTAAATTAATACAGTTCTGTAAAGAAGACTTTAGCAGTGGTTGGAAAAAAACCACTTTTGTAAGTTCTTTTCTTTTTAGATTGTACCCTAACTTAAGCATTTTGAGAAAAAGGAATTGCAAGGGGTGATTTTCTTCTAAACTAAAAATTCCCCTTTTTTTTGGCAATATTTTTTGGAATATTGGGGAGCAAATGTTTGTTCTGGTGTCACTGGCAACAGAAGTTTCACTAGGCAAAACAGGAGCAAGAATCAATGTTTCAATTACTGTGGGTATAAGAAAATGGGTTTGTAGCTGGGCCATCTGTTCCCTTCAAAAAGTAAGGGAAGAAACCTGCCCACCTGAGTCACTGAAACGTGACAAAATTCCAGAGGAAGGAGGTTTAAGGGTAAATCAGGTCTTATCTTTCCCCGCCAAAAAAAAAAAATCTCAAACAGAACAAAAATAATGGTCCAGTAGGAGCTAAAAAAAGCTGGGAAAACAGACAAAAATTCCAAGCACAACTAGACTTTGCTAACCTTGTTAGTGAAAAGAAATTCCATTGTCTTTGAGCACCCTGCAGGAGGGTTGAAAACAAGGGGAATTGGGCAGAATTTTGTCTGAAAAACTCTTTACTCAGACTTTTAAAATTCTGAGGCACCTCTGCTACTGACACCAACAAGAGAACAAATATAGAGGGGGGGGTGTCACAGGATGGATAAGGGGGAAATGTTCTGGAATATGACAAATCCAGCCCTGCTTTGGGGTGAAAAACCAGCACCCTGGCCAGATAGATGGTGTAAGAAACACATGAAAACACTGAAAGAACAGTTTGGAAGGAAGTGCCTCAGAGCAGACATTCATCTCGTGGCACTCTGGGCTAAGAAACTCGATGCTTTCCCTCCCTACACAAGACAGATTTTTGGTTGTGCATAAAATATCTCCTGTTTCAGATCTTGCTCTGTGCCAAGGAACTGCTTTATGAATTTAGGTAGACGAGGTGTATTTCCCAAGCCTTGGTTTCAACAACTAAAAAAAGCATTAAAATCCATCTTCACTGAGGTTCCTAACAAAACAAGAGGAGAAATACATACTACTGTGGAGAAGGAGAGAAGAATTAGCTTATGGACCAAAGTCTGTGAGCAGCCACAGGAAATCACATTGAGTGAAAAAATGTTGGAAAGTAAAACTTCCCAGCACTGGGCAAGATTAAAAGAGAGAAACTCCTGTGAGCAGCTCCACTAAACCCAATTGTTTACAGTAATGGAAGGATCAGGACCCATTGCTGGGGTGCAGGAGCTCTGAATTAGAGAATTAATTGGTATTAAATCCCCGTGGCTACTCCAAGATGGAAGCTCTACTGCCAAAGGAACTAGAGGAAAAGGTCAGTGCCTCAGCCTGAGCAATCTGCTGCATGGGAAGAGTTGCATATTTTATGTAGCATTTAGTTCCCACAGCCTTGGTCATATCTCCTGGCAAATCCTGTCAGGCTTCTCCCTGCTCCATTAAAATCACTGGAGATCAGGAAAGAAGGATTCAATTTCAATCCTGTTGCTGCAAACCCTCAGGTATACATTTTCTATTTACCTAGTACTAAAACGGGTAAAATTAACCCAGAGATTACCATTTCTCCATGAACCTGCATCACAGAGATAATTCTTAGTGCCCACAGAAATTAATCTGACACAAGCACCTTGTAAACGTGGATTGATTAAATTCCTGAAAAACACAGCAACTCTGAAACCAAAGGCAAGACTGGAACGTTACCTTCATCTCTGCTCTCCTCCTCCACTTCAGTCACAGAATGTTCTGGAAGGGATCCCCCCCAGCGCTGTGGCTTTGTAACCTCCTGCAGCAATCCTGCCTAAGTGGGTGCAGCTGGGGTTGGTGCTGGGCTGTGGCCCTGCCAATCCCCTGCCCAGGTGAGTGCACCTGAGTCCTGTCCCAGGGGCTGCAGGGGGTTGGGTGGGTGGCTCTGCCCAGCTGAAGACTATGAGGAAATATTGATTATTTAATTATTGTCCTCCCCAAGTGACACTGTGTGTGTAGAAAGGGTGTTTGTAGCTCTAGAAGTGTGTTGCGAGAAGCCAAGTTTAGAAGCAAACTCTGATCCAAAGCCTCTTAGGTACCTGGGAGAGTGTTCAGAGGCGAGGGATGGTTTGGTGAGATGAGACCCAGAGCTGGTCACTCTGTCCTGCTGCGGGAGATGCTCTGAGGTGTGAGCACAGCTCATCCCTGGGGACCTGAGAGAGGAGTGTCAGTATAACCCTGCCAGGCTCACAGGGACAGTCTCCAGGCACGGCCAATTTCAGAGCTTCAGAGGCACTAAGCAAACACTAACCCAGGGTACATCTGGCTAATTGTATAGTGAGAGGGGGGGAGAAAAAAGAAAAATCTTTCTTGACCCCAGTGGTTACCCGGCTAAACCCCTGAAGCACAGGCTTTTATTACAACCATTCTCTTTATGCAAATGATGATCATGCTGAGGACTTATTCTGCCTGTTATATATGAAGGAAAGAGCTGAATGAATGATACATTCTGGACAGATTCCTGGGCCAGAAGGGACCATTCATGCCAAAGCCAGTTTGAAAGAACATCTTTTAGAAAGATATCCAAACTGCCTCTTAAGGACTGCAAGTGATGTCAATCACGCTGCCCCCTTCATCTATTGTTGTAACATTCAGTCACCCTCACTACCAGGATATTTTCTGAAATCAATGTAAAATTTATCCAGCATGAGCTCTGCCCCATCAGATCAGTTTCTGCAGGCCTGAAAAGCAGTGATAAACTGCTTGGCTGCCTTGCTCT
This sequence comes from Pitta sordida, assembly GCA_013390025.1. Lineage (NCBI taxonomy): Eukaryota > Metazoa > Chordata > Aves > Passeriformes > Pittidae > Pitta > Pitta sordida. Next base: position 177,774 of record WEKX01018248.1, on the reverse strand, counting down.
GTTAACCTGCCTGCCGATGGCAGCTTTATAAAGAGCTCTGCTAGCCCTGAACTTCTCTGTTTCAGGCTTCAGTGGGATTCGTAAGGTGTCAGGGAAATTCTCTCTCAGATGCCAAAAGTTCTGCAAGGGAACTAGGCAAAAACATGATTTTTCAGCTGTTTGGGTTTTTCTTTTTCTTGGATGGAAAACCCAGACGGACATAAGAGAAGCAAAACAAAAAATAACTTCAGTCTACAAGCTGTGGCACAGAGCATGGCTGCAGGGCAAACCCTTTTTAGCCTTGCTTGTGCCTCTGTCCATCCCCACACAAAAAGGTTGTGTGGTCTCAGCCTACGAAAACTGAGCCCAGGAGAAAGCCTAGGCAGGGAAAGAAGAAACAATTAGTGGAAGGGTGAGTGGGATTTGAGACAGCAGGATGTCTCATGCAGCTACAAACTCACTGCGATGGCTCAGAGCTCTGGGCACTAGAAAGACACAACCCATTACCCAGATTGTAATGGGTACACCCTGGGCTCTTGCCAGCTGGGAGATACTGAAATCAGACACAGCAGAGGCTGCCTCAGTCTTTGTCTTCATGTTACAGAAGCATCCAGAGAGGAGCAGCCACACACATCATCCAGCATTATGTAAAACCAGCTCCTCAGCAGCCCTGGGATGTGCTCAATCAATAGCTGGGAAACACTATTTGGTTGGACATTGAGTAGTAGCAGGTGCATCTACTGCTGAGCTATTAAAGTGCTCCCCCAATCGATTCCTTACACAGACACTCCTTGGGCTGCAGAGTTTTCCAGAGCTCTGGCACCCAGGGATTTGCTGGCCTGGCTCTGTTGCCACCAGCCCAGCAGTGACACAAACACACGTGTACTTGTGCCAGGTGTCACTGTGCTTCCATTTCCTTTTAACTGGTAGCCAACCAAGAATTGACTGAGAACTGTTTCTGTGCTTTGCTGCTGCCTGATTCCTGTGTTGAAGTCAACTCAAGCACAGCACATATAAGAATATAAAAATCTTTCAGTCTCTAAGGCCAGAAGTACAGTAAAATTCATTTGTGTTCCTTCACATCAGCCCACTCCACGTTGCTGCTTGAGAGTCCAAAATAGGAGCAGATGTAGAAATTGTCTCCCCTAATTCATTTTGGATGGTTCAGAGGTGGGAAGCATTGGCTGAATTAAAGATGCCAGGCAGAGTGAAGACATGCTGCACATTGTCATTCCTGAGCTGCTTTTTTAGAGCATGAACTTCAAGCGCTGAAGATACACAGTGACTCTGCATGAACAGCTTATCTTGCCTTCAAATGCTCTGTGCCTTAAGATGCCTCGTGCCTGCGTGTGAAAGCCTCTCACAATTTGATTCCCAGTAAATTCTCACCATTTGTAAATAAGTAAAAACAATCAAAACATACAGGAATGCTCATGATTAGAGCCCTGGAACGCTGTATTATATGAATGCAAATGTAGCTTAAGAGTTGGATCCTTGTAGGTCCCTTCCAACTCAGGATATTCTGGGATTCTGGTCCTCTGCAGGGACAAATCCTAAACTTGCTGCATTCAAAGAACCTCAGAAGCCAGATTTACATAACCAAATGATTCCACCAGACTTCTGTTCCAGGGGAAGCAACACAAGGGGCTGTGAGGTGTAGGCGCAGCCCCGTGAGAAGCAAAAGGGATGTCAGAGCTTGCACGGCACACCTGTGCAGATGTTTCCTTGCATCCTCATCTCTGAGCTGTGGCTCTTTGGAGAGACTGTGAAGGAAGTTTGTTCTCTGCCAGAACCTCTCTGAGCAGAGTCACCAGAGCCTGTTTCCAAGGCAGAACAGCTTCTCTAGGGCCTGCTGTGATGATTTTGGCAGCCAGTCCTTCACACTGTTTGAGAGCACTTCTGATCTAAGGCTGGTATATGTAACGTGGGATATATGGCACATAAATTTCTCATCACTGCTCTGCCTTCTGGAAGGAAGTTAACACATGCTATTGCTCAGCAAAGGGCGGCATTGCTCTGTAGATCCCTTATTTAAAACAATCACAAATGCCTCCTGCATAGAAAACTAATAGGCCCTGTCCCCAGATGGTGTAAATTAGTGTGGCACCACTAATGTCTGATTTATAACAACTGAAGATCCAGTGCAGCACATGATTAAAGGTGCACTTTACTAGCCTGGAAATGTCTTGAGGGCCATGTAATTGTGTGGTAATGAACTAAACTTAATTAAGTTCTCATTTTGAATTAGAATCAATAAGTCAATAAATAGCCTTCACTTGATTGAGATGATAAATATGCACAGCTGAGACTGCACTCTGTGTCCTCCCCAGTTTTCAGGCTCTCCTTTCTCCTCCATATGTCAGAATGTAATGAAGGAGCTCTGAAGTATGGTCCTAATATATTATTGTCACACATGGTGATAATACTGGGAGAGTTAGGAGACTGCCAGGTTTCTATTATAAATCCTGTTCCCAAGGTTTTACGGCATGTGTGTTTCAAACTGCAGTCAGCAAAGTTGTTTTTACAAGGAGCTGTCAGCCCCAGTGTGAATTTTTGTCAAAATAAAATTAAAAATGGATTTGATAGATTCAATCTGTCAATTTTTCAGGGTTTCTGAAGCTATTTTTTGCTAACCTCTGGCATAACATGCCTTAGATTTGAAAAATGCAGCTTCATAGCAGGCTTTTCAACAAGACTAAGTGCTGATTTTTGGTGGAAGGACAGAAAAGGACAAATAGGTTTATATGGTACCAATGAGCTCTTAGATTTTAAGACTAGACCAGACCAGTCTGACCCTTGGAATAGTTGGGTCACAGAATTTCAGCCAGTAATTAACACATCTGTCCCAGTAACTTCCAGGTTGAATTAGAGCAGTTTTTCAGAAAGCTGTTACCTCTCACTGGAGGGAATGTTGCAGCCAAACTCCATAACCCAGTGCTTGAAACAGCAGAGCTGGAGTTATCACTTCACTCTTGTGCTCTCCACTCTGGCTCACTGTGTGGTCTTAGGAGAGTAACTTCATTTTTCTGATTTCTCCATTTTTCCATCTTCTGCAATGAGAAAAATAATATTTAAAAGCCTCAGAGAGGAGGTGGCGAGATGTAAAATTATTTGAGGAATGCTTTGAACTACTCAGATAAAAGATGCTGCTCTGTAAAAGTGAAGGAAGACACTGCCATGTATCCAAATTTCAAAACTGATTACTTTTCAGAATGTTCTTTCTCTGCATTTGTGACAAGTCAAGAGCTCCTGTGGAACAAATCAGGTCTGGTGAAGAACTGAATCTCACAGTCTGTTGTTTTCAATAGTTTAGAGAGTAATAATGTTGAAGCTGATACAGATATTTTCACACCACTTGTAATAGTTTAATAGAAAGGGTGGGTTTTGTTGTGATCAGATTTTTGTCCTCATTTCCACTGCATAAAGCACCTTTCCATGAGACTCCCCCAGGGTTACAATAACTGCCCCTTTCTTGAATGTCCAAATATCTGGAAGGCAACTAAAATTAATGGACTCTCAAAACCCAGAGCATTTCATCTTCAAGACCTGATAATACTGTTTAGCGTTGTGACAAAGAATAATTCAGATCATTATGGTTTAAAATACACCCAGGGCTTTTTTCAGAGTGACTTGTAGAATTAAGTTCCAGTAATAATCCTTACAATATGGTGGCTATATATTTACCCTGATACACACAGAGTATTTATCTGTTAGTGATGCAGAGTGACCTTGTTTTCCAAAGTCTGTACAGCTTAGTCCTTCAGAAATGAAATTTCTATTGTATGAACTTGTGTTCTTTGCCTCTGTATTTTTCCAGGCCAGTTGAATTAGAAGTTTAACACCAGTTGAAAGTTCTCAAAGCCTTGGGAGACTCCAGAGAAATTTCTGGGGTGGCCTGGGAGGTCTCAGGCTCCGAGTCCTGATCCCAGAGAAGAATGCATGTTTGTATGAAACTCAGCAGGCCAGATTTTTCTTGGCCTCATGAGCTTCAACTACACAAAAATAACAGATAATACTCTGTTGCTCACACACAGTTTCAATGTCCTTTAGCAGTTTAATTGGAGCCCCAAAACCAGTACAAATTCTGATACAGGGGGTGATAATAGGTGACCTGGAGCCCCCTTTTCACTGTGTGGTAGACACAGGGCTGCTGTAAAACCAGATTAAGCAGCTTTTGCCGTCACTGTCAGGATCTGAGGTGAGTGAACAGCTCCTGTGCATGCACAACCGTGACATCCATCCCATGCCCTTCCCAAGGCAGGGAAGGACACTAGAACACGACCTACCAGCCACAGCTTGGCCAGCACAGATACAGAATGGCAAAACCTCATTTTCCTCTCCTCTCAGCTCCCATTACAGCATTTACGGTTACTAAGCTCATTCCACCAGCCTTCCTACTGGAATTGGTACACAAATGGAAACATTACTGTGCAAGCAGAGTCACATCACACTGAGTCTTCGCTGTATCACATTAACCCACACACAGAAACCAGATCCAAACAAACTGCTGGCTGCTGATGGGATTGATTTTGCCTTTTGTAATGGAGGTGTCCCAAACAGCTTTGTGCTAATGCTTGTGCCCTTTCCATGAGCTCCTTTCTGTTACTCACCCATGCCCAGCAGCAGATAGCCTGAAATAAGTGGGAATCTGTACAGGATCAGACACAAAGAAATACAGGAAGGTGGCTGGGCAGCCAACAGAACATGACCAAGTTAACTTGATACTCAACAGTATTTGTTCCGCTGCTAATCTCAACAGAATTAAAAGCTCCAGAGCAGTTTGTCAGTGCTGTGTGGCACAGATCCCTTCACACTGATAGAATGAATCAGCTTTCCACCAGTGCAAGCCACCCATGGAGACCAGCCCACCTTGAACACACAGGGTGTTTGCAGGGCTTGGCCTGTCGTGCAGATTAACTCTGAGCTGGAACAGCCAATCCTTTGGATCCCCTGGCAGCATGCGGGGAATATTAATCTTCTGGGATATCATACTACACAGTTCATAATTATCAGGGCGCTGATGAGGAAAATGCAGGATGACATTTCGCAAAATAGGCCATTTCAATAATCTGGCTTCGGCAGACTTGGAGAAATAGGCAAAAGATTCCAGACATATTTGAAGACTGTGAAGGCACCAAGGAAGTAATCTATATAATTTAATAAAAGTCCAATTTGGAACTGCCTCAGTTGCAGCTTGCTTGACATTTGCTGAAGTTTTTGGTGCCAGTACAATAAAATTGCTCTCTCAGTATAATTAAAGCTCTCACTAACACATTGAGACGTTCAGTGCCTGCCTCAACTTTTTATCTCAAAACAAAAAGTTTCAATTCAGTGGTTTTAGGTTTTGTTTTCAGATGGACCACTGTGACACCTCTCTCCATAAAGGAAGCTCCATTATAAACCAAGATTAGTAAAGAAAGTACAGAATGTGCACAATGTAACACCAGGGCTATGTAGCACTTCAGATAACATGAATATATGAAATAAAGATTAAAAAATAATTATTTGAAAAACAAAGAAGACAAATACTATTTTGCTTGCCTAAAACTGAAGTGCTCCTGACAGAGGATGGATTCACTTGTACTCAGAAACACCATCCAGTTCTTGAAATACCAACAGAAAACAACTCAGGAACTATAAATGTGGTCCAATGTCAGACAAAAGATGCAATTTCAAGTCATGAAATAAGAGATGACTGCAGTGGAATTGGTCTGCAGATTGCACCACACAGCTACAAACTTTGTGGGTGGCAGCACAAAGGAGGCTCAGAGACTCTCTGGATGCATTACAACATTATGGCAAAACTTTGTTTATTAAGTTAATCTTCCATTTTCTGCTCTGAAATACCTACAGCTCTTTTCCCTTGTTCATTCTCCTCCAGTTCAGCTGTACAAATGGGTTGTTTGCACAGGTCTGCCCCAGCCCACCGTGGCAGCACCGAGGCTGAAGCTCAGCTCCTGTGGACACTTGTCCCCTCCTGGCTTTGGGCTTCATGGCCAGGCTTTGGTAGCAGGGGGATACAGGGATGGCATCCATGAGAAGCTGCCAGAAACTTCCCCCATGTCCTACAGAGCCAGAGCCAGGTGGCTCCACAATGGACCCCCTCTAAGCTCATCAATAACAGGGGATAAAGTTACTGCACAAGGGTAACTGCAGCTGGAATCAAGGAGGGAGAATGTGAGGGAAAGAGCCCTGCATACTGCAAGGTCAGCGCAGAGAAAGGGGCAGGAGGTGCTCCAGGGTGCCAGAGGTGAGATCCAGCTGCAGCACGTGGAGGAGCCCATGGTGGAGCAGGGAGCTGCCCAAAGGAGGCTGTGAAGCCATGGGAGGCCTGTGCTGAAGCAGGTTTGTAGGCACACCTGTGGCTCTGGGGAGGGAGGAGCCCAGGCTGGAGTGGGGTCACTGGCAGGGCTTATTTTCCCATGAGGGACCCACACTGGAGACGTGTGTGAAGAACGGCTGCCTGAGGGAAGGAGACGCATTGGAGGAGTTCCCAGAGCACTGGGACAGTGGATGTGAGGAGTGCTCTCCCTGAGGAAGAGGGAGAAGCAGAAACCATGCGAGATGAACTAACCACAGCCCCCATTCCCCCTGCACTGCTGCAGGGAAGGAGGTAGAGAATTCATGAGTGAAATTAAGCCCAGAAAGAAGGAAGGGGTTTTAAGATTTGGTTCCCTCATTACCCTTCTCTGATTTTATTGGTAACAAATTGAATTAATTCCCCCAGTCAAGTCTGTTTTGCCCATGACAGTAACTGGTGAGTGATCTCTCCCTACCCTTACCTCAATCCACAAGCCTTGCTTTGTATTTCCTCTCCCCTGCCCAGTTGAAGAGAGCAGTGACCGAGCAGCTTTGGTGGGCACCTGCCATCCAGGTGCCATAATTACTTGCAACACTGCTCTTTAGTTATCGTTATAAAAGAAGTACATGTCAAGCATCACCCTTATCTTAGAAAGTAAGGGAATAATCAAAATACTTATCACCATCTGGACTGAGCCAGAATTATTTCTGGTTTGTATAACATGCCAGAGAATTGCTGGGTTATAAACAATTGGATCTAAATTGGCTGTCCTTGGGAAAGGCAGGGAAAAAACCAAACACTTCAGAGAGATGTGCTCCCAAAGTCCTGATCTTTATGCTGCCAATACAAATAAAAATAATTAAAGCAGAGATGGCTGTAATTGGCAGTCCCTGATATTTAGGATCCAGAGAGCAATCAGGAATGTTGGGTTAATTGCTCTATTTGGTGTGGCCAGAAGTCACATCCTCCTGTAAGTACAATAATTCTCTGTAGTTGCATAGGCCCAGGATGCCCTGCTTTGATCTGTATCTAATAATGACACATCTGAGAGAGTTACAGGGTAACACTAAGAAAAACCTACCTGGTTGTTTCTGATTCTATCAACATTTGGGAGCTCTGTGCCAGCCTCAGGAGACACATCCATCTGGTCCATTGCAGTGGATGACCTGGGGCTCAGCTGCAGAGTCTTACTGGTTTCAGGCAGCACACAATAGCTCCACGGGAACTGGGGATATGGCACTTCCAAGAGGACCAACTGCATTTTCTGTCTTTTTAGTTTTTAAACCAAAGAGAGGGGAAAATGATTGGTTTGGACCAAGTGATGTGGAGGACTCTGCAATGTAAAGGCCAAAATCAGTAAATACATGACCAGGCTGTAGAATTTAAGGCCACGCATTCACTATCATCTCTTTCTCTCCCACCACCCAAAAAAGGGCAGTTGTTATACCCAATTAGCAGGGTAGAGTGGAACAGAGGGTATGGGGCTAAAAATTATCAATCCTTTGTACTCCACAAAGGCAATCTTATCTTGATCTTTCGTTAGGACTGGTGACCTCACTGAAACTCTGGGTGGACTTACAGGGGTAAACATACACAACCACATGGAGCTAAAAGAAGAAGTTGAGAAAGACCCTTCAAATATTTTGAATTGTCACCTCAGCACCTTGGTCCTGGCAGCCAGACAAGTTTTCACTCCTTCGCTGTGTCGTGTCCCATTGAAGTAAATTTTTTTTCCATGGCTACTTGAACACCATCACTCTTGTGAGTAATGTGGTGCACTCTGTTTTCATTTGACACAGTGTAAGTTACAGATATTAAAATGCAAGGAAATTGCCGTGGACAATTAATTAAGTGGGTGCCTTTCAGCTGAATGCAAGTTTAGGATTGGTCTCAACCCCTGAAAATCCCCACCAGCACCAAACTCACAGAAAGCGCCAACCAGCAGAAAGCAGCAGAGCACAGCAGCAAATCTGCAAGGCTATTAGTCTTGGAGACAGCTGTTACAATACAGCAGAAACTTCTGGATCTACATATTCTCAAATGTAGAAAGTCATACCTTTCATTCAGAGGAGTGCTTTACAACCATTAATTAAACCTCAGGACACTGCAGGGAGTTAGTAAAATGCTAATGCCAGTTTGGCAGATGTGTAAATGAGCCTATTTATCACTTAATATTTGGATGTACTTGATTGCATCCAGGGGAAACTGAAGTGGAACATTGTATCCATTCATTTTCCTATGCCAGGAGATACGCATGATCTCAAAAGAGGTAGAGAAAGAACGTTTCATTTTAAAATGAAATTACTTGGAATAGAAGAGACTCTTTAACCTCTTACCTTTCCTAAGAAAACTTAGATGGATCTTCTCCCTCTACTGTACCTAACACTTCAGAAAAACTCATACATTTAGGAAGGTATGAAATAAATCACTTCTTGTCTTTTATTTGCCCACTAAACACTATCAATGGTCCTTTTCCTGCAGAGAGAATTAAGGATTTAAGTGTGACTAACTGATCAACCTACTTTCAAGTCAACCCATGCTTAGAAGCAAGGAAGTAACACTAGGGCACAGCAACATGACTTATGATCTGCAAGGGGAAGGGAAAGGCAGGTGAGAAGTAAGTAAATCCCAGATTTTCAGATAATTTAGGAAATCTGTAGGTCCATTTGCTTCGGATGACAAATTTAGTCAACACTGAGGCAGCACATTGAAATAATAGATGGAATCAAATACTTGGTGTTGTGAAGCCTCAGTGCCACGCTCAGTGAGGGGTAATTTAAGATGTCTGGCCCCTGACTGTAATAGGCGCTTGCAAGGACTGGTTGGTATCTGGAGCATATGGCACTTCTCAGAAGTGCTAAGGAAGGCCTGACCCTGTAATTCAGTGGGCAGGAAAGCTGAGGCTGAGGGGTCCTAAGGCTCTCAGCTCCCTGCCCACTTCCCATCTGCTGCACAACTCAGGACCCAGCAGAGAATACACTGCACAAGAATCACAGAACTGGTCACACAAAACTACTCCCCCCACTGAGCTGCATCCCTTTTTGGCTGTTTGGAAAAACATAGATAGATGGTGAACAGGTAACAAAGGGACAGTGCAATGACCTGCCAAGGCTGTACAAGCCTGGCTGTGATTGCTACTAACATCAGAGCTGTACAGTTTACTGAGGTAGGGGTAATCAGATCCCCTCCTCCAGGCAGAAAGCTGAGTCCTACCCCAAAAAGAGGTGCCTACCTCAGGTCTCTCCATCTTTAGTCATGCTTTGGCTATGTAAACTCATCCAGCTTCCTTTGAAGCATCATGTCCTGACAGCTGCCAGGAACAGGATATCTGACCTGAGAGGTAAAGCAAATCCTGAATTCCTGGAAAGGCCTCCTTTGAGTATTTGCTTTCCTATGGAAATGGGCAGAACTATCAGCCCCCTCAGAAACTGCTATTAATCCAGGGTGAGGAGCTCATTGCTCCAACAAAGATACAGGAAACATTATTTTCTTCTTCTCAGCACATCTACAATTCTGGTCAAGCCATGTACAGTAGGTTGAGCCAGGAAGTGCTCCAGGACTGTGCTCTGTGACAGTGATGCCTCCTATAAAGTGCTGTGCTAAATAAATATCTGACATGCACCCCGGGCTTATTCCCTGGAAGGATCCCAAAGTGGTTTGCATGCTATATATAGGAATCACTTCATCTGCCACCAAAATGTGGTTACATCTGAAGTGAAAGGGAGGGCAGAGAACAGAAACACTGCAGCTATGATGGGAAAAATAGATCAGCTAATTTTAAAAGCTGATAAATTTCTTGAGCCTGAATCAGAGCCTTTGAATGCCACTTACTTAACAGAAAACGTCACCCAAATCTTGGTGATGCCCTAGTGTACTGCTGAAACACAGAGCTCCTGCACAGCAGATGATGTGCATTTGCCCTTTAATCATTATGTGATTGTTTTAAATAGAATTGGGAATACCAGGAGCACTTGCCACAATGACACCAACTGGAGATAAAGCAGCATAGAAGGAAAGGCTGGCAATAAATTAATTGACAAGAGCCATCCCTGTATCTCACCAGAACAGTGACTAATGCATTCCCCCTCACAGCAATCCTGGGAAGTGAAGATCCTCACTTACACAGAGAAGGGAGCAAAGGCTCAGGCAGACTCACATCCTCCATACCCAGCAGCTGTTCTTCCACTGACATCAGAGGCTGAGGGTTGTCCCCTCTCTCCTTAGGGCCTGGACATGCTCCACCAGGGTTTGGGATCTAAAGCACTCCCAGAATCATGGGATAGGACTGACAAAGCACAGTTTTGGTGGCTGTTCCTGTTTATCAGCTCACCTTTGGCTCCTCCCTGATGCCATTTCACTCCGGGATATCCAATCCCTCCTTCCAACTCAGCACAACAGCTCACACTGGGAATGAAGCATCACCAAAGCAGCAAGAGCAATGCTGGGGTTGGAGAAGGACCCCAGTGCCTCACCAGAGCCAAGTCTTCAAATTGGACCATTTGTTTTCCTTGTGTTGAAGGAATTCAGAGAAAAAGGAAAAAGGCAAAAAGTCTTTAGTCCCTGTGGTTGCAAAGAAACATTTGGAAAATACAGGTGGTAAAGTCTCACAAGGCAGAAGACAAAACAACCTACGTACTATGTATTTTTAAAACATCTAAGGTTTTTAAGTCAATCACTAATCTGGGGGGAATTCTGGACTTCATAGTATTATTTCCTACTTATTTTATACTTACAGTATTGAGGCCAAAAATTCAAAGCCTTCTCCTCCACAAAAACTTTCTTCTCCTGAGGTGATAAATCCCTGAAAATAATGGAAACACTGACTGAACTGTAACTACATCGTCTCAAATGAGTCACTGTGATTTTTGGTTTCAAATTAAAAGCATATTTCTTTCAAAGTCGCCTCTTCTGTAACTTGTAAATCATTTTAGTGGCAGCTCAGAGGGAAATAAGGGGAATGTTGATCTTGGCAAGTAAAAAATGAATTTTCATCTGAACTTAAAAGTCTTAAAACCCCTTAATCCGAGCAATACATATAGTACCAGGTAAAAGACCTTTTCAAAAGAAGGGAAAAAAAATCATCAGCCGGTTTAAGCTTGCAAACAAATTGACAGGTATTCTGCTGCCTCCCTGTGGAGACCGGGATGCCTTAGCTGGAACTTCTATTAAAACCAGAATCAAGGACAAGAGCATTTCTAGCTCAAACCAGCTTGCAAGACTATTCATAATCATCTGGCAGGTTTACAAGTGCAAAGAATGCTCTGGAGCTGTACAGATAAGTGCTGTGGAACTACATCGGTGGGTCAGACCACAGGGGGAATTGTCATTAAGGTGCTGCACAGTCCCTGTATCCATTGCTGGACTAGGAGCACTCAAGGAACTGCTATGGCAGTGGGAATGCTACTCCTATACTAAACTTAAGAAAATAAAGTTATTTTCCCTTGGTTTAGTCCCAAGTCTGTTAGTGCAGGTAGGGAAGTAAAAGCTGGATGGATTCAAATGCTTTGTAAATGGAACTTCCACTTCGGGTCTCCCTCATCCCTGTGGAGCACAACAATGTGTGCTCCAACTTCTGTGCCAATCCAGAGGAAAAACCACAGAGATAACTGACACTCTGTTGAAGCAGGAAGACACTCATTTTACAGAAGACAGGAGCAAGCCTAAAGATTCCAGGCAAGTCTTTAGTAGGGAGTGAAGTGTGGTGTTTCCCTGGAGTGACAGGCACAGAGCAGAGAAGGGGAAGATGAGGAAGCAGTGGCACTTCTTAGTGAGCACTAGAGACATGAGCCAGTGCTGACTCAGCAAGCTCTGCCTGCCAGAACAAGGTCACATCAGGGGCAGCACTGCCCTGCCTGCCCTTCTTTGGCTCTGAAAGCACCCGTCACTGTCATTCCTCGTCTCCTGTTTCTACTCCCCAAACCTCTTCAGCACCTGGCACTCACTGCTGTGTGATCCAGAGGCAATGGAGCCTTCACTGGCATTTCTGTTGGGGAAAGGAGAGATGGTGGCAGGAGCCACCTGAGTGAGCTAAACCATCCCCTGGAGATGCAGTGCTCCTTATTTAAGAATTGCATTAACATCAGGGGGAGGGAAACAAGCCTTCCTCTACAGATTACAGAGGAAGCTCAGGAGAGCTTCTTGATTTGTGTTTGGAATTACACAGGATTAATAACAACTGGATAAGCAAGGAGCAGGGGTACAGCCTACCAACCCAAACATATCCAGGACAAGATTCCACTGACTGTATCAGTCTCTCTGTGGCACTTTCCCAAGAATTAGGGTGAGTCCCTAACAATGCAGGTTTAGTGGGGAGTTGTGTCATTTGTCCTCTACAAAGTGGACAACTGCTCTCCAAACTCAGGGCAGCACAGATTGTGAGATTATTGCCTCACACTTGAGTCCTCCAAAGGATCCTGAAGCCACCAAAAGTGCAGAAGATGTAACACATGTTCTGCCAGCACTTAATGATATGTCAGTGAGAATAGGTGTTCCCAGCAATAATTTCCCACAGAAATCCTGTCACATCTTTAAACGTATCAGGATGTGCCAAGTCCATATAGTAATTACATAGAGCAGGAGACCTACCTTAGAAACTGCTTCAGGAGGCATCTGAGCAAAAGTAGCTTAATCTTCAAATAACCACAGTATTTTATTAGCATTAAATGTTGCAGAAGGATGGAAAGTTAACTTTTTATTAATTTTTGGCACAAAAAGCCCCAACCTGCACTTGACTCTCACATCTGCGACCGCTCTGGCTGTTTGGCTTCTCCCTTTCCCTGACTCTTTTTTCATTCCAGGGAATGGGTGGTGCATTCTCACAGGAAGCCACTTGTTCTGGATGGCCTGGCCAGTTCCGGAGCACACGCTTTACCCAGAAATCACAGAAAGGGATCTCACCTGACTTACACCTAATGTGCAAATTACATGAGTTTTCTCATCCAGAGCAGATGTCACTTGAGCAAGAAACAGCAGCACCAGCAGTGGCTCTGCTTTCCACTCCATGTAACTATGGAAGCTGCTTGGCAGGATTTTTTTTTTTTCCCCTCCTGTCAAATCTCTCACTTTTTTTTCCGCCTCTGTTGAAATCCTGAAAGAAAATCTCAGTTTTTGACTAAAAAAAGTGAAACAACTTGCACAAAATAGCAGGCACGTCAGGGAAGGGGAAAGTTATTTGAAACTCTACCACTACTATAACTCCTCGTATCACTTAGGAAAGAAAACACTTCTAATGTTATTTGTTATCTTGCATCTGTCTTTGTAACTGAAAGAAATATTTTAGGGGCAAAAATGGATTTTTGAGGGATTTATTTCCATTCTGTGCTCTCTAAACCCCTTCTTCTCAAAGAAAAGGGCACAGAACTCGAAATAAGAGTGTGTGGGAAGACATGTTCTGTAACCATCTTTCCTCTTCCATGGAATAAAAAGGAAAACAAAGTAGCTAAATAGCAAGAAGCTCTCTTACTTCCCATCCATTCTCCATTAAAATAAAAAAGGAACACATTTCAAGCAAAGCAAGGCAGTCGTATCCCTTTACCAAGGGAAAATACAGATTACAAAGAAAAAAGCGGTTTGGTGTTTTGTTGTTTATGCACTTTTTCACCTGCTGGTAAGGAAAAAAAAGGGAAGGTTTTGCAAAAGCAGGAATTCTGACCCCTTTGCCAAATAAGAGAACATGACTATTTTTCGTGAGTCAAACATTCCCAGTTTCTATAAAAGCCCCAAACACTATATCAAAAGACTTTTTAATTTAATTTTTAAAAAATTAGATAAAGTATTTACCTTTCAATGTATCACTTTTGAAGCTGCACCAGTGATTAATGAAGAACCTGGAAGATGCCATCCAATCACTGATAGACTGAATGAGCAATGTGTGTTTTTATGTGTCTACTTACCTGTTTCTGACCTAAGTACTGCCTGGACACAGGTGTTTCTTCAGCCAGTGGCCATCAGATCAGGCTGATGAGCATTTTCACCTAAATATTAAAAACAATGGGTGTAAGGATTGAGATGAATTACCTGTTACAAACGTGTGCGGTGCAGTCATTAGCAGAAATACTGAAGTGCACATTTAAGGCTTCCAGGGCTGAGGATCTGAGCAGTGCCAACCTCTTTGTCACACTCTCAACAATGAGATATGTACATCCTCTGTCTGCCTGAACTCTTCAGGTAATTATTTCCTTTATTTGGAAAGGGGGAAAGCTCCTACAGGACTTCTTTCTGGAAGGTTTTTTTCCGGACAGTTTGAGCACAAAGCTCATAGTTTAGGCAAACATCTGTGGGAAAACATGTGAAACGGGCAGAATTTCCAGTTAGCCTGAAAGAAAAATGAAGAAACACGTTTGGGCTGCAGCCTGGATGCCATCCAGCTCATTTATCCCCTTCCATATCTCTTATGAGGGGAAGAAAACAGCTTGATTTCTTCCCTCACCTACGTGTGGGACCTACTTGAGGAACTTACTGCAGGGACAACTCATGAGGGGCAGAGGAGAGTCAGTCCCTGATCTCTGCTCTGGGGGGAGCAGGGACAGGAGCCAGGGAATGGCTGGAGTTAGGTCAGGGCAGGTTGGATATTCGGTAAAGGCTCTTCCCCCAGAGGGTGGTTGGGCAGTGCCCAGGCTCCCCAGGGCAGTGGGCACAGCCCCAAGGCTGCCAGAGCTGCAGGGAGGGTTGGGATGATCCTCTGGGGACGGGGGGGACTCCTGGGGATTGGCTTATGCAGGGATCCACCCGATCCCTGTGGATCCCTTCCAACCCTGCACGGGCATCCACTTAAGAGAGTCGGACTCGACGATCCTTGTGGGTCCCTTCCGACTCCGAATATTCCGCGATTCTGCGAACTCGGCATACCCCAATAAACCATTTCCCAAACCACCACCCCACCCATCTTTATTTGTTTGTTTATTTATTTATTTAACACTTCCAAGGATGACGACACAAACACTTCCCTGCGCAGCCTCCCCCCAGTGCTCCCGCCCGGGGCTCTGAGGGGAGCGGTTCCCTCACGGGCGGGCCGCGAGGCGGCGCCAGCGCCCCGGGCGCGGCCCCTCACGGCTCCGGGCGGGAGTTCCGTACCTCCAACAAAAACCTTTCGTCCCTCACAAACAAAAATAAACTTCTTATTTCTTCGGTACCCCGCAGAAATGCCTTCCAATGCCCGCCCCTCCCCGCTGGCGAAGAAACGCTTTGAAGAGCCCGTTTAAAAAAAAAGACATTTCCCCTCCAAACTCTAACTGAAGATGCTTTAGAAAATATGTGCATACACTAAACATACATATGTATGTTTTAAATATTCAAATATACATTTTCTAAGTATTTTAACATATGCTATACTCCAAATATTTTAAATATTTTCCATATCTATGTTTCCTAAATATCCTAACATTCCGTATTCTAAATACTAGACATATCTAAACACTCCAATTATATTTAAAAACACACTCTCTAAATATATCTTATATCTCTACAGCATTTTAGAATATAGAATATATTTGGAATATTTATAAGCATTACGTTTGTATTCTAAATATTAATATACAAAATATTTTTCTTATTTTTACCTCAGTCCCCAGGGATCAGGAAGGACACAAGGTGCGAACACCCCAAGTTCTCAGCAGGGCACAGGAGAACTTATCTTTTACTTCAAAAATGACAAGAAGTTATTTGATTCTCGATTAGATTTTAATGAAAGAAAATTACATTTTTACAGTAAAAAAAGCAAATACTTATATCTATGGGTGCTACTGGATCATTTTGAAATAACAGGCATAACATACAGAGAAATGGAAAGGCTGACAAATCAAGCCTGTGAAGCAGATCCTTTATTTTTTTCCTAAAAAAAGGAGATAATTTCACTCATTAAGTCTTGATTTAAATGAAATCTGCTTGAATTCAATGAAAAAAATTAGGTTTTTTTAAAATCAGTTCTTAAATGGCAAGTTCTGGCCAGCTCTGGCATACCTGTGACTAGTTTCAGAGGCTGTTCCTTTATATTTTACCTATAATTGTTTGGGATTTTTTGTTCCCTTTCTGAAAAACAAAACAATATTTCAAAGAGAAAATGCATTGCCAGGAAAAAAAAAAGATTCAATGCACTGATTTTTCAGCACAGAATTCTCCAATAGGTTTAATCGACTGAGTTCAACGAGTTTCTTAACTTCCTTTATTCCTTTTAAACAAACACATCCATAAAACAAAAGAGTATCTGCCTAAAGGGAATATTAAAGGGGAAAGAGCTTGTTTTTAACTCACCTTTGATTTTCAAACCTTTAGATTTTTTTTATTTATTTTTTTAATTTCTTGGCTTCTGTTTGCCAAACCCCCCCTGCAACTTTGCAGGTATTTATAAGCAACACTGTTTTCAATCTGGGGACCTCTGTTCACAAGAAATTAATACATTATTTAATTTGGAAGGCATATTAAATTCCTTTTTTAGTTCATTACGCTTCACTCCCCAGTGAAAGCAGCTCTGTCATTATGAGTAAGATTGCTTTGATATTTACCTGAGCTCCAAAAAATGCCATTTCTCAATCTTACTAGAGATGACAAGTAATAATTAGGAGGGGGAACACTGTCTGAGGAATAAAGGATAATAACAAAGGCAGCATTGCATCTGTTGTTAAAATACTGAAATAAAATAAGGCTAGGCACGTACCATCACATTTTCTTTTCCAAATGCTATGGATTTAAGGCTGATTAATACCTTGCATGGCATCATCACCAGCTTTTTAAAGTGAATGTTCTTGCCAGGTCAGGTTTGGGGTGGGGGCTGCGAAAGGAATAATATTTATTGTTTTCAATTTCTGTCACAACAAAGTTAAAATAACACAGGTAGTGACCAAAAGAAGGTAAAAATAGCACATTTAGTCTTGCATTCCTGGTAGGGCTTTGATGACAACCACACACACAGTGGATTAAATATCCTTCACTTTCCAGCTAATAACGCCAGCTATTCATTCCTTTCCAACAGACCACACATTCCAAAAATATTTCACGTGTGTTTAATATACTGATTATTTCCTCCAGCATGTTACTATAGGCAAATCAAATACACCTAATGCTCCCTTTCCAGCTCTATGGTCCCTTTCATCCAAAGGTCCTGAAGCACACTGCAGTTGTTAATTTGCCATGGAAAAACACAGGGCTGTGTGAATAAGTGATTTTGGGGGCTGAAATTAATATACATTCAGTTTCAGCATGACCCACAGTTACATTTTCAGCTTTAAGGAAAGGAAAAACACAGTCCTTTTCAAGTGAAAGGAAATGTACTGTTTGACCTGAAGTGTTTTCATTTCTGGAAAAAAAAAGAAAAAAGAAGATTTGGAAAGAAGTGGCTAGATTCCTAAGGAGAGTCGTTTAAGTAAAATGGAGGTTATTCTTCAGCCTTGGGTAGTTTAATGATTAGGACAGAACCACTTAGACCCGAGACTAGACCAGGGAATCCTCTCTCGTGTTGACCTTGCTACAGTACACATGCCTTCACACAATTGCAAAATTAACAGGTTTAAGGGGTTTTTTAATACTTTTATTTGTGTGATGATAAGCACTATTCACTTTGTAGATGTTCTTTTTCGTGGCTGAACATTGTGGAGAAGTAACAAAACAAAATTAAGGGGAGTAATTAGGAAAAAATGTAAACAAATAACAAATTAAGGAAGCTGGAAATTATTGCCTAATATACATGCAGACTGTAATAGGAATTTTGTGTACTAAGTGCCCAACTTTCTGAAATCTTCTGACTAAGCACCCCTTTAGTGGATTTAATTTTAGGATGTATGCAGCACATTTAATGGTGTTTTCCTCTCAGATGCTATTGCTTTGAGATTTGGGCGTCTTGAAGATTAATTTACCTTCTATTCCATTGCTCCAGGTCCATAATTAGGGTCTCTCTATTAATCTGGGAATGGTGCAAATGCTAAGAATCAGACCTGCCCCATGGAGCTCACACTAACTCAATTTCATCTTTAACCCTAAATGTTAAACACCGCTCTTGTTACTGTTCACATTTAGATGAATCCAGCCCTGTAATTCTTTATATATATATACGGGTGTTAGGTGGTGAGTTGGACTAGATGATCCTTGTGGGTCCCTTCCAACTCATAATATTCTGTGATTCTGTGATATTTGTAGCAAAATCCAAACAACAGGAAGGCTACACTGCGTGCACAGACCTCATTTTCCAGTGTCCCATTACAAGCCATGCTTTCTTAGTATAATTAACTTCAGCTAAAGCCCTTAATCAGATATCAAAAACATATTTTTGTGTCACTGCCATTTATTTCATCCACTTCAGAGAAAGTCTTTTTACATGCCTCAGTGGACTTCCTTACATTTGAAAGGGTTTGTAGCACTGAAATGAAGTGGAGACCCTTCCAACTTCCAGCCCTATTTCAACAGCTACCAGTTGTGCTGCCCTGCACAGTATTTTGCTTTGTGGTTTGAATAACATCCAGATTTTCAGGTCTCAAGTGAAATTTTTGGTGGTTGAGGATTTTTTGGTTGTTGGTTTTAATTTCCTTTTTGTTTAGTCTTGCTTTTATAAAAAGTACCCAACGTTATTGCCAAATTGATTCAAACTGTGCGAGCCCTGGAGAACCTCAGAGTGCCCAAATCCTGTGTTTAGACAGGTTTTTAAAGCACCCCTATTTGCAAAATTGTACCCACGACTTTGCCGAGTGCTTGCCACTGTACAAAATGCAGGTACAGATGTGACCTCTGCCCCCAGAGCTCTTTGCTCTCCCAACAAAAGCAATAAACCTGAGAAAAGTACCCAACTTCTACCTCTAGACACCTCCGTCCAGAACTATATTTTCAACTGGTTTGTGCTAATGTCCAACACCCTCAAATCCACAGACTTGTAGAACTTCTGGAAAGCAGTTTACACACATAATTTCACCACGTTTAAAGGATGCACACACTGGTTTCTTTGCAGACCTTGACAACTTGAGATTAATATAATGGCCACAAGCATCAAAAGCTTTTTCCAGGGTTTTGACCTGTGCAATCACATTCTCAGTGTGCACATGCTCATGTGTCCCTCCCAGGTACCTCCGCAAGCCATTAACAGTTTTTAACCAAATTTTTTCAGACAGCACAGGTTCCACACTAAGCAAATCCTTCAAGCATTAGTGAATTCAAGTGACCAGAAACCTTACACTTACCTCTGCTGAGGAAAAGATTTATTTAAATTAAGGTATTTTTAGACATCAAGCATCCAGGTGGGCAAGAGTGACCAAGCAAACACGTCAACCAGGAAAAATTCAGGTGGGGAAGGGAAGGAAGGCTGAGCTCTGAGACTGACACCCAAGGACTGGGGCTTCTAAAGGCTTAGCTCATGCAAGTAAGGCTGCTGTTACAAAGCCAAAGGAGAACAGATTGCACTCCCTCTGACACAAGACACAGCATGGCAAGGACCACTCTTTTAGCAAGAGAAGAAACCAAAGTCATGTTTTGAAGAAATATTTGGCAGCGTGGGGAGGAAAAGGAGCGAGGTGTCAGACCATGTTTCTCAAGTTGTGAACCCCTTAGACTGGTTTGGCTTCAGTTTGCTTGTTATCCTCTCTCTGCATATAATATCACCTTCCACATGATTAGCAAAAGCAGCTACGTCACCTCTGCTTGAAGGGGGGAAAGTCAAGCATATGGCATCCCTCTCAGAAGCAGGAAAGCACTTAAAGATTAATTAATCATCTAGAAATAGTACCAAGCCTACCTTTTCTAGGGGGTAAAAGGGCTGTTAGATATTTTAGTTCCATGGGGTGGCCACTCTGCTGAAATGAGTTTTGACTCAGTTGTAGAAAGGCCAAAGCTGCTTAGAAAATATATAAAAAGTAAGGGTTGAAAAAGATGAGACCAAAGGAATCATCTGCTTTGAGAAGGGAAATCTGTGCAGAGAAGGGCAGAAGTTAAAAACGTAAAGGGCTTGTATTTAAATTAGATATTCAGGGTGAAAATTCAAATAAACAACTGCTGATCTCAAACAGATTGCAGGAAAATGTCAGGGAACGTCAGTACAGGAAT
Organism: Pitta sordida; assembly: GCA_013390025.1. NCBI lineage: Eukaryota > Metazoa > Chordata > Aves > Passeriformes > Pittidae > Pitta > Pitta sordida. Next base: position 157,478 of record WEKX01018248.1, on the reverse strand, counting down.
ACACACAATCACTGTGTCAGTTGTGTGTGGGTCCAGGAAATGGGAATGTGGGGAAAGCAACAGGGCAAACGCCAAAGGTGGTAGGCAGGACATGAAAAGAACAGCCAGTTAACTCCAGTTGTGAGCTGGAGTCTCTTAAATATTGCAAAAAGATGTGGAATCAACACAAAACATCCCAACTTCCACTTGGACTCGAGTATGTGCAGCAGTGGGGAGGGATGTGCCAGGTTGTACCAGACAGCAACAAAAAGACAACTCAGAAGGAGCAGGTTGGAGGAGTGAGGCCCTTGGATAATGCAGCAAATTTAAAGTGACCAGGATTAAAGAGTTTAATTTGCTCTATCAACACCTGGAGGAGACGGGTGACAACATTAACATCAGGGCAGAAAAAGGCAAAAAACTCTTCCTGTAAGCCATGAATAGCAACACAAAATGAAGTAAAATGGTGAAGATGAAAGCAATACCTGAAGCAGCAAGGGGACAGATGTTTCAGGGGCAGCAAAAAGACAACTTAGGGTTTCATTTGATAAATCATTTCCATAGGGGAGATGGAGAAGTAGCTGGTGTGAGAGAAGTTTAAGCCAAGCAACAAGAGCCAAACAAGCTTTCTGGTCTGTCTTTAACATCACAAGTGGGGTTACCCTCCTAATCTATTTCTTCTTTGTTGAAGTTACTCTTGAAAGGAATAGTATTTTCCCACCTGCCTGAGAACTGAATGTCTGATGTGTTGTGGCAGAAGAAACCCAGTTTTCAGGGGTGCAGAAGTGAGTTAGCATTCTCCCTGATAATGCCACAGAAATAAGGTTGGTTTACCCACCCACACGTAGTACACTTAACATGTTGAAGACAAATTGACTCAATAAATTCTCCTGTCAGAGAAAATAGCGAGAACAACATGTTGATGACATTGAAACAGTAAAAGATTGTATTCTAAATGTTCCAGCATCTTTGGCACATTATTTCTGGGGTTCTAACATCAGTGGCATGAGATTCCTATTTTCCAACCTTAATAGGATCATTTTTCAAGCTTTTCCTTGGCACCAAGAACAAAAAAGTTCCCACTGTGGGATTTCCTCTGGGCTTATCTTTAACTTTAGTGTGAGAGGATCCACCTCTCCTTGTGCCAGCATCTTGTTTTTAATCCCTATTATCCATTTGCAAACAAGGAGGTGAAAAACTGGATCCTCTAGTTTTTATACACACAAGATTCCCACTGGCCACACACTGTAAATTCCTTTTCCATCTTTGATTCTGGACAATGGTTTGGATTGAAATGTCCATCACTTCCACTGAAGGAAGATTTGCAGCTTCTGATGGATTGTAAGGGAGCAATTAGGATCAGATTCAATGCAGTTCACAGTCACATCTGTGAACCTCACTCATCACTGTGGCTTAGGAAGGAAAGTTGACACCTTTAAGTCACCTTCAGAAGGAAATCAAAGAAGAGAGTCTTCATAGAAGATTCAACACAAATTACATATTTTTAAGCAGCTGTGTGCTCTCTGTTAGTGCATCTGTAACCAACCATTCCTCATTGCACCTGTCTGGAGTTTTCCATTCTCTGCCCAAATTTCTCTCAGGTTCCCTGGAGGGGTTCCCGACAAAGGGTCACACTGAGCAGTGCCAGTTGTAGGAGCAGAAATTGCTAGCTGAGACAGCCCACACATTGTGGGGGCTCCTGACTGAAACAGCCTTTGAGGGAAACGACTGAAAATATTCTCTCATTTTGTAGTATGAGAAAGGGAGAAGAACAACCTCAACCCTGGAAATGCTCTCAGTCAGACAGGACAATTTGTGTCCAGGTCTGATCCCCACACTATCTCCAATGTCACTGCTTGCATTCACATCAGTTCCATGCAGGGCCCAGATAAAGTTTACCAACCAGATTTGGCTCAAAAGCAAGATTTGCTGTTCAATAGAAATTTGAGGGGGCTTTTCAGACTTGATTTCAGTCCAAACCAAGTCTAAGTGAGATATTTTCAGGAATTCTTCTGAACTGGAAGTTCCCCAAACCATTCAGCTGCTCAGTGATTATCGCAGATAAAATGAGCATTGACTTCACAAAGCAGTGATGGGGACTCAAACTCCCAGTTCCAAGTAGTCCCATCTGTGATGTGTTCTGTGGGGAGGACATGACAATCTCCAAAGTCTGCCAGAAACTCAGGAACTCTCTCAGAGCCAGTGAAATCAAACAGGGCTTAAGATGTCTCCATTAAAGCCTCCTGGTTTCAGGAATGTCACTGAATAATTGTTAGTCCACAGGGACTCCAGGTAGGTTTCCCAAAGCCCCTAGCCCCAAGTCAGGAGTGAGCCTACACTCCCACATATACAAAATGCTAATTTCTGCCTCTCATTGATGAGGGAGACAGATGAACTGCCAGCATCTACTTCAAATTCCTCCAGTATATCACCAGAAGTTGGCACACTAAGGTGGTAAATATTGAATAGATTTCCTATAGTCTCACCATCTACAAAAACACTTTTGACTCAGAATTTCTTCCCTGACCTGTGCATGACCCACCACAAAAACATCAAAACCTAATTAACCTTCCTTGCTACAGTCTTCTCTACTTTGTATGGGTGAGGAAGCAGGCTGGGCAGGGCTGCTCCCTAGGGAAGGGGAGCCAAGGGGAATGCTTTGGTCACCGAGGGAGGTGCCCATCCCATAGAGCCCAGACAATCCCAGGGCTGGCAGCCAGACCCAACCAAGGAACCAGATCTTAAGGCAATACCTTGAGGATGAGGGAGGTCTCAAGCCAGGAAGTCATTCCACAAACTCAGGTCCAGACACTGCACAACAAAGCTCTAACTCAATACCTCTCTTTGAAAAGGGAAGCCTGGGGCCAAGCTTAAATAGAGCTCCTGGGCCTATGAATGTGATGAGCCTCAGGTGAGGCTGGTCGGGGCCATTAAAACATCTTAGTGCACTCAGGGCCCAGACAGTGCCTTCCCAGGTGATCTGTGTCACAGAATTAACCAGGCTGGAAAGGACCTTGGGGGTCACCAAGTCCAACCTATTACCCGACTCCATCTCATCAACAATTTCCCATGGCACCCAGTGCCACATCCAGCCTTTTTTGAAACACTTCCAGGGACGGTGACTCCACCACCTCCCTGGGCAGCTCATTCTAATCATGCAAAATTCCCAAGCAGATGATCTTTATTTAAGAATATCAGAAAGATCTGCTTAGCAAAATCCTGCTCAACAGAGGCTTTCCCTATGTCTCAACTGCTCCTAGAAACTTCTATATCTATTTTGTAATGCCAACAAAGGAAAGCACACCACTTTACAAGCTGTCAGACATCCAGCAGCTTTTAAATGATGACATTACACTACAGCCCTCTTTTTCAATAAAGCTTATAATCTACTGGTTTTTTCCCATCTTGCATACAGAATTTGATCTTTGAGCCATTGCACTGTGAACAGAGTTTTCACTGAGGTGCACTAAGGGACAGACCAGATTCCAGGACAGCTGTTCCAAATAGCACAGTACTCTGGTATCAGGTTCTCTCTGTGGGAATCACTTGGTTTCCTGGGAATGCCTGGAGCAACTGTTCCACTGGATTTGCCCTTCTGCAAAACGCAGGAAGGGAGGAAACAATCACCTCCTCCCAAACATCATTCCCCCGAACGATGAATTCTTTGCTCCGAGCTTATTTCGACTGGCATTTGCAGTCAATCCCACAAGGGAGTTAATTGGACAAACCACCAATAGTAGTCGATGTTAAGCCTGAGCCCAGACTTGCTTTGGGTCACTGCAAAACCACAGCACCACAGTTATTCCAGCCTGTGGCTGAAGTAAGTTGCCCCTCTGGTTTTGTATCTGAAGAGCCGCTGCTGGTCTGTGCCCATCACAAGTCTCGTTCCCAACAAGTGGCTGTGAACATGTTTCATAGATTCAATCACTTGCAAACCATAAGATAAATTTTCCCGTGAGAGTTCAGCCTTTGACTCTTAATAAACTGTCCTACTCTCCAGTAATTTTAATTTCTGTATCAATACCCATAAACACCAGCATGTGTCTAATTGAAAATGATGTTTAAGGCCCTGGTCAGCTAAGGGAGAAAAAGTCAAAGGAACCATTTAATCTCTGAATACACACTGACCATTGAAATAACATTTTTTCCCTACCCCTTTTAATGCAAATGTTATGTAGCATTGGGGGCGGGGCGGGGCAGAAAGCTTCTCTGGTAGGATTAAAGCCCCTCAAAACTGCACATCTGGAAGTCTCTGGGGAGCTGGCTGGTGTTCAAAGATCTTAGAAGAGTAGAATTTCCCTCCCCACTGCTCTGTGTGCCAGACCCAAACTGACTCTTTTGAACACAATTCCTATTGCTTTGGGTATAGTTTCAGGCCAGCAGCCTCGGGCTGATCCCAGCCTATTTGTAAATATCTCTGATTTTGTTCAAAGATGTGCCCAGGGTATTGTGTGGGTGCAGGGAGTAAGCCAGGAGTAGTTCTGGACCAAAGCCTCCTCCAGCAGTCCCTCAAGTGGAGCTGCCCCACTCTGACAATCAAACACCATCACACTGAAATGCTGCAAACCTCGCTTGCAATAAAAGCATTTTCCCCCCTTCATTTTTAGAGCAAATTTCTATTGCCAATCCTCACTTAATATTCAGTCTGAAAATCAGATTAAATTTTTACAGGGTCTTGGGAATCATCTATTCCTGGTAACTCAGAGCAAACCTTTTAAAGTGTCCAAGGTAGTTTCTACACAGGAACCAAATCTGCCATGGTTTTTTTTCCCTGACAAGAATTATGGTTGACACACAAGAACAGCTGAAGGCTCAGTTGTGCTCTTCTGATATGTTTTTTCCATGTCCTTTGTGGCATCTTCTTTCTTTGCTTGATGGCAAAACCAGATGAGGTGGGTGTTTGATGTGCTGTTTCTCCCTCTGAGGGTCTGGAGCTGGCTTGGAACACTGCAGCCTTGATCTTTGCTGAATCAAGAAAACCATGACACTTACCCAAAAGATCTTTTGGATCATTTTGCAACTGCCTGTTTAAAGCAACAGCACCATATCAGACCAAATCAAACAGAAACCTTCAACATCTCTGCAGTGTTTCACCTATTTATTTAGTCCAGTGGGAGTAAATGCAGCTTTAGCCGCATTATCCAACACAGAAAAATTCACCCCTGCTCCAGATTAACAAAATATCCTGCTCTAAACTTCATCCAAAAGACAGTTTCAGCCAAAGTTTTCTTCCTCTGGAAGATGACCATCATACTGAGCTGGACGATTTGTTCACAGTTGTGAATGACTTACTGCACAGAATTTAGTTCCTTGCAGGACTTACTGCAGAGCCCTCCAGAGGCTTTGGCACAGGCTGGATTTGGAAGGTACCACCTGCCCGCCAACAGTCATTATTAGCCACCAGAACTGCACACAGACAGACTCCTTCAGAGCCTCTGTGTCCAGGCTGGCCTAAGAATTGTCACTTGGAAGTTGTGTCTACTCTGGTCGTGTAGAGGCTGGAGAGGGGCCTGGCTTTCCCACACTTTCCATGCTCCTTATTTCTGCCTGGCTGTATCATAGTCTTTATTTCCTTCTGCCTGCTGTAGTCAAACCATTTGTAGTCAGATGTAGTCAAACCATTTCTTTGCTTCACTGTAAATTGACTTTATCTTGGAAGGCAGGTTTGCTGTGCTCAGAGCTGTGCTTACAGAGCTCGTGGCTGGCAGTCCTCAGCCCCCTTGGGAGTGCTGGCTTCCTATCCTAGAGCCCTGCTGCAAGAAATGACACCTTTATGGGCAAATTCCAGTAGCTTCTTCACTCACCTTGGGCCAGAGAAACACACACCTGTTTATCCACCTCCTGGGAATTTATCTGCTCCAGAAATGTCCCGCAGTTATCTGTGCATTCTACAAACACCCAGAGTTCTCTGCAGGTGATGTGAGGGCTCCGGTTCGTCCCTCTTCCTGGCTCTTGGCTGTCCTCTCACCCCCACAGACTTTAAAACAGTCTCAAAGACCATCAAATGCCATCCCTTTCCTGTGGACGAGGTGTGCAATGCCTCCATCCTTTCTCTTCCTTATCCAGCTGTCCCTGACCACGGGATCGTTTGAAAGAGAAGCTAATTCCTCCCTTTCTGCTTCGAGCAAAGGTGCAACAGAAGAGGAAACACTCGGGGCCTTTCATAGGCTGTGACACTCCGGGTACTCAGATGTTGGCCTCATCATCTTGTGGAGGTCAGACAGCGCCAGGAAAGGAAAGGGACACTTTACTCTTGTTTTTCTCCACACTTCCCTTACCTCTGGATCTCCTCGTCACGATGGGTTTACTTGACTCTATTATGTGCTTCTGTGATTTAATTGTTACGTTATTAGGGCAAGGAAAATAAAGCTGCAGCTTTTCTTCTGCTGTATTAGTGCGGTTTAATTACATTTGGGAAAGGCGAAAAGGAGAGTGGGAGCTTGCCAACATTAATGCTGTCTGTCATTCACAGCCCATTGATGACAAGGAGTTGAAAGCTTGGCAGTTACTCTGGTAATCAGCAACCTGGCTGATGACGAATGGAAAAGATTATGTGAAATTTCCTGAAAGGAGGAGGGGGGGAAAAAAAAGAGTTCTCTAAAGAAAGAAAACACAAAACAAGAACAAAGGGCAAAAAAAAAAAAATCCCCCCCCAAGCAAACCCCAACTTCTAAATCCAACGCTAAATCCTTTTTGTAATGTTTACACGAAGCAGTTATAATAAATGAAGGTTTTCCGCTAGTAAACCATGTTTAATGCCTATAAAAGGAATGTGTTCCTAAAATAGGAGCACAAATATGTCCACTTGATTGTTGAGATGGACTTTTTTCCCCTGAGCTGATAAGTATCACTGATAAAAAAACCCCAAACAAAATCCCTTCTAACACTATAGATGTCATCCCAGTAATAATTTTGAATTTACATCCTTAGAGCTGTTCCAAATGTATAATTCCAGAGCTTTCAAAATACAAATACTTGTCTCTTTCATACAGGAGGATGCAGATATTTCATCTTACTGTTAGTAACATAAGTTACAGCTGTTCAGGGTTTAGATTATTTGTAATATTCCTGCCTCCGACACAGTAGTGAACGTCAAGAAAAACCCAAGTTAAATGAAACTGGGAATTACATCAGCATTTAAGGGGAAATTCTACAGAAGGAGAAATTCTACATTCTACATGGATGATTTGTGACATTTCTAATTTGTCTTAATTAAAAGCTGAATGTAATTCCAGAGCCATTTTTGGCATCTTTGGGATGAAACAACGATGGCCTGCCTGAGGTTTTGTCCTGGCATTTTTCTTGTAGCTGCTCCTCAGTTTCACAATTCACAGGACTGGGCTTTGCAATTCAAGACTCGAGCTTTTCATTTTGCTCACAAAGGCCACATGAAAAGCTCCTATGGTACCTATGGTATTATTAGACCATATTTTTAAGAACGAGAACAACACGTACAACTGGACAATTGTTTGCTGGCCATGCAAGTGATTGGGAGACTTTTGTCCCTTCCGTTTTGTCAAACACAACACAACACAAGGAGGAAACAAATGGCTTTTAATCATGACATCAGGCTACTCAGGCAATTTAAAGTTGACCAGCAAGAAAAGATGCCCATGTTTAATGTCAAGAACTATGTATTTATTAGATCAAAAATACCACACGTTAGAGACCTCCTCTGACGTTTTCAAACCTCATTCATTTCCAGATTTCTGTGGAAAAGATGGGAAGTTTAGCTACAAACTCTCGTGATTTTTCTTTATGTGTATGTGGGTATCACTGCCCAGGTGACAGGTCTTTCCAGGCCTGTCCATTTTATGTGTGGTTTTCATGCACAGATTTAAATGAAACCACAAATAAATAATTGCTGACCACCAAAAAGCCAAATTAAGGACAAAAGCTCAGCAGAAAGGAAGTGATGCACCGGTGTAGAGGATTGTATCTGTTATCCAGTTCTGCCATCCCCAGTGATCTCCTGAACTTCACTCACCCAACTACCTTTAACTTTAGATCATTTCAGGGATTTCATAAAATATTTTAAAATGCAAACATACTTTTGAAATGCAGTGAGCGTATTTAGGGTCGTCTTAATTAGCAATTTTAAATGGTAAAATATTTTAAAGTTAAAGCAGATGAATTAGCAGTGTATATATACAATGTCATCTCTTTGTTGAAAAATCAAAATAGCCATATTTGTAAATACTGATCAGTTGCAAATTTATGTTTACATGTTTATCAAAAAAGAAAAGTAGATTTCTCTTAAGAAAGGCAACTGAAATTTAAAAAGTTAAAAGGTCTAAATCACCAGCATCAAATCTTTCTGCTTCTTCTTTTCAAGAATAGTTAATATTAAGGATTTGCATCCCACCACCCCTATCTTACCTGCAACATTTAATCGACCATTTTTAATATGAAAGACCAAAATAAATACGGACAATGCTTAGCATGTTAAGAATTTATTAGTCATATTTCCCATGGGGAAACCACACAGCCTCAAGATTTCCAAAAAAAGGGTGCATGTAATTACTTTTCTAAGCTTGTATTCATGCATCTGAATAAGTGAATTGATTGCGAGTATGTTCTGCAGCTTCCAGCAGGTCCCAACCATTAGGCTGATCAAAAAATTTTCAAGCACATTTATATTGTTGTAAAAACGCTGACAGGTCAGAATTCGTCGGTTTTGCCAGCCCAGGGAGCTGCGTGGGAAGGTCCTCGGGGCCAGTTTTGGGTTTCTGATGCCCAGCCCAGCCCTGCCCACAGCACAAAGAAGGGCTCAGCGGGTGGCTGAGGTGTCCCCCTCTGTGAGCGAGTTTGGCCTCTGCTTTGGCAATGCACAGACCTTTCTTTCCTTCACAAAATCTCCTCATTCATTCATTCATTCATTCTCATAGAAGAAATGCCCAAGTTGCCGTTTGCTTTCAGGGGAGGGGTATTTTCCAGCTCGGGATTTTTTAGGCGGCTGTTTGATGAGCAGCAAAGTCGGTTGTGTCTACTAAAGTGTGTACTAAAACCAGCTGTAACTCCCCTGGTTGTTGCTGGATGTCCAGCTGGCTTCCTTTGCCTGGCAGGTGACTGGGGAACCAGCTTTATCCTCGGAAGGATTCGGAAACGTTTCATTTCAGACTCTCCCGGCAGCGGTGCAGTGAAGCCCTTCACATGCCATTTCCCTCTCCTCGGTGCATTCAACTCTCCTGCTCCCTACTCATAATATCATAGCAGTGCAATATTATATATTTATGATTCTGCCATGGCCTGATTTCGAAGCGAAGGGAAGCCGTGCATGCTCAGCGCCCCTGAGAAACACACCAGGCGCTCTCAGGGAAGGGGCTTTCCCTGACCCTCCCCGTGTTCCTGGGGCCGCAGCATCACCGGGGCCGGGACCCCCCCCCGGGGCCGGGCAGCGGCTGCCCCGAAGCCCCCCGGCCAAACTTCCCTGCCGGGGGCAGCAGGGGCACGGCGGAGTTCCAGCCTGGCAGGCGGCTCCCCGAGGATGCTCCCTCGGCGTGTCCCGTCCCCCCGTCGTCCGTCC
>WEKX01018248.1:127331-147782 GCA_013390025.1 Pitta sordida | reverse complement strand
AAGGTAAGGGCTGGCACCGCGCCCCGGGCACCCTGCCTGCCCCTCGGGGACCGCTCCCTCCGGCAGGGCTCGCCCCGGCTGGCGGCCGAGGGGCACAGCATCGCCTGCCCCGCCGGGAAGTTACTTTGTTCGCAGAGTTGCCGCGGAGGCCGGGCGGGGACCCCCGGTGCCCCTGGCATCCCCCCGCCGTGCTCAGGTGTCTCCAGCCGCCGCCGGAGCCTTCCCGGGAAGGAAAGGAAGCTCCCCTGGAAAACCCGGGTGCGCCTTCCCCGGCAGCTTCCCCTCGCGTAGCCGGGGGAAGGGGTGATGGAAGAGGAAGAACTTCCCTTTGTCGTAGGGGAGGATTGAGTGACCTCCAAAGTTTTGTTCCGGGAGGAAACCGCTCCGTAAGTTTGGTAGGATTCACGGCGATTTTCGTGTCATTCGTTGCGCTGTGGTTCGGCATCCGGCACGCTCAGAGCAGCGGAGCAGACAAAAAAAAGGTCGGGCACGCTTAGGGAGGGATTGCATTGCTTTTAAAGCGCCGCTTTCTCCGGAACAGCGTTCTGGGCTTTGCACTTGCCCATGGGCAGTGTGGAATACGTACATTTATAAATGCATGTGCTTGGCCGAGGGTAACACGGCGGGTCACGGTGGGAGACAGATTTTGGACATTCCATGAGCTCTGGCAGGAGATCAATAGCTGAAGATTTCTGCTTGCACAGTCCGTGCCTTGACAATATCGTCATTAATGTAACAGCGTTCACAGCCATTTCAACTTCAGTTCAGTGAATTTCGTAGTTAACTCGGGCTGGTGCAAAGGAGCTTTGGATATTCCGGACAAATTGATAACTTGTCAAGATGATTAAACTTTGTGATTGGCTCGTGGTGAAGTGGACTCTCAGTTTTTCTAAAGTACGTGTTAAAAGTGCAGCTCTGAAATCTGACTGCTGAAAAAGTGTGCATCTTTTGGGAAGACCAGTTAAGGAGTCATTGTGAGATGATAATTGTGCTGCACCCAGTCGAATAACCAGTTCCATGGTGCCAGGCACTGTAAGTTTTCTGGTTGTGTGGTACAAAAATAGAGGGTGTTAATTTTTATTTTGTATGTGGATGTCTCTGGATCATTAAATGTAATAGCTATCTCATGTATGATACGTACCCGAACTGATGAATATCAGTTATTACCCGTGAAATGTTGATGGTATATTTAGTTTTAGCCTGGCTCTCGTGGTTTGTTTCATTGTCTCAAGCCATCCGAGAGAGAAGCATCTTCAAATTTCTTGCTTGTTATCCCATCTGTCTGTCCTCTTCCTCATCTCCTTTGGTCTAATTCAAAACAGAGTAACTGTGTATGTTCACGTGAAGTAAAATTCCCATTTTAGAGACCCACAAATCCTGGTGCACACGAGCCATCACCTCCTGCCCTGTACGAAAACCCACTGGGCTGGTGTTAATAAGACACTTGTTTTGGTGTCAGTTGGTGATGCCAGCCAACAAACATTAGAGAAGGCAGAGATAAAGCTGGTGCTCTGATCTTTGTTTAAACAGGTCATGGTTTTTATTTAATGCTGCATGCTCATTATGGGAACTGTCAGCGGGAATGTAAAGCGAGCTGGAGTTCTGGTCTGGCAGGCAGATGATTCTGACATTGATGCTTCTGCTTCTTGAGTTAAGGGTTCATGGAATACGGTGTTGTTTGGGATCATGTTTATTTAATGGCATGTTTGATCTGGAATTAGGACAAAAATTTCCAGGTTGTGCCCTTCTGGGAAGCAAATATGATCCGATCTGCCTGAGGTGCAGTGCTCCTGACCTGCAGAGTTACACAGGAGGGGGCTTTTCTATTTGGTAGGACGTGCAGAAGTGTATAAAAAGGTCACTATTTTTTAAGTCAGCTGGAGTTCTGCCACTGAATTATAAGGAAGGAGACTCAAATCCCCTGAAACCAAGTAACTGCTTAGTCAATTATCCAGGCAGTTCTTTTTTTCAGACATTCGATAACAGCATCAAATAGTAATTAGAAAGTGCATTTGTAATTGAGAGTTTTAATATTTTTTGTCCATGAAAACAGTTTTCACTTTGGTTAATGAATGTAGTAAAAATTTGCAGTCACTCTGGCTCTTGCTGAATCCTGTGTTGAAGAATTCAGAGGGGATGTGCAAGGGAAACTGGAGGAAGAGCTCTTCCACATGTTCTGTTACCTTAAGATATATTAGAATATTGCAATGTACAGTATGAGCTTTCAAAAGAAGCCTCAGTGTAGTTCTGGACACTTTAATTTGGGTGTTCTGGATCATACACCGGTTTGGGATCCCTGGTCGTTGTCCATAGGTAAATTAGTTCTGTGCCCAAGTGCCTGAGAACAGAGTGGTCTCTAATTATTTCTACATGCTTAATTTTAAATCCTGGATATTCTAGGTTATGTTTTAAAATATAAGCATAGTTAGTAAGGAAAGAGAGACCATTAAGGTCACTGGACTTCCTCTTGGCAAACCATCTTTCCAGTCAATGTTACTGCAAAGAAAAGGCCGTGAGGATGTGATGCTGGGGCAGAGCTGCAGGAAGGGGCAGAGCTCTTCTGGGGGTGACTGTCCCCCTGCTCCTGCAGTGACCACCCCTGGAGGTAGAGCAGCTCATTCTTTGGGACTGCTCCCTGCTTGACCTCACTGTTGAGATGCCAACAAGTGGGACAGTTCTGATGGGGTTCGCTGTGACAGTGGGAATTGCCTTCGGAGTAACAATTAGCCATTGTGGTAGATACGGAGTAACTCGCACTCATCACTGATTTGGGGTTCATTACACCAAGCTAAATGCAGAATGCTTGGTGTTTGCCATTCAGTCCCTATTCAAAATGCTATTATTTACCACGGGAGGAAGATTAGGTCCATTGAAATGTGTTGTATTCTGTGACTGTGCAGAGCCACACTAATATTGGTGTAGTAAGGACTTGTCTTTACTCGGAGTGAGAGGTGTAATGCAGGTGCGAAACACATTCCCGGTGCAAACATTACCCTTTACTTGTTACACGTTTCTAATTTATACATTTCTGCTGGAAAAAAGATTGCCATGTTTAGTGTATACCACTTTTTTGAAAGCTATTTTTCAAGTGGCGCCTTTTGAATTCAGTTCCTCTGCCAGCCCGTCGGTGTGATGGCAGGTGAGGGGCTTGTCATTCAGCCAAAGCCTGAAGCCAGCAGAGCAGCTGGAGAAGTGGCACACGAAGGAGCCTGATATTTTTTGATCGGTTTTTAACTCTTCTTTTCCTCGCTGGGTGTTTTACACATCTCCCTTTTACCACTCCCGCGATCGCGTCGCGTCGCCCAACGTGCCGTGTAACACAAACATCCCGCACGCCACTTCATTCCTTACCACCTTTTCCCTGGCTATCATATCCCATCTTCTCTCTGCCTCTGCCTTTTGTGATGCTAATCTTGCTTATTTTTCCCTCCTCCTTCCAAGAAAATGGAAGAGCACAGTGTGCTGCCATTGCACCCGTCGTTTCCCCGCGTTGCTGTTTCTCTCCCGCGTCCTTTGTTGAGTTTCTGGAGATGGTTTGGGGCAGACTCCCTGTTCCTCTAGGGCTGCACAGATGGATTTCACCTGGTTTGGGGACACTCACGATATTAGGATTATTTTGTGGGAGAGCTTTTCTCCTGGTTCTTTGGTAGAAAAGCACAGGATGAGTTACTCAGAGCTTTTCTGTGTTCTGCTGTTCTGGGGTGTATCTCAGTTTTGCCTCCCTAATATGAATAGTTTTTGGTAAAAGTGTGCATTAAAACTTGATTTACCTTGGTCAAGAACGACAATAAAATGTCAACTTCAAAACCTTTTAGTGAAAACTTCAGATTTGTCAACACTGAGGAAATGCTCAGATTTCACCATGTTGATCAAATAAGACAGAAGGGAAAAAAAAATCCAAAAATGTACAGTGAGTTTGTTTCAGTACCTGGATATTTTCCCCCTAAATATTTTTTCATTTTGGTCTCCATTCCTTTTTCACCCCTAAGGTTCTTTGGACATGACTTTGAGGGTAGGAGGAGTGAGTGATCCCAACAACTGTTGACTGGTTTTTTCCTTAGATCAGGGAAAACCTGGAAAAGTTACTAACAAACCCATTGACTCCCTCCCTGAACATTAATCAGGGTTTCAACGGGGTGGATGCAGCTAAATGAGGGAAAAGTGGATACAACAAAATGAATATGACAGCATACTTCATTTTCCATGTTTGTGTGTCTAAGAGAAAAAAACCCAACAGAGCTGTTGAGGAATTGCTTGATCAATTCTATAATTTAACTCCAGGCCTTAATAGAAAATGATACCCTGGTCTCAGAAGTGGCATCATTATAAATGTATTTACATGTAAACTCTGTTCTACGTTCCACCTTTGACATATGTTTGTGTGCCGGTGCTTTGGCGTTTCATTCATCTCCGACTGTGGGAATAGATGAGCCGTTTTTATTTGTTGGATGAGGCCAGTCCTCACCGAAAAGTGAAGTAAAAGACCATTCTTCAGCTACAAATGAAACCAAACTGTTCCTTAAATACATCCTCTTTCAGTGCTTATGCAGTCTTCTTCTCAGGAAAGAATACTTGGAGAGGCTCAAGAGTTTAATCAGGTGATGTGTCCAAAATTTCTCCCTGTTGGAATGTCCATTTTTAATAATTTCCTCCCGCAACTTGTCTTTTTAGCTGCGTGTTTTCCTTTAGAATGAGTGATATCATGTGGGGACTTTTGATTTGTCCTTTATGAGTGTTCATATACACAGGGTTTTCAGTAACGTGGTAGACTTTGCATTTGCAAAATTTTTTTTAGGTTGAGGATTGAGTTTTGTGGCTCTTAGATATTTATTTAAAATTTCCTTCTCTAGGGGTAATTACTTAAATAGATTAGCAAGCTCTGCAGGTATTTTTTTGATAAATACAGGTAGTATTGAACCGAAATAGTGTATTTTTCAGGGAAAAGACTTGGTTTAACTCATGAAAAATGTATCCCTTTAAATACTTTGTGGAAATATGGCAATGTTTTATATATTCAGGCAAAATACATTGGATTACAATAATGCATTTAGCCTTGGGAAATATTCAGTCTATTTGTAAATTTTAGAGCACTGCAGAGTTTCAAATATATTGGGTAGATGGTATAGCAGTTTAAGGTGAAAACAAAGTGATACTACTAAGTCGTGTTTATTTTTTAAATTGAATAACTGAACAGTTTATTTGTACAGATGAGAATTTGATTCAGAGAATGATACTGCCAATGAGCCAAAATAAAATTAAATCTTCATCAACAGAATATTCAGTCACTGTAGTTTTGGGAACCAGGCAGGGAAATGAGAAAAGGTAATTTAAAGTCATGCAATTATTCAAAATAAGAGTAGCTAAGAAGGTTTTAAAGTGGTGACTGCTTTAAATAAATACATAATTAGATTTCTTTGGTAGATGTGCAATTTTCTGAACGAAATGTCTATCTCTTTTTCTGGATGCCTGGTCAGGACTTTGGCATATTTTAGGTACAGTATATTTTAGTAGGAAACTTCACAGAAGTGGATGTTAGGGGATAGTTCCAAAAGGCGAATTATTTCTCTAATTTCCTATTTGCTGGGTCTATATAATCTTTTTCTGACAAGTAAAGCTAACAAGCATGTTAATGTTCTTTATGAATAAAATAATGAGAGAAACGTATAATATTTGTGTTTGGGAGAAATGGAAGAAAACTAATTTGAAGAAAAAAGAATCATTTCAATGAAGAATTTTCTCACAGTGTATTTGACAGGTCATTATAATCTGCAAAGGAGATCAACGATGTGTGTTTTAGCATCGTTTATTTATTCAGGAATTTATGTATTACTTACTTATTTAGATATTTAGAAATATCTTGGGGGATTTTATCACCTTTCTTTCCCCTAATGCAGGTTAAGGTCGTTGTAATTACGGAGAAATAAGAGGAATTATTGAAGCCACTGATTGTATTTTTTTTTCCATGTTACAAAGCAGATTGCTCAGTGCTCTGTAGACCTGCAGTAAACAAATAAGTGATGTATGTAAGATTTATGTGTATACATTGATATGTGAAAGAGGAGATTCCAACCACAAGAGGACAAACTGAGCAGGATTTTGTGGCTCACAAGTAACTCGGAATTCTGTTCCCTGGTTTTGGTGACATGGGTGGCAATAGCTCTGACCCGCAGGCAAAAGAGACGGTCACACAAATGAGTATTATTTGGCTGATAACAGATATCAAACTTGCATTTGCTGGCTCAGAAATCCATCTCAGACATTTTTATAAAGGCCATCCACGGAGTTCCCTTAATAAATCATGGCTTCGGTGGAACTTGGTTCAGCACAAGTGAACAGGCTGATAATGGAGGTGCTTAAGATCTCCTTCAATTCAAGAAACACCATGAAAGGGTTTTGAAAACACCATGTGCTCAAGGTGAGGTGTACGAGGTCCCCGGTAAAGGGGCAGTTGTGAAGGTTTTATTTCAATTTTTGAGCTTATGACAACTTTCCAGGCTGGCACAGCCCTGTTCCAGCCCGCCCTGCCCTCAGGAGCAGAGCGCCATGGTGGCCTCAAGACAGAGAGGCTCACTGAGGGCCTTTCTCTTTTTTCTGGCAGCAAGCAAATGAAATTCACCCTCATCTGGACATTTATTTGCTGCTTAAACCCAGGGGTGTCTTCCCTGTGTGGATTCCAAGTCAGGGCAGCAGGCTGTGGAAGCGCCAGGAGGAGGGAATGCCCCAAGGCCTGATGCCTTCCAGCCCGGCTTCCCTGGCCCTCAGAGACACCAGGGCTCTCAGATGCCGCCCTGCTGACGTGGCTGAAGGAGGCGAGGAGTTCCAGCTGGATTTCCAGGGTTTTTTAAGAACTCTGGGAGGTTTGTGTGGGTGGGAAACACAGAACCACAGAATGTGCCGATTTGGAAGGGACCCGCAGGGACCATGGCGGCCACCCTCAGCCCAGGCCCAGCCCCAGGAGTCCCTGATCCTGAGGGGATCCGAGATCCTCCCTGAGAGGATCATCCCTCTCCTCCTGGAGCTCTGGCAGCCTTGGGGCTGTGCCCACAGTGCCCGAGCACCCTCTGGGGGAAGAGGAACCTTGTCCTCAGATGCCACCTCCCCCTGCCCTGCCACAGCTCCAGGCTTTAAAAAGGCACCACAGGCTGTGACATTGTTCATTCCTGTTGTTCTTTAATGCTGTTGTTTAGTTCTCCTTGACACAAATTGCATAAAGTGTTTGCTTTGGGAAGAGGGCTCAGACCTGCATGTTTCACTGCCAGGCGTTAGTTTTATTTGTTTATTTTTTTAAGTCTGAGGGGAAATGTTCCCATCGACCACAAACCAGATTCTCTTAGAAAGCCTAATGATTCCGTCGGTAGGAACGTGCATGGCCAAACTTAAAATCTGCGGGTGCCTTGATGACATTTGGTTGTGCCGCCCTCACTTCGAAATCCCCATTTACCAAGTGGGCAGCCCAGTCTGCTGAGGGGTTTTGGTTTCCCAGGACCTCCTTTCGTTCCAGAAAATGAAGAGGAGGGAGAGGAGAGTGTATCCCTCTGGAAAGGCTTTTATCTGCAGAGTGATTTGCCTGGCTCATCCTTTCCCACAGAATAATGCCTTTTTAGGATTATTTCAGCATTCATTTCCCACTGGCAGAACCGAAGATAACAGACTAATTCCATTGATTGGCCTCTATCTGAAATATGTAAAATGGGTATTTTAGATGGCAAAAATCCTGAGTATTTCCAGCCCATATCTCTTAGTAAGTGATTGCTTTCCTAGTGTCAGCGTGTTCACTTAACTCTTGGTCAGCCTGTAACAAGCTTTCAGGGTTTAAACAAAAATAGTTTGTGTTAGTGAAGCCAATCACTAGTGGTTACAGAAATGTTACTGTGACAATGGGGAGCACTGCTGCAGAACACTCTGTACTGCCTTTTTTTTTAGGTTTAAATAAAATAAAGTTTAAATAAGGTCCACTTCCCTGTGGAAAGGATGAGGCAGCAGTTTATGGAGAGCAGGGTGGGGCAGGTAACCCGTGGTAAAGCCCTGGGAAGGTTTTCTGATTAATGGTGATTTGCACTGTGTGGTCCCTCACAAACTTCTTTAAGGTGTTTTACTGCTCTTGTCTTACTGGCTTGCCCTGAAAAAAAAAAAAAGTACAGCTTTGTTTCTTCATTGCCTCCCCAGGTCCCAGCTTGTCACACTCAGCAAAACCAACATTTTTTCACTTTGCCTCTGATTTTGGTACTGCTGAGAGTCCCAGTGTTCTTTTCTTACTTCCAAGACGTGTCAGTGGTGTTTTGAGGCTCGAGACAAAGGGCAGGGGATGGAGAGGACAGTGGGGACAATGCAATGACAGACATGGACATGAGAGAGTGGACTGAAGGGTGAGCCTAGAATAAAGCAAAATCTGAGAGAGGAGAGCTGAGATTAAAAGAAAACACTAGCTTGGAATGAAAAAGAAAAAAAGATAAATGGGATGTATAAAAAGCTGGAAAATTCATGTAGAATGTGGAAATATTTATGCTAGCTATACAAGCACAGTGTGAGATGTAATACCAGAAATTTAAGGCTGAGGAAGTGAAAAAAAAAGGAAATCTGAATGCAAAGATTTATCTGAGGCCCTCATCAAAGGACTTAAATATGTCTGGATTCAAGCACCTGCCTAGTCCAGTAATTCCTGAGGAAAGATGTTTCAATGCAGATGGTTTATGGCCTGATGTGAGGACTCCTGGAGCCTCTGGAGCAGTGTCCACTCTTCCCAGTGGGCTTTGGGACCCATTGCAACACAACTGGAGAAAGCAGCAGGAGGAAAATAATGTATGGAGAACATTGCTGCCATCAGTAAGAAGGTGGCTTAGCTGATTTAATAGCTTTTTCTCAGTCTGTGATTCTAACAGCCAGGTTTATGATATTTATTTTAGTATTCATGTTCTTGCAGTCCTTTTTACATTCCTCTGTTTCTCCCTGGCAGACATCCCGCAGCTCCATAAGTCTGGGGGAAGAGGATGGTGAGCATGTTGTTGCTGTGGGGATTTGAGTCTTAACTCTCTGTGCTGGTAATGCTGGGCATATGATTTTAAAACCTGCACGCTATAGAAGCAGATAATTATTTCCCTGCTGCATTTTCTACCCTGGTTTGGGAAAGGAATACGTTTCAGAATATTAAAAGGTACGATCTGGGGGACTACTGGAAATGGAAGCAGGAAGAGGGGAGTGATGGGTGTCAGTCAAGCTGGGAAGAGACAGCTGGTTCCGTGGAACACCAGGATTGTCAGGAGTCAGCCACTCACTCCTGCAGGAGGGAAACCAGGGCCCCAAAGGTAAGGTTCAAAGGCACCTGGGAGTGGGTGTGAAATGAGCTGCAGCTAAGCTTGCTGCTGAATTGTGCTTAGTGACTCTGGGTGACATACCCTAGTTGTGTTCAGCACAGGCTAAGTGGTGTGACGGCTGCTTATCTTTATGGCAGGGTCTNTTCCCATCCCATCCCATCCCATTTTTTTGTGTCCAGGGTTGGCAGTGCTGTCACATATTTCCCCCCCACATCTTTTTCTCCTTCTTGCATCAAGTGAGATATGTTGTCTTCCTACTTTTTACATGGATCTAGGGTGAACTTTTCCCAGCTGCTGTGAGCTCCTGACAGCTTCCTGAGGCCCAAGGCAGGAGGTCCCTAAGGGAGCTCCTGAACTCCTTTGGAACTGCAGTTCAGCTGTGGATAAAGCGGGCATAATCCCCCAGTTACAAAGCAAAGGCTGTGTGTTCCAGGTAGTTAGAAAATCCTGAGGCAGAGCTGTGCAATCATAAATTATTTATCTTACTGGAGAATATTTCCAGAGGTCGCCAGTTCTAATCGTTTCTTTCAAACCAGAAGTGGGTTCACTTAGAACAGTTTGCCCCCTCTAAAATCTCTGACCTTGCCTATTCCAGCTTCTTTGCAAATGCCTCATTTAGTGCCGGGAGCTCCTTGGGGAGGGTTCTTCACATCTGCTGTCATAATTTCTTATTTCCTAAACGCAGCAATTTGTACTTGAGCGTTCTTCCCAGGATCGTCCCTCCCTTCCCTCCCCCTGCTCCGGCACGTCCCTTTGTGGTGCTTCTCCTTCCTTGGCGTTTCAAAACCGAAATGTTATCCCTTATTCCAGCATTTCCTTATACCACTCAGCTCTAGGGGAGGGCACGGAGGAACCCGCTCCTTTATCCTCAGACTCTTTTCCTGCGGCTCGTTGGTGACAGCAACTTGTCATCATTTCACAGCCGTTCAGGCAGTAACAAAACCGAGCTGGATCCCTCACTGCAGCTTCCCGGGAACGAGACTTCCCCAAACACAAACTCGCCGCCACTTCTTGGGGCACTTCACGTCTGTAGTAGTTCTGCAAAGGACTGAAGCCCAGATTTATAATGATGTTGAGGTGCTTGAGTGCCCCTAAAGCTGAATTGGACCTAAGTACCTGTAAATAGCTGTAAAAATTCGAGTGACTAGGAAGGCCTCCCTCATCCATCACTCCTGGCACTGGTCCCTTCAGAATGGAGCTGAGGCACTTCAGCAAGGTCACAGAAAATCCTCCTAGTCCTGTTTTCCCCAAACTGCACATTTCCAGTGAATTGCTGCATCCTGAGTGTGGCTCTCCATGAAATACATCTTCTGAGGCACAGTGCTTGAATTCCTCTGGAAGAAAAGAGCCCTCGCTTGCATGAAAGCAAATATTTAAGTCAGACAACTTTTTAAAAGGATGCAAAATTATACTGTAAAAATACCCACCTTTATAGCTTGTAATCCATTTTTTATTAAAGCTGGGAAATAAAAGTGAAATTCCCATTTAAATTACTCTCTGCTGTTTCTAGGGGATACTCTTTGCATTCCAGTTGGTTTCACTTGGCTTTTCCTCTACCCATTTTCAGTGCTGCTGTTCTAGACTTGCATAACCTTCAGGGGAAAATTTATTCCCACACATAAAACGTGTATGGATTTTACATTTTTTAATATTTAGTAACATTTAACTGTGTGTTAGCCTTGGAATCACTTGGTTTTCCAGTGAACCCAGAATGCTGGGCTGGGGAAAAGTGCTTCATATCTGTGTCAGGGGGTCCTGCAGTGGTGCTATAAAACCAGGGGCAAGGGCACAGAAGGTTTGCTGGTTTTTTGATGTAAAGATCAACCATTGCAATGATTCCCTGGAATAAACGTCCCAGACTTTGGGAAGATTTGGTTAAACATGTTTAATTAACTTGCATTTTAGTTGTGTGTTCAGTTGCAGGTTTGGGAGGCGGGGGGGGGCGATTTTTGAAGTACATTCAGCAGTTCAAGAAATCACAGAATCATAAAGGATTGTGTTGGGGAAACCTTTGCTGCCTTGACTGACTGGTTTTGTTGGGTTTGTATTAAATGTCTGGAATACCTGAGCACGTTCTTCAGTGAGTTTGCTCTCCCTCCACGCCTCCCACCCCCAAGTAAAGCCCCTCCATCGAGCTGCTGAGGTGGGAATGTTTGGGATGAGTCCTTCCCTATCGCGGTACCAAGTGAATTCCAGGCACCATAACAGTTGTGCTCCGTGTCTCCAATGTCTGCAGGTGCAGCGGGGGGATGCCCCGGGGCTGTCCCATGGCTGTAGGAGGATAGCAGCCATGTCCCCCTGAGCAGGTAGCCATGGCCTTCTCCCAGTCCCACATCCTGGCGGCGCGGAGGCACCAGCACAGCCGGCTCATCATCGAGGTGGATGAGTACAGCTCCAACCCCACCCAGGCCTTCACCTTCTACAACATCAACCAGGGACGCTTCCAGCCCCCTCATGTGCAAATGTGAGTGTTCCCAGCCCCCGGGGGCAGGGCAGGGAGGATTTCAGGATGCTGCCTTCCTGAGAATCATTCCTGTAGTGATACAGCATCACTTTGTGTAGGGATGGGAGAAAGATTCCTCCACTAGTGTGAAACTCAGGGGTTAAAAAGAGGAACAAACAACCAGCAGTGGCAATAAAGCACGAGATGCTACAAGGACAATACTTTCTGCAGTCTTAATAATGTTTGTTTGCTTTGTGCATGTTGATGCACAGAGCTCTTGGAAAGATGTGCAACACACACTGTTTGGTTTGCTGTATTACAGCTACATGCAAGGGGAAAAACCATATCAATAAATAAAATAGTGTGGGCACCCATCTGACAACCCGTGTGCCGAAAATGCCAAGTGCTTAAAGAGTAATTAAAATAATGTGTTTGTTTCTGACTTCTTACATAACGACAACATCAGTAAAATTAACTGCTCCAGATGATTTACTTGTAACGTGAAGTGGAGAATTATAATTACAAAGTGAAACCTGCCATAAAGTTTAGAGTCAGAAGGAAGAGCAAACCAGTAAAAGCTATTACAAATAAATTAAGTATAAAATTCTACTGTAAAATATTTTTATAGGGAATAAAAATGTCTGCACCATTTTATTGTGTTTATTAAAGAGAGAGGCAGCCTTATCTTTAGATCAGAAGGCTGTTCTTTCACTTTTTAAAGGGAACCCTTTTCCTTTGGGAGGACTGAGTAAATAATCACCTTGTTCACATTTTGGGTGCTTGAGAGTTTACAAGCAGAGGTTTCTGCAGTTAAAAAACCCCGGCACTGAAAAGAACCTGAAAACTAAGGTGTGCATCGGGGTGGTGAGCAAACACTCAGTTTCGGGGGGCCTGTGTTGGGGTTTCTTGGACCCCATTGAAATGCCAACAGTGAAACTGGTTATATTCCAGCCACATACAAACATCTTTTGTTTATGGAGCTGGCAAACGGGAGCAAAAGCACAAACAAACACATGTGGGCTCAGAAACACTTTCCCAAATCAAAGTGCCAGGTGCAGGTTGATTTGTCAGATTTATTCCCTGGGAATATTCACCCAGCTCCTGAGCACTCAGGAATTTGTTTCCTGGTCTTAAAAGCTGAATGCTTTTTTTTCTGGGCTGAAAGTCAGTTATTTATTAGTATCCCCTTGGTACTGAACAACCTGCTGTTGAAAGTTCTACCCAGTCAGAAATCATGTTACTGCAGGGCTTGGACAAGCAACTCCATGCTGGAAATCCAGCCCCTAAGCAAGGAGTTAGAAAATGGTTCCATCTCTCCTGGATGATGAATCCCACTGAAGAAGCTCGTGCAAATAGAAAAACAGGCCAGATCAATTGGAACATGGAGCACAGCCTGACCTGCTCTGCCTCTGCCTACAGAAATAGTAAATAATGTTTCTGAATACCAGCAGGATTGCTTTTGCCTCCTGCCAGTGAATAGAACAGTAACAAAGAAGGGGAAAGGAGACATAAAAAGGGTAACAAAAGCACCTTTTATTCCCATGATTGTCAGGGGTGAAATGCTCGCCCTGTTTCGGTGCCCTCAGGTTTTGTCCTCACCTCGAGAGAGCGGAAGGCTTTGTGCCAGGTTCCATCTTCTGGGATGGTGTGGGCATCCACAGGGCATCCCACAGACCTGCCCCCCTCTGGGTGAGCCAGGGGGGCTCCTGTGCTCCCCTTTCCTCCTGGACTCAGTCTGGCAACTCTCCCCTGCCCTCGGTGCAGTGTCACCTTTCTCCTCTCACATTGTAGCTCCGTGACATGGTGCCAGCCCTTTCCAGGCCCATCCCAGTCTGGCATCCCTGCCACTGACGAGAAGGATGGGGAATTCTGCCAGTTTTCAAGTCCATCAGTTGTTCTTTTGCTTCGTGGAACCCCTGAAATCTGGTCTATGAACCAACCTCTACAAGTGGCTTCTTTTTTTTTTTTCTCTCCGAGATTTTGCCACTTTGCTTTTCAATTCCTCTGCAAGTTTCCGTGCTGGTTTAAAGAAAAACAAAAGCATTTGCACAAAAATAATCAGCAGATCTGTATTCCTCTGCTCACGCTGCAAGCTGTGCTTTGGGTGTTGGTGTGACAGCTGCTGTGGGAATGCTTTCCACAGGAATATGGGGATTGAGCCTTCAGAAATTATTTCCAGTAATACAACTTCGATGTGTTTGCAAAAGCTGACATATGTTTTTACCTATAGATGGTCTCGGGGTGTGCACAGCACTTCAGCATGAAAAATCTGCATCTCATTTGTTTGCTTTTTCTCTGTGTGTGTGTCTGTGTGTGTGTGGTGATGCCCTTTCCCCAGGAAAATTCCCTTGCAGAGGATTCCAAAGTCACACATCCCTCAGCAGCCAGGAGAGCGCTGGCCACGTCTTCCCACCCCAAAATATATGGGACATATATGGGATAAAAGCACGTGAAATGAGCACCCAACTTGCTGTTGTCACAGCTCAGAGGGTCCTAAAGGAGAAGCAGGACCTGCTTTAAAGAAGCCCCAAAAAAGTGGTATTTTAGCCCGCTTTTGTGTGCACAATTCAGGGCTGACTTACTACCTGTAACTCACGTTGGGGTTTGCTCCTTTACCTCACGTTTAATTACTTTTCTGCTCAAAAAGTTGAACCACCAGCTCTTTGTCCTAAAAGGCTGTTTCTCCACTGCTGCTGTAGCCAACATTTCATCCTCTGTAAAGGTGGAGACAAAATAATCTGTTCACACTCTGGTTCTGTAGTTACACTGTACAAAATGCTAAAGACCTTTTTTTATTGAACAGGATTTGGATGTTTTCGAATCCTGCGAAGTTCTCAAAAACACCTCAGTTATAAATCTCATAGAATTCTGTGACATAAAGAAAAGATGGAGTGATTAGAGATTATTATCTCACAACTTTCCGTCAATAAAAAGCTTTTAAAAAATTCACCTAGTAAACAAAACTGGTATTATTAACAGCAAAAATCTCTCTTTTTTTAAAAGCAAGCTCTTGAATTGGAGCACAACCAGCAAGGGCTAGAAATGTGTATTAAATACTGCAGCAGTGAACAAAACTGATTTTATTTGTCCTTTCAAACCAAATGCTGTAGAAGTAAAATAGTTCATAACAATCCTTCAGTTCCTGGTGACACAAATACAACTCTTGTCTCACTGGCTTTTTGGTTTTACTCCACCAGAATTCCCTCAAATTTGCTGGAATTACATCATTTGAAGGAGGGGGGGGAAGTTATAATTAGAAAAAAATGCATTTAAATGTATTTAAGTACCTAAAAGAAATCCTCTCCCTGTGTACAGTGTAATCATATTTAAAGAATGAAACAGGTCAGTGCCTTTCCTCTGACAGTGGCAATGCCTTTGGGTTAGTTGTATTTGTGTCAGAGTTTCTGCCACAGTCCAGTCACTCTTCCTTAATCTCTTTAAATTATTCCATCTCCCAAATCTACAGAAAATGTCGAATTTTTACACCTCCGGTTAGTCGTCGGGTTTGTTTTAATAAATCATTCCATCAGGCACGTTTAGAAATCTGTGTCACCTTTTGTAAAGGTGAAAAAAAAAATGGTCTTAGAATTGCAAAGTACCCCCTAAGAAATGCAAGGCCGCTTTGTAACTGTGCTGCGATTCCTGCAGGGTGGATCCGGTGCCCCACGACGCTCCCAAACCCCCGGGATACACCCGATTCGTCTGCATTTCTGACACTCACTCCAGGACTGACCCCATCCAAATGCCCTATGGAGACGTGCTGATCCACGCTGGGGATTTCACGGAGCTGGGGCTGCCCAGTGAAGTCAAGAAATTCAACGAGTGGTTAGGTAGGTACTGACACCTCTGGGGTTGGAGCTGCCCCTTCTGCCTCACAGGAAAACCATCCCGCGCTCACGAAGCAGGAGGATCAACTGCACTTGGAATTTGGAGCAGGAATCAGATTCCTCCCCTTAATTTTTAACAAATATCTTTGCATTTTTCCAACAGAGCAAATAGGATTTGTGAGACTGTTCATCTGTTCTGCCCTCACGCTCTCAGGTGAACGTGGAGCACCTCCTTGGCCTTAGCGACAGTTTAAGCCAGGACACCCCTCATGATTTACAGAAAACCCCTTACACACATTGTCAGAGCTTTTGCTTCCTCCCCCCCAAAGTTGTTGTGACTGCAAACATTTGTCTGTTTAACCCTGGAGGCTCAGAGTTGGGGTTTTTTCCTCCAGTGTGAGGCTCAGCTGCAGCACAGAGCTGAGCTCCAAACAAAGCAGAGCCTTGGATGGGGCAGAGCAGATGCAGATGCCTTCTGGAGGCAAGTGTTGGCATTGGGAGCTGAAATTCTGTTCCACTGGGCAAGAGAGGGGTGATTTACATGTGCTTCTGCAACGGTTGGGATGTGCTGCAAGAGAAACGACAGGGGAAATTGGAAAGCAGACAAAAAATCCTGCTTGGTGCTGCTCCTGCAGCACTGCAGAGCCCTTCATTCAGGAGGAAAGTGGATTCTGATGCTCATTTATTAAAAAAAGGTGAGGGGGAATGAAGGAGTTGGAGAGTTTCACGTTTTACTGCTGTGGTTGATATTTTTATGTCTTTTTTTTTCTGTCTTTTTTTTTTTTTTTTAATCCATATTACAGCATTCCACACTGGGAAGGCACAAAGCAGACAGATGCATGTAGGCTGAAATGGAATATTTAAAAAAGTCAGGACTTCACAATTTAAACAAATATTTACTAGCAAATAATTACCAGCAAGGCAGATAAATATTTATCCGAGCTCAGGAAGCCAATTCTGTGTCCCACGTGGAAGAATTGCATTATTCTGTGAGTGCTGAGGTGGGGACAGTGTGTGGACACCATGAATTAATGCAGTGCCACCACCTCTGTCCCTGTCCCCAGGTTATGAAACAGAAAGGAAGGTCTGACCTGCAAACCCTGCAGGAGGTGGTGCAATGGTTAAAAGTTGTTCCGCTTGAGAAGGGATTTTAGGTTTTGCTGCTTGTCCAGTTTGCTGTGAAAGGCACTGGGCTCCAGAAGTTCCAGTAGCTTCCACGATTTGGCACCTCCCAGAGCCCACCCAACCTTCTCCTTCCTTGTCTGAACAGTTGGTTTCCTTTTCACTCCTCCTCGGGGAGGGAGTTGAGGTTTCACTGGGAAGAGCTGAAATGCTGGGGATGTGAATGTCCTTATTCCTCAGCTTTCTTAGGCAGCCCAAGGCCTTCTTCAGCATTTCATACAGAGATTTTTCTCAGCATTTAATGCATAGATTTTTATCCTCTGAGTTTTTTAATTGCCTTTTGGATCTGTGGAAGCTTTGAGTGCAAACACAGAATTCCCCAGTGTGACGGGGCTGGGGACTGTGCTTATCCTGAACCTGCTCCCTACTCCCTGTCACTGGAAGGGGCAAGTGAACAATTTCATTCTTCATTCTGTTAAGAATTTCTAGGCTCTTCCCACGTCTGCCCTTAAGGTATTTCAGGCTGCTCAGAAGCCCTGAAATACCTCTGATCATCTGTGTCACTCTTTGTTCCACGAGTGCCCACGACCTGAGATCAGCCCGGATTTATCCCCTGGCATAATGGAATTTCCTGGTTCTCCTTTCCTTTCTGCTGTTGCTGATTAGCCTGGTTTTATTTCTAACTGTGACTGAACAATGAGATGGCCTTGTCATAAAATGTCCTGATATAATTCTGTGGCCTCTTTCCCAAAGGGGTAACACCTTGTTCACAACCCAGAACTACAGATAAAACTGTATCTACACTTGCTGTGGTTTTTTTCCAGCACTTGGAATTATTCTGCATAAATTTATGTTCCTTTTCATCTGCCCAGTCATGCAAGATCATGAGGTACCTTTTTCCTGATTTCATATTTCATTTTCTCCTTTTTTTTAAAAAAAATTAGCTTCTTATTTTTATTCTAAATTTCAAAATCCACTTTCGGAGCATCCAAATAAAAATAAAAAGTGGGTTACTCTCCTGGGAATAGACCGAAGAAGCTGATGTGTGATACAACACCTAATTCCACGTTTTCTCTTGGAAAGATTCCTTAGCTAACACCTTTTATAATATGCATCGTTTCACCGTGTTTGCCTGAGATTTTCCAACGTCTTAAGACAGACTTCCTACTTGAAATTCCAGATCAAGCTAAACTGGAAATAAATTTAAAAAAAAAAAAGCAGAAGGTGGCTTTGAGTGTGGTGGAAAACAATAATTAGGTGTTCAGAGTATTTTCCTGGAAATGTTATTCTTGTGTGCACCTTGTACACACACACACAAAAAGAAGGATCACATCAGCTGACACACACTTCAGGAGCTGACCCAGGCACATTCAGCTCAAAGGATAATATTTTTACTTCAGAATAAAAATATTTTTAGGAACTAACACTCCCAGAGTCACCTGTTTCTAGTATTGCATTGTATTAGGAGGTTCTGGAGACAGAACCAGCTCATTTTGGCCAATAAACATCATTCCTACTTCTAAATCCTTGAGCAAAGGTGGTCAGAAAAGCCTGTGGTCACCAAGCTTAGTTTTATTTTTGCTTTATTCCTCAGCTTTGCCAATTGAGGGGAGTTATTTTTCTTCCTCTCTTCACAGGTATTTCATATTTGTAGGTTCAGTAATACGTTTTAAAACAGACTAAAATCGTGTTGAAGAAGAAAAAAACCACTCCAGCTTCAGAGCAGCAAAAGGAATTAGAATTTATAAATTGCAGTCGTGCCATTTTGACCATCAGTAATTACACTATTTTTATGTTAATGCAGAACCCCCTTTGAAAGAAATATTTAAGCACTAATTATCTATTTACAAAAGAATGGCTTTGGAAACTGCAGTGAAAAACATTGAGCTGTGCAGGGATTTAGACCAGATGTCATTTTTAAAAGACTGGGCACACTGCAAGAAGTGGGGGGATTTCTTGCACTTTGCACTAACGCTGAGGGGGTTTATTCCATGAAACCTTGTCACTAGTGCTGTGCCAGGACCCTTCCCTTCCACGAGGTGACAACTGGGAGATGCTGGAAGCTGAGGATCTCCACAGGAACCTGCCTCACTCTGCCCAGAGATCCACGCAGGCAGCGCAAAATGTTCTTTTAATTGTTCCTTTTGAACTCACTTCTCTGGTTTCCTTTGCCTTCATGGCCCCCAGATACACGTTGGAACCAAAACTGGGAGATTTTAAAGGCTGCCAGAGAAATTTTTTCTCCTCAGGAGAGTGTGGGATTTAAAAACAGCTGATGGAAATGGAGCCTGTGGCTTCTGTCCTTGGTGGCTTTCAGGCTCTGAGGGGACCCAGAGGAAGGTTCAGGCTGGGCAAACTCTGCAGTTTTTTAGGCATCTGTTCCTGTCCAGTGGTGGGCAGAAGCCCTAGAGCTCCAGAACCTTTAGTCTTGACTCACTGCAGCTCCTCTTCTGGCATTATTTGGGTTGGTCCTGCATAATTGCAGAGCAATTAAATAAAGCAGGGCGAAAGGAAGCCACTTTTCCTTTACAATTTGGCCCCATCATTACATTGTTATAAACCCCAACCAAAGGCACGTTGCTGAGCTTTGTGCAGCTCGTGGTTCAAGGGATGGCTCCCCAAAGTTCTAAGTTATTTTGGAGGAAAAAAAATGATGTTTCGCCATAAAAAGGACTTAGTGTAGTTTAGAAGTTAAAAAATTGCTGCAATAATTTTGTAATGGGTGCATAAACATGCAAAAATTAGATGTTCAGTTGATTTTCTTAATTAGCAATCTACAGTAATGAAAGGGATAAACAAAGATGTTACTTAGCTCGACAATATATATAATATATATGTTCTTAGCCGTGTTAGATGAGCAGAACCAGAGTCTTACACTGAGCAAAGGAAGGCTCAGGAACTTCCCGAGGAGCATTTGCTGCAATGTGACAAAACCTTTGTAAAATGATAATTTCTTTTGATTCCACATAGGTTGAAGTGGCTGCTGGATGATTATAGGGTAAAAAAAAATCCAGTTTCTTGCAAGGTGAACATGATGAGAGTTAAAAAACCCTAAATTCTTACTGTAGAAAAAAAAATAAGGGGAATTTTGCTTAGCAAGGAAAGTTTTCTTCGCCCCAAAATGTTTTCAACTGACATTTTGCTTCATTTTGTTCCCTTGGTAATGTCAGAATCTCTACGTTGAATTTCCAAATATATCCCCTTCCATCCGAGTGGTATTTTCATTATTTTAATACAGAAAAATGTTTAGATACAACTTTTCCAACCCATTGCAGTTGATGTCCAGCCCTCGGGCACATTTCAGCAGAATCTTCTCCGGTGCCAAGAACAGGAGGATCTTTGGGCAAAACCACTTGTCTTGTTTTGGCTGGTCAGGGGAAAAAATGTAACTTCCCCCCCCCCCCCTCCAGATTCATAACTTTTTTTTCCTTTGGTTTGAAATCACATCCTTGACTCCCCTAACATATGTTCTTGCCTGTGTTTCTTGGCACTCCTGAAGGGCAGATCTGTTCCTTACGTGCTCGCCGCCTGAATTTTTCTGGGGGATTAATTTTGTCCTGGATGTGTGCTCAGAATTCCTGTGGCAACCATAAATTTCCCTTTAATACCGTTGTATCTACACAGAGAGCTCCTGTATTAACACCAGGTTTGCTACCTGCCCACCAGCGGGGCCATCTGCTGCCATCAAATGTTAATTGGCTCCCAGAAATTGGGGGGGGGGGGGGGGGGGGGGAGGCCTCGGCGAGGG
>WEKX01018248.1:93168-121117 GCA_013390025.1 Pitta sordida | reverse complement strand
GGTCAGGCAGGACCTTCCTTTCCTGAAGCCATGCTGACTAGCTCTGATCTCCTTACCCTCCTGGAGGTGCAACATCATTTTCCTTAAGATGATTTGCTCCATAATTTTGCCTGGCACCGAGGCCAGGCTGACAGGTCTATAATTTCCTGGGTCCTCCCTCCTACCCTTCTTATGGATAGGTATCACATTCGCCAACTTCCAATCTTTTGGGACCTCCCCAGTAAGGCAAGACCTCTGATAGATGATTGAGAGAGGCTTAGCAAGCTCATCTGCCAGCTCTCTCAACACTCTAGGATGTAACCCATCAGGGCCCATGGACTTATGAGGGTCTAGATGTACTAGTATGTCCCTTACATCTTCCTCCTGTATTAAAGAGGGGTTAAACCATTCCTCATCTCTATCGACTGTATCAAGAGACCCTTGAAGAGACCTTTCATTATGTAAGCAAGAGAAATGGAGCAAGAGAAATGCAAGTCCCTGATTTTCCATCATGCTTTTCCATCATGATTTTCCATCAGGCAGCTCTACACAACTGCAGGAGAACTGCATTCCAAACTGCATCTTCTCCAGCACCTCATTTCCCACCATGTGGGGAAGGAAGGGACAGTCAAAGCCCTCTCACAGACATTTGATTCCATTATTCTGAGTGACACATCACCCTGGCCAGCCTGAGGAAGCCCTTTAGAATGAGATTTGCTCCAGACTCATTATCCAGACAGGGGATTTTAACTTGGATTATCAGCAGCCATCCATCCCTGTGAAACAGAACCTCATTTTTCTTTCTGCAGAATTGAGATTTTTTTTTCCTAGTGTCTGTGTATTCTCATTTCCTCCTTCAGTCCTTCGTCAAAGGCCTTCTGGAACTTAAAAAAAAATTTCATTTCTTGAGTAAAATTGGAGAACAAATATTAACATCAGCCTAGAGAGGCATTTGTGACCATCTACTCCTCCATCTTTTCCAGAGCAGCTCCAACAGTCTCTTTCACTGACCTCAGTTTCCATCAGTAAAATCATGTAGCAAAGATTTATGGATTCCTTTCACCAGAGGGACATGCTTTTGCTTTGCCACCGATGAATCACCTCGTGTTTACTTTGCCAGACCTTGGACAAATCTTTACAGTCATTGAGAGGAACATCAATTAAAGGGAAACTGTATTAAAATAAAATATTGACTTCATTTAACACAACAGACCACCCACCTTGGGAGCAGCAGCAGCAGGTGGGTTTCACTCGCTGTAAAATCCACAGAAAATAAGAATTTCTGCCTCAAAGTGACCACCCTCACTCTTAGTTCTGCCTCTTTCAAATCTGAAAAAACCCCAACCTTACTCATTATCTTGCATCTGATCAAAATACATAGGTACTCAAACCAGAAAAACTTCTGGTTTTGTCCAGCAACACAAATTTTGAAGCAGAAAGGCTGGGTTTGGTGGCTCAGAAATACAGTTTGAAAATGGTGGGAGTTGGAGCTTGTTTAATTAGTGGCTTTCAGGCAGGCAATGCAAGTGAGTAAATTACTCCCTAGTTTAGGGAGACTGAGCTATTTCTGGAGGAAAATTCAAGTCCTGAGTGGGAATAATAGACCCCACTCATTATTTAGAATTGAGGCACCTCGAGTTTCAGAAATAAAATGTTAAAACACATTTTACTCCCAGTCTGGGCCACACGGATCCAGGTTTAATTGTCCTTTAACAGAATGCTGGAGGGAGATTTCTGTTTCCTCTTTCCCACTTCACCAGAAACCATTTTCCAGTGGGGAAGTGCTGCTTCCAAAAGTCTACGGAGCAAAATGACAAGTGAATTTTCTATATCACGTTAAAGGACTGTAGTTGTTATTAACTAATTAAACTCTGCAATAGATGTGGGAATGAAAAATGCGATTACACCTATTTTAGACCATAAATATCAACACAGCCAAACCAGGGCCAGAAATACTAGTTATTAGGTGCTCCTGAAAGATTTTATTTCTCCATCTCCCACACGATTTTTTGAAGTCAGCAGCAGTTCAGAACATCCCTTTTTTTTTCCTTTCTGGTTAATGAACATTCCAGAAAATGTTTTCTTGGATAAAATTTCTTCCCAATGCTGCCTGGGGCTCTGGAAGGGCTCAATCCTGAGGAGTCACACTGGAGGAAAATCAGTGTGCAGGACACACATGGACATGTGAATAGAGACCACAAATTTGGTTGATTTCTGCATAAAATTTAAAAATTTAAATTTTCCAGCATAAAATTTAAAGGCAAATAGTCTTTGTTGCAGTGTCTGAACACCCTGTGTGTGTTTCTGTGTCTCCCTGTGAGGGGGGATTTGCATTTACTTGCTCTGCAATGTTTCTCACTTTAGTTAAATTTGAGAGCAGTTGAAGAATATATTGCTTTGGTTTAATTAGCTTGGTAGGAAAAAGTCCTTTCTTGGGCAGTAATTATTAGTTGTGTGTTATTAAAAGGAAGGAGTTCACATTCAGTTACTTAGGAGAAATAATTGAATCTTCTGATCCAGTAAACTGGCTCACTTTGGATTCAGCTGCTTTTTAATTTAAGACCTGCAGAAGAGGAGACCTGTAATCTCACCACAGGGAATGGGCTTCACTTCCCTGCAGTTCATAAACCACAGGAGTTGGAATTGCAATCCCCCCGCCCCCCCCAGGAGTTTCCTCTTGATTTTTCGCATTTGCTTCAAAGTTTCATTTCACGAGACAGAGCTGATTTTAAAGTTTAAAGTGGGGGGGGGTTGCTGGATTTTTTTGTTGTTTTTCCATTTTTTCCCTTGAACAAAAGGAGCAGTAAAAGGCTGGTGTGTGGTGTGAGGCAGCAGCAATGTGAGGATGTTTCAGGGATGCAAACACAGTCACCACCAGCACAGGAACTCCTTGGGTTCCTCCTCTTTTCCCTGCCCAGACCCCCAGGACAAAAGGAATTTGCCACTTGTTGGGAGCCTGGTCAAGGTCAGAGCACTTCCCTCTGAGCTGCTGCTCAGAAATTGTGGCGTTTCATAAGTCAGCATTGTTTACAAGGAATTAAAATGAGGATTTGCTTCACCCCACAGGCAGTAAATTGGAACTCTTAGGGCTGGAAAGGCCTCTAGGATTGCACTTTTTGGTATGGAAAACTATATTGGAGCAGTTGGTTTCCACCTCTGAAAGCCTGGGCAGTTCTACATCTGCACCCTCAGCATTGAATCTTTTGGCTAATTATGCCAAATTAGCTTTTGCCTTTGTTTGTTTGGGTTATTTTATTTATTTTTTTTAAATACCAGAAGGGATATTATCACTTGCCTTCCAGCAGAACGAGACAAACTATTTGCATTTGGTGTTGGCATGTTTTAAATTCAGCCTCTGATTCATTTTTCTCCTTACCTGTTACCTTCTTGGTCTCCTGTTATGAAGATAAAGCAGATTTCATTATATTTTTCATTGTTTTATAACAGATTAATGCTTAGAAATGATCAGTTCCTATTAGTCATAGCTCATTCTTTCTTCCCTCCAGTCTGAGATGTATGAAATCCCCTCCTAAACAAAAGAGGAATGATTTCATCAACTCAAATTGCAGAAGAAATAATTACTGACAAAGGGCCAGACTCTGATTTTTATCCTCCCTTCCCTTTCGTGAAAACAGTAATTTAATTTGCTTCAGAGTTTCAAGAGTGACACCCTTGGATGCAAAGCAAGTAAGGCAAACCCTTCCCCCTGGAAAGGATGTTGTGTGTTTGCACCAGGGGCTGCCAAAGCACCCGAGTCCAGTCGCTCCCACTGTTAATTCCTCTCGTGTTTTAGCACCTCCGTTGCCTCCCTTCTCCCTCCACTTCGTGGCCAGGTGTTCCAGGGGATAATCTCATACCAGATTAACCATCATTTGCATTTATTAGTTAATAAGGCTTTAGCTTTCATTAAAAAAATGACCTGGTTCCAATATTATGAATGAGTGAGCTTAAGTTTCTTTTCCATTCTGTTTTCCCCCTGGTCTGTCAAACCCAGCCTTGTCTCTCTGGAAATTATTCATAACACAAATCTCCTTGTGCTCCTCACAACTTGTGAAACCTGCTTTGGCAAGATGTGAAATGTTATTTCAGAGCCTCTAAACAAACAGTGCCCTGCTCATCTTCCTCAGCACCCACGGCCTGAGAGCCACTTTTGTCCCTGCCTGGTCAGGGACATCGCACCCTTCACAGCAGATCACAGGGAAAACTAAGTTATGCCCCACTTAAACCACAAAAGAATCCCTGGACTACACTTTAGCACCTTCCAACAGCAGCTGAATAAAAGAAAAATAAAATCTAAGGAGTAATTAGACCTGTAATGTGTTTGAGCATTATTTTTGGTATGACTTTTTCCTGTTAAGTGTTGTACCAGAAATAAGCCTTTCAAAGGCAACTAAAGTGCTAATGATAGCTAAGAAGGTCATTCCTAGGAGGTTAAACTGGTTTAATTAGAATTTATGAGGAGGTTACCAGAAGAGAGCAGGGAGATGTTAAGGGGTTAACCTGTAAGAGATTACATTGTAGTCAGTGTTCTGTTAAAGTTTGAATTAATTTTTCCCATGGGTTTTTCACATTCTAATTTTCAACTAAATGAGACATCTGTTTCAGAAAAGGAAAATTTGCTATGGTTGTCATAGCAACTATCATTCTGTAAGAAAATTATTCCAATGGTTACTTTAGAAGAGAAAGGCAGAAATTCAGAACATAAAGCAACATCCGACTGCCAGCACAAACTCTGACTATCCAGCCCTTGCTCTGTGCCACCTTATTGGACCTGCAGAACTTGTTCATATGTTTGTAACAGAAGGTTAATTGTGCGGTAAACAAACTCACTTCTGGTGTATTTCCCCCTCCAGTCTCAGTTATTCTTATAAAAATAATAACACCATTGAATCTCAGCGGTGTGGGAGACACTCCAAGTGTTCCCTTGAAGAAGGTAAGACCCAAAGCAAAGTACATTTCTACACATGAGTGCTTCACTTCAGAGGTGAGATGCATTAATGATGTGTCTTTAATTGCCAGAGAAATTTTTCAGGGGTGCTTTTTGAGAATAGTGGATTTTTCTCTCACAGAACGCACACGACAACGTTTTCTTTGTTCAGTGTCAATTATTGAAAAGTAGATTATACCAAAATAGCGCTTTTCCTGAGTAAGCACTAAGCGGGAACACAGAAATTCAGTGCTTGACATGAGGAATTTAACTTTGCTTTCAGGTTCCATCAGAAATGGACATTTCAGTCAAAGTTGTCTTTGCCTGAGATCCAGGTCACAGCCTCGTTAGTGGGTATCAGAGCAGGTTTTTCTTCCCCCCTCCTCGCAAACTTTGGTGGCTGATTTATAAAATCCCCGTGTGCTCACAGAGCTGGTTTGCTTTGGGGGTGGGGGCACCGGAGGGTGTGATTTGCCTTTCTTCTCTCCCACGACAAGCCTGCCAGCATCTTTCCTCTCAATCCTCTCCTGGACTTTGGAGGGATTTCTCGCCAGAAATATTCCAGACATTTCTCTTCCCATCTCGTGACTGTCACAAAAGACAGCCTAATGGCAAATCACACAAGTTGTAACATCTCCCCTTGACAAAAGAACAGCTCCAGCATGCATAACTTACCAGCCCCGCAGTCACCACAAAGGCAGCGGGGAGGGAGCCCGGGGGAAGTGCTGCTTGTCTTAATAAGCACATCATGCCTATTCATAAGGGGGAACAGAAGGGCTGTGCTCGCAGTGCCCTGCACAGCCCAGCCCTGCTGGGAGCAGCCTCAGAGCCCCACAGCTGCACCTGCCACCGGAGGCACTGGGACAGGGCTGACTCTGGGGACACCCGTGTGCCAGACACATTTCTCTTCGGATATCCTTCAGGGGAGCCTTAAAATAATGATTCGGTAGGTTTGGGACTTTTCCTTCTTGATCCTTCCCCTTGATTTGATTCCTGTCACAGAGTCACACAATACTCCAAGTTGGAAGGGACCCAGAGGGATCATCATGTCCAGCTCTCGTGGCCCATCCAGGAACTGAGCCCACATTTTTAGTATCACGCTCCAGCCACCCTGAGCTCATCCCAAATGCACCCAGAGAAGGGTGGGAGCAGGGATGTGTATTCACTGTCAGTGCCTTTAGAAACCTGATTTACTGTGCTGGCGCTTCCATTCCTTCCTCTTCGCCCTGGCAAATATTTTCTGTCAGTGAGATTTTGCTCCTGGAAAATTTGCTCTGGGCCTACAGACAATTTGCCAAACAGTCGAGTGTTTTCATCTGGGTGAGGAAAGATCCTTGGCATGAAGGGTGTGGAGCACAATCCCCAGGCAGGAACGGATGGGGAGCTTAGGAAAAGCCTGACCACTGTATGTTTTCATAAAGCCTCCCACTTCTATAATACCTGAGCACCTCCCAAAGGTTAGTTTGTTTATTTTCAGGGCGTTCCTGTGTGATGAAAACACTCCTGTTCTGTCAGAGGTGAGCTGAGTATAAAGAGGGGCTGACCAAGCTCCACGGTGTTCTGTGTGACAGTCACTGCAGAATCAGCCACTTCCTAGAATCCCGGGATGGTTTAGCTTGGAAAAAACACTTTAAGATCATGAAGTCCAGCCATTAACCTAAACCAACCATGTCCCCAGTGCCACATCTACACATCTTTTCCGTAATTCCAGGGATGGCCACTCAGCCCCTGCCCTGGGCAGCCTGTGCTACTGAAGAATTTTTCCCTCGTATCCAACGTCAATCTGCCCTGGCACAACTTGAGGCCGTTTCCTCTTGTCCTGTCAGTTGTTACCTGGGAGAAGAGACCAACCCCCACCTGGCTACAACCTCTCAGGAAATTCTACAGGGATTAAAGTCTCCCAGAGCATGAGGTACCACCCTGGCAGCAGGAGGGTGAGATGTCACCTGCCTGTGAGCCAGGGGCTGGTTTTACTCCCAGGAAACGCTGCCAGGAGTTGAGGGGGTAACCAGGGAGTGTGTTTGTTACCCATCTGCCTTGGGCTGACTCAGAATCACTGCCAGTGCTGGGAGCATCTCTTCGCACCCCCCCTTCACCTCCCTCCTCACAGCTGCTGCAGCCTGGGGTGTATTTCTGCTCCCAATGGCAGATGGACAATGTTTCACCTGTTGTTTTTTTTGCTTGAGGCACCTGTTTCTCCAGATCCTTGTTGTCCAGGGCACGTGGTGAAGAGCAGGGAGACGAGCTCTTACCTGTGGACACAGAAAGACTTTCAGTCATCCATAGTTGAGGCTCCTTGTGAAAGCAAAGCAGTCACTGTTCTTCAAATATGGACATGACCAGAAGACATCAGTCAAAAAATTATAAATACTCCCAACCTAAAACTAACCCCTCAGTTTTATGGCCTGGAACTGGAGCCTAGTCAGCAAGCCATAATTCAGCATTGTGATATAATTGCTGTGAAATACAGGTTTTTAATCAATGCGATAGCAAGATGTGGATAAATTGTGTTCTGACTGGCAGTGCTACAGTCCCGCTGCTCCATACATACATTTTCAAAAACGTATATGCCTGTCTGATAAGAAATCCTGAATATGGAAACTACTTAAACACACCAGAGGACAGAAGGAATTTATGTGTGAGAGAAGCAGCAGCTTTCCTGTTCTGAGGGGATGCATCCAATTAGGGAAACAAAGCAGCAGAGAGGATGTGTGTGACTCTGGAGCGGGATGTGTCCCTGTGCCAGGCTCTGCCCTTGCCCAGCCTGTCATGGGATAAGGAGCCAACCTGAGGCACATTCACGTGCAGGTCTCTGAGGCAGGTGTTGCAAATGTTGGTCTCCAGGTCCTGTGGGTGCTCAGGGAAATCCTGGGAATATGTGACTGTATTCCTGTTGTATTCCTGGTTTGCCATCCAAGTTAAATAACAATGGTTGTGTGGAAAGAGGGCGTTCCTGTGCACACCAAGAAATGGATGCTCTTTGTGTTTGAGTTCCAGCCTCGGTGCCTCAATCAGGTAAGCAGCCCACGGCAGCAGCACTGAGACATTTTCCTCCTCTCTTGGCAGGCAACCTTGGTTCTATGGCTGGGGTTTTAACCTTCCACGAGGCCAAGCACTATTAGAGAAATGGAACCTCATTCCAGATGGGATAGATATTCTGATAACACACGGACCACCCCTCGGTAAGGAACTGCTACTGCTCTTAACTCTGTGTTTCACCTGGTGATTCCATAACTCATGGCTCTCCTCACATACAGAATGCACTCCTGGCTTTCAAAAGTCAAAAGGAACGTGCCCCCTGATATCAGCAGCACCAGGACTGCAGCTCATGGTTACCTGGGACACGTTTTATTAAAATATAAAACCTTAACACATAAAGCCTTAATGAGCTTTTTAAATAAGCAGGGTCTGGTTTTCCTGTGCATCTGCCGCTGGTGAAATGACTAGATGGAAAGCATGGAGCCTGCTTGAGGAAGAACACAGGATTAGGATCTTACTTTTCACTGTTCCCCCCGCCCAAGTCTCCCCAACCTCTGTTTGCCCTCCTGCTGCCTGGGTGCATCCTGTGCCTCACAAACCCCTGGTGCTGCCCTTGTTTGCCTGTTCTTTGGGCAGCACCAGGGAATTCTGACCTGCAGAACCATCTGGCAACATGAACAGACCAAAAAGAAACAGTTTTGCAAATATGAATATAAGTGACATAAAAGCCGTAAGAGATTCCTGGTATTCCTGGGAAATTGTGGAATTATCTTTGTTACAGAATCACATGAACTTGCCCACGTTCAGTAAAGGCTTCAGGCTGTTTTTCAATGTATTTAACATGCAGCAATCTATATTTAATGTGACTGTGTGTTTAACTCTCATTAATTTAATCAATGGACACGAGCATGAAGCATGTACTCAAGTGAGTCTTGCTGTGCTTTGTGTGAGATGAAGGCAGTCGGTTTCTTTAAACCTTCAGACCCCCCCAATTTCCTGAAGCTAAAACCCTCTTGTCTTCCACCCTTTCTTCTCTTTCAGAGCATGGAGGAGAAAGTGTCTTGAGGGTTTGTGTTTTGTTGTCTTTAGAAAGCCCTGTTTGCATTCCAGTGCTCTCTAATCCCCAGGGAAAGTGCTTTTGGGGAGTGCAGTTTCTCCCTGGAGGGGGGAGGTGTTTTGGTACTTCACCTAAGTGGGGTCTCATGCCACACCAGGGACTGTTTCTAATATCAGTCTCTAGTGTGGATGTCAGCAATGAACTGGTTAGAGCCTGAGACAGCAGCTCCAAGAAGCTTTTTCAGCTCTTATAAAACTGCTTTTAGAACCAGGTGTAAAAAATAACCCAACCTTCAGCTGCTCCAAAGCTTCCCCTGCAGTCCAGGGCTGGGAAGTGGAGAGGGCAGTTGGCACCCCCTGGGATCAGCAGAGGGAGGAGACACTCCACAGAGCACTGCAGAGCTGGCACTTCAATAATAAATATAATAATTGAGAAGTAATGGAATAATTGTAGCAATTCTGAGGAAGAGCTGCCCATCTCCAAACTGCAGTTTGAAAAATGTGAACTCCCCACATCTCCCCATCTCAGGATTTTTTCTGCATGAATGGCTGGCTCAGGCACGGGACCCTCTGCTCTTGGTCCCCCTGAGACCCACAAAGGTGTGACACTTCCAAAGGAATTAGAACTCTGCACAATCTGGGGACTCTCCTTAGCTCTGTCCACAGACAGGAGCCTCCTGGACCCTCCCAGCCCATTCCTTTGGCCAGAAAGTTGCTGACTGTTGTTGTGATCCTGGACAGCACCACCAGATCAGGAAAAGCCATCAGTCCTCTTGCAAGTTCCAGGTTTTTTTCTGCCTAAATTCTGTCCATCACCCACTTTCTGTGCTGCTCTCTCACTTCACAAGAGTGTGAGTCCTCCCAAAATTAATTAATACATTGTTATTATATGGATTTGAAATTGTATGATTTGGATGCAGGAGCACCTTTAAGAGTTAATGGACTTCATTTCTCAGCCATGCAACAAAAACCCAAGTAATTTCTCTCTTCTGTTTTATAGGATGAGAAAACAAAGGCTAAACCAGCCATTATTGACCATTTTATTAGTAACCTCTTAATTATTAATAAATACATGCCATACATTTCATAGCTTATTTATGATTATGGCATCAGTGCTAATGCTCATTTCCACACCAGCATATTTGCTTTACTTTTATGTCTCTTATAACTTTTAGCCTATTTCCCCTGACTCCTAAAGCTCTGCATTCACGATTCTTTTATTTCCCTTCCAAAAAGTTCCCTTTTCTTTTCCTTTGTTTTTAAATTTAATCTCACCTTTAAGTCTTCATTTGCAGCTGTCTGCTCGATTGTCTGTGACAAAGATTTATACTTTCCTGACAGCTGCAGAAACTTGTTTCAAGTAACCAAACATTAAAAAAAACCCCTAAGATGAACCCTAATTGTTAGCTAGGTGTAATCAATTATTCTTAGTTTGTGTAGTCAGGTGTACATAATAAGCTGCAAACATATGGGGAGGCTTCAGGAGGGTGATAATGCGTGTAAACAAAAACATGTTCAACATAAATAATGCTTAATTTAATGGAGAAGTTAATTTTATGGGGGTTTTGTTGGTGAAGTTTTTTGAAGTGGAAACACTTTTGGCTTTATGTTCACCGCAGACATTTTGACAATTAACTGTTTCAAATCACTCAAGTAACAAAACCCAGGTTTGATTTGGGGGGAGTGCATTCCAGAGGAGCTGCTGGCTGCACTTTGACATGTACAACCCTCAGTGTTTCCTGCAGGGAATCCTGAGCTGCAGGGGTGAACTCAGCAGCTCAGAGGGGCTTTTCTCTCTGTGCATCCCCCTCCCAGGGGGTTGTGCAAGTCTGAATGAATGAGGAGGCTTTGGCCACTCTCACAACTCCCTCCTTTTGGCACTTGGGGTGTTGCACTCCCAACTTGTTTCTGAAAACTGGACTCACCTCTCTGAGTAACTACGACACAAGGGCACTTGTGGCAATTCTCCCCTGAGCCCTGGCAGCTGAAGGCGTATTTCTCAATGGGTGAAGCTGCCCTGGAGCTTTTCCAGGAGCTGCAATGCCACAGTTCCAGCTTTTTCAGCTGCTTGCTGCTCAGCCATGCCTGAGTGGCCACCAAAAGTCAACCTATGGAAACAATACACAGGAGACACAAAGCTGGGACAGGGGAAACACCAGGGTAAAACCAAGAGCATTTTCTCTTTGAAGTTCCCAAGTTTGAGCCTGGTGACAGTGGCATAGCAATAGGAGAGAGCAGACTGGTCATTGCAAAGCCTCCAACACGACCACAGCCTTCTGACTCCAGTGCTGTGAAGGAAACACAAGGCCTCAGTCAGCAGCAAACATCCCCCTGCAGTATTTGAGACTGAGAGGGGAGTTGGTGGAACATTTCTGTCTGTGTTCATCAGAAATCCCCGTTCTCACACAACCTTTGTGCAGGTAAACACAGCTCTTGAACACATCTACTGCGAAAGGCCAGAGTTTCTCTTCCCAGCCCTGAACTGAAATGAGTCTTGCTGTGTCATGAAGAGGTTAAATTAGTTTTACTTCAGGATGTTGATTTTGGGGTCTACAGTGGGTTCCTCACTTGAGCATTCCATGAGAAGTTTTATTATTGGCAGCACAGATTCCATTACCCCAGTTAAAAGTGTTGAATTGAAAAAGCAGATCCTAGGACTAGATTTAAATAGCAAAATGTTCATTTAGATTCTGTGGAGACTCACCCTGGACTAACTGCTCTTTACACCTCACTCTCTTCAAGGGAGGAAAACAGGTGAAGCACTGGATTTTCCCATTAACAAAACAAAACAAAAAAAGAGTGATCTTTTTTTAATTGCTTAAAAAACAACTGGAAATAATCACCGTGGTCCATTTCATCCAGGTGAGCTTTATGGTTTTCCTGGAGTGGCTTTCCTTCCTTCTCTTCCACTTACCCAAGGCAGACACACCTTCTTCCAGGGCAGTTTTTCTGCAGAGCAGCACAACTCCAGTTTCCCTGTCCTCTCTTACAACTTCCCCTTTCTTTTCCCAAGGTTTTCTAGACTGGGTTCCCAAGAAAATGCAACGGGTGGGATGTGTGGAGCTGCTGAACACAGTCCAGAGGCGAATACAGCCAAGGCTTCATGTTTTTGGACACATCCATGAAGGTCAGAACTCACTTTTTATATTCAGAAACCTCTTTATATATTCCCAAACCACAAGCACAGAAGGTTTAAGTAGCCCTTTCACACTTGAATGTCTGAACTGAAGCACTTCCAGAATTCAGCTGCACAAATAGGGATGAAATTGGTTGATACCCACATTTCAATGTTTGTACTTCAGCTTCTTTTTCAGTTGCTACATCTATAAAACAGGGTGATGCTTCCCCTCACACAGATCACTGTGCATTTTACACAGGTCCAGTAGTACCAGAAAGTGACTGAATATTAGGATAGATGGGTGGTGTTTTCCTCAGCTGAGTCTGTGATTTAAGATAATCCATGGGAGCTCTCTGTGCCTCAGTTTTTGTGCAGGTAAAAGGGGCAGGAATGCTTTAAGGGATGCTTCTAAGGCTCAATCTTGATGTGTCCCATCCGTGGTGACCTGTTAATGCCCAATTAATGCCCAAAGTGCTGTTAAACCACAGAGTAAACAAATAATGCTGTTAGAGCAGCCTTTGATATTCCACCCAGCAGAGCTGGTGAACACAGTTCAAACCCATTATTACTGCAGGAATTGGAAGCCAAGTGGGTTGCAGGGGACAGAGGCAAACAGCAAAGCCATGAAGCTCCAGGCAGGTAAACAAAACCACAACGTCTGCTAAAACCAGGCCCAGGTTTGGCTCTCAAGGGAAGAGAAGGGCACCTCCCTGGGATGGCAAATCTGGTGGGTGAATGTGGTTGGCACAGCAGGTACCAAAGCACAGAAACAAGGCACTCTTCTTGTTAACTCGGGGAAAACAAGTGGGGAACTGCATATCCTGTTAAATCTCTGCAGAGGAGGATTCCCACTGCAGGCAGCACTTTGTGGAGGGGAAGCCTGATTGGAACAGATGAGTTCTCTGAGCGAGCCCAGCTCCATGTGCTGAACATCTGGGAGGGGGAAGAGATGCTTACAAGAGATGTTACTTCCCTGTTCCCCCTCTGCCAAAAAACACCTCTCCAGGTGGAAGGGACCAGCAGCCTGGCAGGGACTCTGGATAAAATCCTGCTTTTCCCATTGCAGCCAAGGCTTGGCTGAGGCCCTGGCAGCAGGGCAGGAGTAGCTGCAGCTTTAGGAATCTTCCAGCAAATCTCTAAAGCCAAAGTCCCACAAGCAATACTGGGTGCCCTCAATGCATTTTGTGTCTTGCACAGAACAATTGTTGTGTGGCAAACAGAAAATGCCTTCAAGAAATGTCTGTGACAGGAATCTGACGGAGTTTTCTTCCCTCCCCAGTCCCTCATTACAGTGTGGTTTTTCCATGGGGAGTTCAGAAGGGCCTGTGTTACTCAGGGTATTTTAAGGAACAAAAAAAAAAAAAAAAAAAAGAAAGGAATTTGGCTGCTCTGTCTGCAAAGTATCCAACTTCCAACACTTCTGGAAGACACAGAATTGCACTCAGAGAAACCATAGGTGTGAATAGCTTGTAGTGGGGGTGTGAAGCAACAAATGCATTTCACTCCTCACTTCATTAATGGTGACGCTGAATCTTAGTACAGAGGCTGAAAGCACCAGGTGACTTCCCCAAAATCACGTACATATTTCAGGTTGTGAATCACAGAATCACAGAATCACAGAATATTCTGAGTTGGAATGCACCTCTTCACATTGATCACAATATTTCAGTCAAAGTCTCAAAGCTTTTAGCCTTACTGTGCTTTTCCTAGTCATTCATCAA
The DNA here is from genome assembly GCA_013390025.1 of Pitta sordida. Classification (NCBI taxonomy): domain Eukaryota; kingdom Metazoa; phylum Chordata; class Aves; order Passeriformes; family Pittidae; genus Pitta; species Pitta sordida. The sequence goes on along the minus strand of WEKX01018248.1, from coordinate 107,337 downwards.
AAGATTTTTGGCCATGGGGAGTGTGTCTGCTTTTCCATAATCCCAGGGCTGTTAAAGGACTGCTTCCCTTGCTGGAAACAGCATTTCACTGTATTTCTGCAGAGCTGGGAGTTGGATTTGGTGCAGGTTTAGCTCTGGAACTGTTTGACTTGGGTGTGGAAGCCAGACAGGAGATGGAGCTGAAGCTTTTTCCCCACTAGTGATGTGTAAATTCACCCTGTCTGGTGGAGAACACATTAATAAAGCCATTTTTTTTCTCTGCCTGGGCAGGCATTTTAGTGTCTTCCCATCAAATTTGGTGGAAACCAGTTCAAACACATGGGAAGAAGAGGTCCCTGCTGGACAACACTCACACCCTTCCCTTAGTCAAGCAACACTTAAATATCACAAACACGTTTTTTCACTGCCTAAGATCCATCTCCTCATCCTTTGCAAAACTAAAAAGATTTTAAGAGAGAAAGCTTTGCAGGGAGAAGCATCTGTCTTGCTAAGGAGGTTTGGGGAAGTGGCCAGAGATCATTGCCATGAGCCAGTGAGGGTCTGGTTTGCTCTTTGCACCCAATTTAAAGGGTGGCTAAAAGCCACAGACATTCATTCAGGGAACCAAGAGAACTTTCCACCTCCTTCCCAGCACCTCCCATTGTGTGATACAGATGAAGAATTAAAATGTGCAGCTGCTAACAATGCCTGAGGAGAGTAACCCGAGCTGTTTGTGTTGTAGGTTACGGAGTGATGGCTGATGGCACCACCACCTACGTGAACGCGTCCGTGTGCACTGTGAACTACCAGCCCCTCAACCCCCCCATAGTCATTGACTTACCCACTCCCAGGAACACATGATTACAGTGGGGCTGTCCAACGGTGCCCAACTTTATATTGCTGCCTGAGAAGCCCGAAAGGGAGCCATGAAACACACACACACACAAATAAAAAAAGCAAAATCCTTCTTCTTTTTTTTTTTTTTGTTTCCCTGCTAGCTCTTCACAGATAAATTTTGAGTGAGGAAAAGTGGATGAGGAACAAAGACGTTTTGGTGGCAGAAGCAGGTCAAAGACTAACATTTCACCGTTAAAATATTTGTGAACACAGAGAAGTGAATGCATTCCACATATATATATATATATATACATACACATATATATATATATATCTAGTAGGGGCTTTTGTATATACCGTGTACTGGACTTATTAAAAGAACAATGTCATTTCCTTAAGAAAATTTGCAGTTTAAACTTCAGTGTTTAGACTAGGATTTCCTCATTTCAGATGTTTCCCAGCGAGCTCTTGGATAAAAGAAAAAATGATGGTGAAGATGTTTTCCCTTAATGAAGGTGGCAAATGACCAGTGACAGGAGGAAAGCTGTTCCTGCCAGTCCTCCAGGCCTGAGTCTTTGCATCTCCTCAGAACCAATGCAAGAGAGGCCCTAATTTCACTGTACTGAAATGAAGTTTTCCTACATCTGGCATTACAGATGGCAAGGGAAATGGTGCATATTGCCAGCATGCTGTAAACAGCTCAGCATTCAAGAAGGGAGACTGTGCTAAGTGCAGTATAAACTCAGGAATTTGTAACCTGGCCTCGCCTGGAAAAAAAGAGGATGACATTTCCCTTAAAAAAAAAAAAAAAAGGAAAAAATGTAACTGTTTTCACCTGGTAAAGCGATCTGTGATTGTATTTTAAAAGAAGAAAGAAAGATAAAAACCCCACAAAAAGCCCACCCAGTGATCAGTAATGGCATTTTAATGGTATTTTAAACAAACCCCACTGGGATCACTGGGTTAAGGCCTGTTAATGGAACGTGCAGCCAGTGTGAGAGTTCTGGTTTGAATGTGGCCCTGGCCAGGAGGGGTTAAGTGTCATCGTGGTCATTTTGTCCCTGGGGAACACTACAGATGTGCAGGGGAAGGCACCAGCCCAAGGAGTGTTTTGGGGACACTGGTGACACAGAGCAGAGCTCCCCTCACCTGCTGTGGCTGTTTGTCCGTGCCGGGCTCTGCTGGGAGAAGCTCCAGACAGACTGAAATCCATCTGTTGTGCTGGAAGTTCCACCAAACACTGCCACGCTGCTGCTGCTGCTGCTGGGATTTCACTCCTCTCCTAGAAAGAAGTTTAAGGATTAATTACAAACCCACCAACAAAACCCCAGCAAACAACAAAGGCCTTCAGACACGCCCTGCAAGACACGGATTTCTGCCTTGGACTAACAAACATCTCCTTTTGGATGGTAATTCACCTGCTGTGTTCTGAGGGTGGACAGCCTCTGTTTGGCGCACCCAGACCTTGATCCTGGCCATGAACACTGGGCACAGCCCTGCCCCACCAGCTCAGAGGGGGCTGCACTGGGGAATTGTGTGTGTCACTCTTTGCCCAGCCCAGGGGTGTCACTGGGAGCTTCCCGTGGCAGCTCCAGGTCCATCGTACACCCCCACAATCCAAGGGACCGGCGCTGCCCAGCCAGGCTGTGCCAGCCTCAGCTCTGGGCAAGGTGGGCACAAACACTGCTCTGGCTGGTTTCCCCTGGGAAGCAGCTCTTCCATCAGCTGCTGGGAGCCCGGGTCTTGCAGCCCAGTAACAAACTCGTGTCACCAGACCCTCAGAAAATGACAAGCCACAGCTCTGTCACTGTGTAATCTGTTGGGTGACCTCGTGTCTAAACTAATGCGCTGCTTTTTCCTCAAAACAAAACCCAAACCCATCAGGTTTTGGGTGAGTGGTACCCAGGAGCACGAGCCTTGGGATTCACATGGGGCCACGTCTGTCCAATCTACTGGGGCAGAAATTGCAGGATCGACTCCTGAATCAGCCAGAACTGAAATTCAAAGCTGAGTATGAGCTCCTGCCGTCACTGGGAAGATGAACAATAGCAGGCAGTTAGAACAGGAGTGTCTCAGCTACTCACAATTCAAGCAGTTTGCAACGAATGTGGCAGGAAATTGGCTGTATGTTAAAGTCTGAAATGTTTACATTTGCTCACAGCACTTAAGAGACTAAAATGCTAAAAGTGGGGGAGAGAGAGGTCCTTTTATTGGCCTCAGCAAAATTTCTATGTCAACCATAAAGTATTCTCTTAAAAATAATTTTTCCTAAGGTATCTTCCAAATACTGTGTATTTTTATGTGGAAAGGATATGAAAGCAGCTGTTACTTCAAAATATCATTTAAAGTACTTGAGGTATGAAAGCTTAAAGATTATTTAATCATTTTTGGCATAACTTGAATGTTGTTGTAATTTTTGGTCGAGCATGTAAGACAAATAAAGTCTTTAAAAAACCCAACAAACCCACACAACAAAAACCAAGGCCTCTTATTTTGTGTCAGGCAGGCTGACATGTTCTCCAGGGGTGTGGAGAGGTCAGGAACTGGGTGCCATCCTTTGGGCAGGGATGGCAGCTGGGGGAAGGAGGGTTCATGCTCTGAGTTGGACACAAACCTCCCAGAGAGGGGGATTAAGGCAAGGTGCCCATTTTTATTTTCACTTTGTGGCCACAGAAAGCCCTGAGCTGCTGATCTACCTCAGGCTGTGAAAAGGAAGGTCTCCACCAACATGGTTTTCAGGGAATCACAGACTATCCTGAGCTGGAAGGGACTCACCTGGGTTATTGAGTCCCAGCTCTGAAGTGAATGAACCCACAGCCTTGGCATTATTAGCACCAAGTTTTAACCAGCTGAGCTAACCCCAGGTTTTGCACATCAATGAAAGGGGAGAAGAAAAGACTCGATTATTTTTGTCTCCCTCAGTCACTTAAGGTCGAGGATGTGAAATGTTCCTTGGCCAGAAGGAATGAGCAGGCTAGGGACTTAGCCCCCACCCCAGCCTGGGGAACCAGCTTTGGGCTTCCAGGTGCTGCTGCTTGGTAGCCCCTGAAACCAGAGGGTGCAGTGAGGTCACTGCTGCAGGGAGGAAGGATGAAAAGTCTCAGGGTGATGCTCTGAGCCTGCTGCAGGAGGAAGCCAGAGGAGAGAAGCAGTTTGCCTTCTCCAGTTACCCACTGCTGCCAACAGTCAGGGTAAATGCTTCAGAGGAAGGAGGAATAAGACACCCCTTGGAAGGCAACTTTTGGAATATCTGCCTGGGGGGATCTTTGCCCCACTCCCATTTATTGCTGTTTGTATGAGAATTTCTCCCTTAAACCCCAGATTATTGCTCCCTGCTCCTGTAACTCCACCAAGGTGAGTGTAAATGCAAATGGCCTTTCCTTTCCTCTCCCTTCCTTGCCAGCCTCTCTGCATCTGCATTATAGGGGTCTATTGCACCCTGAGCTCCCTGGGTGACTGTGCACAGTGCATTAAAACAACAGCATTTTGCTTGTCCTCGTCCATGTGCTGTTGCTTGGCTTTACTGAGTGTCCCTTTGTTCTCCTTTTATGTGGGAAGTGCAAACAGGAGTTTTTCTGTGTGCCTTCTTCGTGCTGGTAGTTATTTTGTACACTGCCATTATGTTGCTTTTTACTCACTTCGTCCAGAAATTAAAATCATTTCAATTCTAGCCAGGCTCTGTTTTGAACCCTCTTACTTTCCCACCCTGGAAACTCTTCCCCTCCTCTCTTTTGATGTGTCCCCTGGGAGTTGGTGAGAGGCAGCAATGCCAGACCAGGACCTCCTCTTCCTTCACATTTGGACACATTCCCTGCTACTTTCTCTCCTGATCTTTATCCAGTATCTCCATTTGTTTAGTTGTTTTGGGGATAATATAATATATATTTGCAGCCCACAGTGGTGGGTTTTCTCTGTGAGAGGTGGCAGCTGACCTGGACTCACCTGCTTTCCACAGCCATCACCCCCTTCCTGCCAGGGAGCCTTCCCCAGGCTGTGTCCATGGGCTGGATCTTCTCCCCCTGGATTTGGTGGTGCCCTTGCCCATTCCTCCTCACCCCAGACAGGACCTGGGTGTGGGGAGCAGCCCTGGGGCTGAGGGGGCTGCTGGTGGCACAAGGAGCTGTGTGGCATTTGCACGGCCCTCATCCTGCTCTTGGGGGTTTTTGTTTCTCAGCCCCTGCCCAACCTGTGACCCTTGAATGGCTCTTTCACAGGGGTCTTTAACAAAACCTTTGCAATCATCCACACCAGTTATATCAGCAACATCTCTTCTTGCCAGGACTTTGATGTACCAAAAGCTCCAAATGGATTAAAGGAACAGGCTTTGCTTTTTCTGGCTTTGTGTCCCAACAGCCAGTGAAGTGAATTCCCTGTCTGGAGCACGAGGGGCTAAAACTGGGCAGAGCACTGAACCTGCCCACATGTCACTGGGCCTGTGCTCCAGGGCAGCCCCACCTGCCCCTTCTGCAGCTGTGGAGTGCAAATTGGGAATATTGGAAGATACCAAGTGTGGTGGTACAAACCTTTCCAGAGGGGCCATGGCAGCAGCGAGCAGGGGGCACGGAGGGTGCTGAGGTGGCTTCTCCCAAGGAGCTCCTCCTTGTTCACAGGGGAAGGGCTGGGGGGCCCTGCCTCCAGGGGTGTGGGGCTGAAGCTGCTGGTGTGGGGCAGGTGCCAAATTTTCTGGAAAAAAAAATGAGGTTATGCAGGATAAGGCAGCTTAAGTGGAGTGGGCAATTAAACCTGTATTTATATTTCTCCCCCTGTTTATGAGGCTGCTGCATGTGTTACCTGGTATTTTAAGAGGAGCTTAAAGCTGCTTCACACATGTTGGCTACTGATCACTCTGCTTCCCACGGTCACTCCAGCTGGTCCCTGCCCCTCACGGACACCCCCACTTTGGATCCCCCCGTGGGCTCCCCAGGGATGAGGTGCGAGCCTCAACCCATCCTGAGCCCACAGATAAACCCCAACACCTTCCCCAGCACCACCAGCTCCACAGACCTGCAACCAGCCAAGAGGGGGGAACACAAGGAAGAAGGTCCTGCTGCTTGGGGTGAGCCAGGGGACAACTCCTGCCATCACCCTGAGCCTCTCTGGGGCACAAGGGGAGGGAAGAGCCCTGGTCCAGTGGCAAGGAATGCCAACACCAGGCAGAGCAGGGCACCAAGGTGAACATGGCACAGCCTCCAGAGAAAAGAGCCCAGCAGGGTCCCCCAGCATCACAGTTTGTCCCATCAGTTTGTGAAACGTTTGGCACCCCAATAACCCTGTGGGTGCTTTGGGATTTCCGCCCCCACTCACACACCAGGGGATGCAGCACCTCTGCCCTTGCCTGTAAGGAAAAGCCGCCGTGGAGCCACCCAGCAGTCAAGAGAAGGAAGTTCAAACCTGCCTGAGCCCTCAGGGTGCCCAAATCTGGGGAGGGATGGGAGGAGCACCTATGGCTGTACACCACTGTGCACATCATTATGTTTATTGCCTGCTCAGAGGGAAAGAATAGCTCCCAAGTGTTGTCTCCCCAGTTTGTTTCTGCAGATGCCCTTAACAATAATTAATCATAGGTATTAATGAGAGGTCAAGAGACTTGTCAAAACTGGGGCTGTAAACAGAGCTCCTGCAATGTGAAAACACTTGGATTGATTCACTGTTCCTCCCCACACCTAAGGAAGTCAGGGAAGGAATAAATCATGAACACACAGACAAGGCACTCAGCAAAGTGTGATGAAGACCCTTCAGCAGCTCCTGCAGCTCAGACTGGACTGGAGCTGACTGGATAAACTGGTTGCATGGCAGGTGTAGCCACCAAGCACTCCCAAACACTGCAGTCAACTCAGGAATACTGAGCCCTCTTCTAACTTACAACTAGGGGCTTTCTGAATTGCTTTTAGTCCTTAAAATCCCTTAAAATAAAGGTACAGTGCATGGATTTCCAGCAGGAGAGCAGGACTCTCCCTGCCAAGCCCCCAGGGCTGCAGAGATGCAGGGGAGAAGGGTGCACCCGCATTTGCTGCTCAGGAAAAGGCCCTTCCATCTCTCCACAGAGCTCAAGATACCCAGCTCTCCTGGATCCTGGGTGTGCTTTGTTAAAGCAGCTCCTTTTAAATTGAAAAAAAAAAAGAAAAATCAACATTTGCTAAAGGAATAAAAGGAAAAAGCACAACGGTGGCAGAAGAGGAATGGTTCCTCCAGACTTTGAAGCTGTGTTATCTATTGGAAACAACAAAAGCAACTCAAAGCAGGGAGATGGAAGGCAACAGAATGTGTGAAAGAGAACGAGTTGAATGGGGCTCTCAGAAGTGCTGGTGACGTTTGGTGCTCCCCATTGGCTCCATTTCTGTCCCTGAATCCATCAGGAACTCACAGCCCACACGTGGAGCTGAAACAGGAAGGTGGTACTTGGGGGGGATGAGGGGTGTGGGTTTTTAACAAAGGAAAGATACAGACTGTTTTAATTCTTCAAAATGTAGTTGTGAGAGGTAGTTAATTCTCTTGAAAGGCATTTCCTTCCCTTTTATATTGGACAGCAATATAAAATACCCTTTCCAGGGAAAGGTTTGGCTGGGACAGCAGACCTCAATTGCAGGAGCTTGAGGTACAGCAAGCAAAAAAGGAGTGAAGGGAATCACAAGATCTAAGGACCTGACGCAACCAAGAGGTACGGGTCAAAGAATTTGGGCTTTCCAGGGCAACAGGAAAACTGGATGGTTTGGAAGAGCTCCACTCCTGCTGCCTGGAGCTGCCAGGAGACAGAAGTGTCAGGAAAGAAGGCAGCACCAAACCCTCAGGCTGTTCAAACTCCCTGTGCTGGCAGCATGTAAGAGAGAGACAGACCGTGCTGTGCAGACATTCCTAAATTGACTGTGGATCAAGATTAAAAGTCCAGGTAATAAATGCGAGGGATAAAAATTGCTTGTTTAGAACCAGCCTTCAGAACTAGCTGATATTAATAGAACCTAATAGGATGACACATGACGGGAATGTTGATTAAGTTGTTTACATAGAAAAGATCAACTTGGCTCACAGTGTGAAATGAAAGGACCCACCAGGATCCAAGTCCAGCTCCTGGCCAAGGACAACCCCAGGAGTCACCCTATGCCTGAGGCTGCTGTCCAGACTTGTCCTGGGGGACAAGGACAACTCATTCCCAGGCTGAGGGTGCTGAAGCAGCTTGAGGGATCAGCAGCCAAGGCTCGGGTCACCTGCACTGTGTGAGCAGAAAATAAGGGGATAAACCACATCAGATAAAGCCTTTGTCTTTCAAAAGGGTGGCTGAACAAAGTCACGCTTCAGTAAGGAGAAAAAAAACCCCACAAAAACATTTAAGCAGGAAAATATAGATGGTATTTGCAAACTGTCTGATCAATTGTGCCAAAGGACAGTCCCGGAATAAAGGAAGTTTAGAAAAGAAAGAAAACCATCCTGATTGTGAGGGTAAACAAGAGCAGACTTGGGGGAAAAAAAATGTATGAAGGGAGAAATTTGCGTTAAAAAGGGACAAGCAAAGCAAAAAATGGCAATTTCCCAAATTTCTCCCTCCAGAAGTTTGTATGTGAGAAGTTGGCTGAGGAGCTTTTTCAGCTGCTAATAAGGAATGGATTTTCAGGCCCTTTAGGACATGACAGAAGCCTCAGCTGAAATGGTGCCAGTGTCTTAAAAAGGGAAAGAGGGTGACCAAAGTGAGAGAGAATTAGCCTGGCTTTGACCCCCAGGGGGAAAAAAAAAGGCACTGATGGGATTGACTGTGCAAAGCTTTAGTAATAAAGAACTAAAAGGGGCTAATAAAATTAAATGCTAATCGAGGTGGGTTTAAGGTAAATGGACCTCCTCAAACTGATCTGGTATCTTTTTATAAGACTACAAGTTTGGATGACAAATGAAATCGTGTTAAGGTAACAGACTTTGGGGACAGAATTCTGTGACTTGGCACCACTGCCCAGTATTTGGGGGAGGGAAACAGGAATGAGATAATTCCAACATGGCAGGGAATTAAACACCCCTCCCCCCAAACAATGGAATTAAATAAGGAATCACCTTTAGGAGACCATGAGTTTGGAAGGGCCCTGTCCTGACAGGAATGACACGCCAGATCTTGACCAGGAAACTGCCTCTCCTCCCCCCCAAAAAAGGTGTCACTGGGCCTTCAAAGTGTTGGATGCAGGGAATACTGAACTGGACACAGGAACTGAGGTACAGCAACCCAACCCACATTCATGTCAAAGCTACATCCCTGGACACAAGGCCATGGAGCACAGTGACCTTGCCCCGGGGAGAAGAGCTCTGGGCTGTGTGTGTCTGGCAGGGAGTGCCCGGTGCTGTGCAGAGCTGGCAGGAGGAGCTCACATGTGCTCTGCCTTTGGCATCCCCGCGGCTGAGGCTGGGAAATGTCCCAGCCCACACATCCCTGACAGGAGCACGGCGTTAAGGAGCTGGCACTGCCACCGGGAGGACCTGCAGAAACGGGAGGAGGGCTGGGAAATTTGCCCTGAGAGGTGAAAATCTGGGAAGTTCACTCTGTATTGCTGGAAAAAGATGAGGTTTCAGGTGGATTTCACCATGACCTTTATGGAATTGCAGGGTAAACCAGCTGGAAGAGGCACAGAGGCAGATCCATACCTGAAACAACACCATCTTAAAACCCCATGTATTCACACGAAAATATAGGGTGTTTTCTTCACAAAGAGGGTCATTAGCCCTCCAACGGCTACTCTGACTCTTTGCAAGTGGCAGTTTTACAACCAAGGGCTGATGTGTATCTTCAGATAAAAATTAACCGTGGGAGGACCATTCCCTAAAAATAAGCAAACAAATACCCCCTTCTCCATGTGGCTCCTTCCAGCCCAATTTGTTGTGCTTTGCACCAGGCCCTGCCTTAGTTGTGGCCAGTGGCCAGGGGGCTCCAGCCCACCACGGCCTCCCTGGCACTGGGAAGCCACTGGATCCAAGGAAAACCTCCTTTACCTTGGCGTGTCATTTCACGCCCTGGCAGGCAATTAAAATGCAAATTAAAAATGTTAATTAGAACTGTTTCAACATCTATTCTAATGCACAAGATGGGAATTCTGTGCAGGAGAAGGATGCATTGTTCCTCGGGCAAAACCCTCCCAACACTCTTGCTCGGGAAGGGAGCAAGAAAGAGCTGCTGCTTCCCTGAAAACCTGAAGGGGGGCGGGGGGAAATAGAAGAAAAAGAAGAAAATAAGAGTGCTGAGGTCTGGTCCTGCTCTCAGCTGCTGCCATAAACCCACTGAAAGTGGGAGAGTGGTGGATTTAAGGGGATCACAATCCAGGCCTGTGAAATCACTGACACTGAAAGAAGGTGTGAAAGGGCATCTGCCCCACAATGAAAATCTGTGTTACACCAGTTTTATCATCTCCCTTCTCCCTCCCTCCCTCATTTCCTGGCAGTGATAAAGACAGATACCAGCTGACCCAAGGCTCAGACACACTGGACCTGGTTTAAATTCAGGAGCAGAAGCAGATTTTTAGCTCTGTAAGTGCAACACCAGCAGGTCTCCTCTCCACGTTAAATCCGCAGTTGGCTCCATTAAGGCTTATCCCAACCCACCCCGGGGTTTAAGACAACTTTCTTCCCTTCCCTACTTAAAACCTACCTACATCAAAGATGAAATGTGGAGGCTCCCAGAGCTCTGATGAGGCTGTTTTCACAGCTCTCTGAGCAGCATGTTATACCTGCTTATTTGAAGATGATGATATTTGTATTGTTGCTAAGAATCCATGCCAAGCATAATTTTGGGGCGTTGTGAAGATAGCATATTTGCATATTTTAAGTATTGATATAATACAAAATTCTCTTTATGACTCTTTTTACAGCATAATAATGCTCTTTCCACTGCATGACAGCCTTTAGCACAGAAAAACTCAAAACCAGGAGAGAGTTATTTTTTTTCAGAGAATGGATCTTTTCCTTTTAAATCTGATTTTCATTTTCCCGTGTTTGGAGCATCCCTTACTGCTCACGACCTGCTGCACATAATTCCAGTAAAAACAGTAATTGCACAGAGATACAGGCACTTCACACAGCACTGTCTTAGTCAAACTAATGGCTGCATTCTGAAGAAGTTTGGGGGTTTTTATTTCCTGAAGCACACTCTATTCCTAGCCTGGCAGGCTCTGTGCCAGTTGCTGATGTAGAAGATGGCACATATGAATGTTTTCCTTCTCTCCTTTCTCTTCTGCCCCTCTCTCTGCCCTTCCCTACTTCTCCATCCTTTGAGCCCAGGGAGTCTCTATTTCTGCTCTCAGGCTCCACGCCAAGCCCTGGGATAGAAATAGCGAGAACAGTCTGCAGACCTCTTCTTCCTTCCCTCCCTCCTCTGCCTCATTCCCTTCTTTCCCTTCTCTGCCTTCCTCATGCTTCCAGCCAGGATCTTTCACGCCCTGCCTTCCTTCCCTGCCCCCAAAGGGCTCTCCCAAAGCAGCACTGGTGAAAGTCCTGTGAGAGTTATCTTCAAAGCAAGAAAACCTGAGAGGAAAGATGGAGGAAAGAGGAAAATCTAGGGACAGACACTGGCTTTTCTTCTGTGGTCACCTTCTGTGTGAAACCCCTTTCGGTGTGGTATTTATATTGTATTTTCTTTACCTGAAAGGCTGATGTGAGTTTGTTTTCTTGCAGTGGCTGGTGCTGGAGGTGACCTGGTGCTCCTGGGCTGGCTGTGGCTGTGGGGGCCAGTGCTGAGTGCTCTCCACACTAGGCATTTCTTGGTGGCACTTTCCTTCCTGCAAAAGGGGGTTTGGCACAGTCAGAGGGTGTCACTGAGCCGTGATGAGCTGGAGCCACTTGGTCTGTCAGCCCCTGCTCTGCTGCAGGACATTCTAATATGAAAAATCACCTTGGCTATTTCAAAAGGCTGGCAATTCAACTCAGTTTGTTGGGGCTTTTTTTGTTTGTTTGTTGAGGTTTTTATAAGCAGCTGGTAAGTGCCATCCCTGCCTTGAAGAACTCACTAAAAAAAAAAAAAAAACCCAGCGTGATTTGATTTGTTTGTACAGCAAAAAGATTGTTCTTTAATCCCTTTGGAGTTGTTGGATTTGATACTCCTGCCAGTCGAACTAATGAAAAATCCTCTGGCAGGATAGTGTTGGGGAAACTGGGAGACATCCATCCATCCCCTCCCTGCATTGCTGGGGAATCACAGAACAAGGACCATCGAGTCCAGCTCCGTGTCAGAAACCAGCACAGGGATGGGAATCTTTGAGATCAAATTAAACCTGTGTGATAAAAAAAATTATCACACAGGAAGTCCAGGAGATTTGGGGAAAACAAAACCAAGCAAACAAAAGACCCACCCAACACTACCCACTAATGTTAAGTGTTTTTAGATCCACTACTACTGCAAAAATAATTCAGGTAGTATCTTAGGTATTGTAAACAGCAATTGCTTCTTTAATTAATATGAGTGATTAATTTGCTCCGTAAAGTGTAGGAAATAATGAATAAATAAATGGGACATGTTGCACCTGACTGGAGGGGAGGAAAGGAGTCGCCATCAAAGAGCTGAGCGGTAACAGGGACAGAATGACACAAACCCAGGGATTGGGTGGGAATAAACAACCCTGGATCAAACCAGTGGGTCAGGACCTTCCCAGTCACCCACTGACACATGCACCTGCATTCTTAAAATCCACTGTTTTCTAGTGCTGGAATTGGGAGGTTTCGTGTTGATTTAGTGTGGGAGAACATCCTTAAATAACAGAGTTTTAATTAAAACCTTCAAAGTCTTCCCTGAAAAATTGCAAATGCAAAGAAACAGGGAAAAAAACCCCAACCAACAACCCATGTGCTAAAGTGCTCTGCACTGAGAATCTTCCATTGCAAGGCTTCATACAGTCACCAGAAATAATAAGAAAAACAAGATTACACTCCCCTACCCTTTCCTTTCCCAAAGACTTCCCTATATATATATATATATTTATATATGTGTGTGTGTACCCCCAGAACTTGCCCTGTTTGTTGTTGCTTTAATAATTTCTGCTGACTTCTCTTCTGGGAGAAAGACAGACCCCTCACTCAGCTCAGGTGAAAGCAGAGAGGGAAATATTTACCCAGCAATTCTTGGGAGCAGGTGAGTGGTTAATTGTCACTCTGATTATCGTTATCCTTTAATTATCACAAGAGTTCAACGGTCAAACAATTATCTCTTCTTATCCTCGCCAAGATCTAAAGTGCCTCATAAGATCCTCGAGGAAGATTTTTTTTTTCCAAGGACTGAATTTCAGTGGCTGGGTCACAGAAAAATGTCCTTAAAATACGCCCATGGCACTGCAAGCAGAGGAAAAAGAAGCACTGAGAAAAAGGATTATTCTTTGGAATAATGAAGGCCAACATATCTGAACTAATACAATTGGAAAATGACAATTGAGGATATTCAATGGTAATGTCTTGAAAACCTTGTTCCTGAAGAGCGTGTCATTAAATTGAAAAAATACATAAAGTTTTGAAAAGAATTTCCTTAAATGAATTGCTTTTGGAGACGTCTGAGGAAACATTATTTTGACAATGTTAATTGTTGTCTTTTTCTTTTTTGATAAATGGATTATGCAAAATTAATTCCTTCACTGTGTAGATTTAATCCACAGCACAGGACCACTGTCAGAATTTAAAAGTATTTTGAGTTTTCTAATGAACAGCCACAAAAAAAGCCATACTCAATTAATTTATTAGTTTGAAATTATAAATCAGTCAGTCTTTATCTACAGCTTCCTGCATTTAACCAAATCCTACAGTACAAATGCCCAGAGAAAATAATTACAGGATGTTTTTGAAGACAAAGTTTTATCACAGTGTATTCTGAATATTTGAGTAACTTCCCTTCAGTTGGGTCAATGCTTTGCTCATGAGGAACCTGCAAAACACAGAGGCAACTCCAACATTTATTCCAGTGCTTTGAGTGAGCAAGAAGTGAAATCATTCATTCATCTTGCTAAAATTTCTTCACAGTATAACTTCACCCTGTCTTAGGTTTCCCAGAATATTAGAAAATCATACTTTCCTTATTATCTCTGACTCTTCCCATGCCAATATTCCTTGGGATGTGGGGAAAGCTGCACATGCAGGGTTTTGTCCACTCTCTGGCCTGAGGAAGCTCTGGGAAACAGGTACCATGGAAATTAATTTCCCAAAAGGACACGTTCAACAGCTCTCACTGTTGTCTGCAGGGGAGAGGAGAGGTGGGACATCCTCCTCCTGGGCTGATGTGCAGCCCTTACATCCAGAGAAACATAGGGAACAATCCAAGCACCGCCTTATCAAAATCACAGTGCCCAGAGCTTTTCCTTTCATGGGCTGGGACTGGCCCTAACTCCGGTTGCTCTGCCCCTTTCCCTCTTCACA
>WEKX01018248.1:0-86692 GCA_013390025.1 Pitta sordida | reverse complement strand
CAGGAACTCCTGTCCCAGCTCCAAGAGGGGACCCCAGGAACTCCTGTCCCAGCTCCAAGAGGGGACCCCAGGAACTCCTGTCCCAGCTCTGAGAGGGGACCCCAGGAACTCCTGTCCCAGCTCTGAGAGGGGACCCCAGGAACTCCTGTCCCAGCTCTGAGAGGGGACAGCCCCCACACGGGCAGGGTTTGGATTAACAGTGGCAAAACCTGCCCCCAGATGAGAAGGCTCTCCTGGGCCATCTCCATATGGATACACGTAGGTACATCCTTGAGAGGCCTGTCAAAATCAAGATATCTCTGGAAATTCGGGGCTTGGAGCTCACTCCCAGAGCCTGGTGCTGATATAAATGAGGCTCCGCAGGCCTGTCTCTCGTTCCTATTATGGATGACAGTTTCTATCAAGATTTTTTCCTCACTCTTCTGAGGTTCTTTTAAGGCATAAAATAGCTCCTGTGGCCCTTTTCTTCTCGAGTGTAAAGCAGACAGGATCTAGCCTGGAGGACTCTTCAGATGGAGTTGCCTGCCTTGCTGCTTCCAAGAATTTAAAGCAAACCCACCAGAGATTTTTCACAGCTTGGGAAGTTCTGTGTTGTTCTGCCACAGACCTGAGCCCAGCCTGGCTCTTCTGCCCAGCGCTTCTCAGGGAGGAAGAAAAAGAGTGTGACCACATTTTCAGTGCTGCTCTCACCTGCTCCTGGGACTCCAGCTCAGTCCTGGCACTTGGTAGCTCCCATTACTGTCTGCAATTCATTCAAAAACCTTGGAACCAGAGCTCAGGGTATATCTGCAACCATCCAGGGCACAGGCCTTGTCCTTCAGTTTGCTGCCAAATGCTACTGATGCAGTCACGAGCAGGAAGGTGAGAGGGCTCTGAAGTAAAATCCGAAATCTTTTAAGTCTTTGGAGTAGGAAAAATCACACGGGGCCAACATCAGCAAAGATTAAAAAGTGGCTCTTTTCATTTTAAGTGCAGCAGAAGCAGAGCTGGGGCAGTGGCCTCTCAGGTCCCCCCCCTCCTGAGATTAGCACTAGGTTAATCAGATGGTTTGTACTGCCAGAGTCCTGCTGTGGCTTCAGTCACTGCTGCTAAATTCAGGGTTACTCCTAATGCTAATTGGGTGGGATCTTTAACCACGAAGAGTAACTGAGAGGCGGCCAGTGTCAAATGCTTTCCCCTTGCTTTGTCCCAGGAGGGCAGGACAAAAGGGATTTGCATTAGCTCCACATGGAAATACTTTACATCCCAAGGTTTTTCCCCCATTGACTGGAAGTGGATTAATTTTAAATTGAAAAAAAAAAGAAACTTTTAAAATAGAAAATATAAAGAACTAGTGAAAGAGAACTACACTGTGCTTTAAATTCACACCCTCAATATCAGCAATAGCATCTCTGGCTCTGCTTTAGAAAGTCTGTGATTATTATAGTTCATAACCAGAGATAAGAAAAAATAATCTCACACCAATGTAGCAACAAATGTTCACGGAATGATAATCTGAAAGCATTCTCATTTCATCCGAATTTCTAACCTGTTTGCCTACACACAGGATTATGCAAACACGTCACTTAAATAACAAGATAAAAGAACAGAGTTTTCTTACTTGTTCTTCACTCAGCCACTGGAAATGTCAGTTACCTGCACCCCAGAACTCCTCTTCTGATGCTACATTTTCTCTTGAAGACTAAACACCTTTAAACTCTTGGGTTAAAAGCAGCAGCCTGTGAGGGGATGCCTCTCCCTGACAGCTCCCAAGCAGATTTAGGCAAAATGACTTTTTGCCCTCCCTCAGTCTAGACAAAAAACATACACAGAGAATCACTACTGGGCCCGCTGAATAAATTAGAAACCGTGCCAGTGGGAGAGGGAAACATCCATGGAGAAGGGCGGCCCTGGAGACCCTGCAGGCAGGAAAAGCTGCTTCCAGGAATTCTGGCTTGCACCACAAAGGAGAAAAGGGGCTATGCGAGCAGTTAAGGGATAAAAACAGGCTGTAAACCTGATCCAGCTGGTGACAGGCCAACAAAAGCACACGATTCCAAGAGTAAAAAATGAGGTGATCGTACAAAGAGGGCTGCTCTGCTAATGCAGAGAAAAGGGAAGAGAGCGCTAACTAGCCCAAATATCCCAGACCATTCTCCTCCTCTGAATGGTCTTTAGCAAGCAGTGGAAATCTCTGACTCAAAAAGGCCCTTCAGCGCCCGAGATGAAAGAGAGGGGCAATTATGTCCCTCTCCTTTCTAAGCTCAGGTGTATTGAGGGCGGCACTTTTTAAATCTGTGCAGTGAAATGATGCACTTGGAGGCTCAGAGGTGCAGGGCTTGGGAGGGTGTGGGGAGCAATGCTGGCACAAGACGGGCACAACCCCTTTTTCCACAACTAACACCAGTGTACAGCTTTTCATATCTACCCCTGGAGTTTATTACTGGCTAAACTCCCAGGATACAACAATAATTTTCAAAATTTCAAAGGCAGCATGAGAATTTTGAAGGAGAAACGACTCATTTTCAGGACTGGAAGCTCATTTTCCACCCACTGCACTGCCTAAACGAAATACGTAAAATATATCCTGAAAGCAAAGTTTTCACAAGCACAAGTGGCAGCCAGTTTTACTATAGTAGTTCTGGTAAGAGGTCCTGGTAAAAACGGCAACAGCAATAAAAATCTCTTTTTTTGCTTCGAAGGTATTTCTTTCCAGCATGTTAAATGTTGCTATCAGATTTTATATGATTTTATTTGAGGCTTGTAAGCTCTGCCACCTTCCTGCTCCATTGCAATATGAAAAAAACACACACACACACAAAAAAAGAAACAGATGGCTTTTGGTCCTGCACTCCTGTTTCCTTGTCACTTCTCACATGATCATTCTAACTGGATGGAAAAGAAAATATGTTTCTTACAGAACTGCAAGGAACCTGCCTGCTGAGCAGAAAAACTCCACTATCTTGAGATGCAAATAACACTTCCCCGTGTTAACTGTGGTTTACATGTGGGACAGGCATTATGGATGAATTCTGGTGAGGAGAAGAGACACAAGAGGTGGAACTGTCCATGCACACACAAAAGCTGCCCTGTACCACGGTGTTCTGCAAGTGCAAATTTCCCTAATTTATTTCATTTCATGATTTGTGTGGGTTTGTTTTTGGGTTTTTTTTTTAATTTCAGAAGATCTAAAAATGTTTGGAGAGCCAATAAAAAATACAAACATAATATAAATCCCTGCAAAGCACAGGAATTCCTCTCCCACGTGCAGCTTGTGCACTCAGTGTATCCCTGACCGTCACCCACAGCCAAAACAATCACCTTTAGCTGAAATAATGGAGCTGGAGCTGAAAATCTCGGGCTCTGCCCTGGGCACCTGGACATTTCAGTGGCATTTCTGCGTGTCAAAACCAACCCTGTGCACAGCCTGGAGTTCCAGGTTGTCCTTCCCAGCCCTCCTGACAGGATCTGAGGGCACTCTGGGTGGGGCACAAATCCACTGTCACCTCCTGCATTATCCCCAGGCTTTTCTTCTGGGCCACCTTATGCCTCTTGCAGCTCCAGGCAGGGCTGTATTTCTGCTTCTTTAGGAAGCTCCTTGCACAGCCTCGTGTCCTTTTCTATAAATGGCAGAACTGTGCTGATTAGTAATAAAAGAAGGCTCCACCACCCACACCTGCTCAGCTCCTTCCTGTCTCTGCAAGATTTTTCTGGTGAGAGCAGTTTTTCATCACAGAGTGAATCAGTGCATCCAGAGAAATTGCAGTTTCTCTGGTCCTGTGCACAAGGGGAAGCTCAGAAAGCCAAAGGCCTTGGGAACAGCTCACACAGAAGCCTTCCCCTGAAAGAGGATGATCCATTTTCCTCTTTGTAGGTGAGACCTGGACTGCAGCAATTCCCCTTGTAGCAGCTGACACAGTTTGAGAGGTTCCTGTGCCTTAACAACACACATCCCCAAGCTGGTTTCCCTAAAATCTCTTCCCCAAAGATGGGGAAGCACCAGGCTTAAATGGCCTGAGTGTGGATTGGGCTGGAAATGCACTTTCTTCTCCTGTTCAGACAGCCAGTAACCCAGCACCAGCCTCTTCTGGCTCTCATGGTCTGTCACTTTGTCCCCCAGTTTCACTTCTTCCTCCACTCTCAGTAAAAAATACAGAGTGAAAGGCTCCCACCCCACAGAACAACTTAACACACTGAAATTCCATGAGACCCTTTTCTGCATCGCTCAGAGCAGAGGAGGAAAGGAAGGTGCACCTTTAAATTATTTACATTAAAATATGTTTAATTAAGCTCAACTGAGACTGTTTAATTTCCCTTTTGTACCCCACACCATTGTCTTTGGTGGGGCAGGTGTGTTTTCTACCCTGCATTAGCCACATGTTGTACAGCAGATTATCTCCCCCCAGGCCTTACCAATGCCAAGACAGCCAAGAAAAGTGTGGATTCCTCCTCCAGGCTCAGGACTTGGTTTTCATCTCTCCTTATTCAGCTGTTTTCTAGGGAAAAAAAATCAAAAAAATAAAAATTCACAAACTCAAACCCTTACGGCTTTTGGGTTCGTGAATGTTTGCCTTCGTGGCTTATGGGGTTTATTTATGAGGTGCCATTTGAGACAAAAGTCATCCCAGGCTCATACTTTTACTAGTCCAGTAAATTTTCCATCCTTTAATGATCAAGCTGCATATTTTACTTGTTACTTTTTAATATACTTCAGTGATCAAATTGTATAGTGCAACGATCAGCTTGAATGAGTTGCATCCCTTGTACCCCTAACAGAGGCTGCATTTTAATTCCAATAAGCTGAAAACATAAGTGTTTCTAAATCCTCAACCACTCTGTTAAATGCCTGTTATTATATAAAAGCAGTCTTGCCACTAAGGACAGAGTAACAGTTGCACTACTATAAATATTAATGCTAAATTTACAGAGAATAGAAAGCATTTAAGCAACCTCATAAAAATTT
The DNA here is from genome assembly GCA_013390025.1 of Pitta sordida. Lineage (NCBI taxonomy): Eukaryota > Metazoa > Chordata > Aves > Passeriformes > Pittidae > Pitta > Pitta sordida. The sequence goes on along the minus strand of WEKX01018248.1, from coordinate 81,750 downwards.
AAGAAAGCCATGGCTTTAGAGCAGTAGTATTGCCATGGCAATAGAGCAGTAGGTTTTCATACACTTTGCCACTGGAAGATGATGGTGGTGATGAGTTTTCTCATTTTATTTGTGTTCCCAGCAGATACTTGTGAAAATGAAACGTGGTTCCTTCTTAGAACATAAGCTGCAAGGTAATACTTGAGGGCGTTTGGTTCTAGTTTGGCCCAGGAACTTGTTGGGTCACAAAAAGTTAAGGTTCTTGAGAAGTTGCCTGAAATATTTGTCTGGCAATTTAAAGGAGAAATGGCCAAGTACTTACCAAAATTCCAGTCCTTTACTTACTCCTGGGTCTTCTTTACCAAACAGAGAGAATGCCTGAGAAGCCAGAGCTCAAATTTTGTAAGCAAAGCAAGACATTTCAAAGGAAAAGCCTTTTTTAGCAGCCATTTAGCAGTTCACATGGAAATACCCGAGATCCAGAAGCCTTTTGATTGCAGGGATTTTATCCCTGAAGAAACAAACCTCATTCCTCAGAGCCACACTTGGTTTGAATATTTCTTTTAAAGATGAAATGGACCAAAACCAGTCTGTAGTTCTGTGCCACATGTAAATATAAATATGGAAACAGAAAACAACCTGCAGCAAAAGGTATTCTAACAAATATCCAAACATTGCAGAAAAAGCAGCAGTTAAGACAGGAGAGGAAACAACCCAAAATATAAGAGGGCTGCCTTAAAATCACATTAAAGCACTTTTAATTAAACTCACCTGACTGTATTTAATTTGCCTTTTGTGACCCCCTCCCTGCACTGGCCTTGGTGGAACTTGATAGTCCTTCCTCCTCATCCAGCTCATCCTGAAGGACTCGCTCTCTTCACAGCCTCCCTTGCACGGAATTCCCAGCGTGTTCCTCCTTGGAGATTCCAAAGGGAAACAGATCAGCGGCAGAGATAGCAAAGCCTGGAAAAGCTGTGGATCAAAGCCGCAAGATGACCCCAGGAAGTTTAAACATCCCAGGAGTCTCCCAACAGGCTCTCCACACTGTTTGACCAGGATTTTATGAACTCGAGGTTCCCTGACCTGGGGCACTGTGGGGGAACACAAGTCCTGGGAGGGATTCCATTCCTGGGGACACAAGGGTAGTGAGGCCACCTTTGAAGGGCTAATCCTGCCTCTAAGGCCACACCTAAACTGGGCCTGGAGCTGCAGGTGCAGCTGACACAGCTCCAGGGTTCTCTGCCACGCCAGTGTTCCCTCCAAGGCCTTTTCGATTCTTTCTTCCCATGCTTGAAAGCAATCCCACTAGAGGCTGCTGCGTTTCTCCAGACTCCACCACAACGCTCTAAGACTGCCTAACACACAGCGGTTTTTTCCCTTTCAGAGCTTTCAAATTCCAGAGAGAAGTGGTTATTTCTATTGTTCTCATTTTCCAGGTGGCAGAACAAGGACATTTGCTGCCTGACAGCTGATGCCCCTTATCTGTCTGTGTCAGAATCAGTTGCCAAGAGCACAAATGCAGATCCTTGCAGAGCCCCAGGTGACAGGAGCTGACTCCTGCAACCACTGTAACGTGCTCCCATCTGATCAGATGTCTTCATCCTCCTTTCATCTGATAAAGCCATGCCTGCCTGCAGTAGCACATCAGATCGAGTTATAACAAGCCTCAGCTTAGCAAACTCCACACAGCCGTGTGACAGACATCACATCAACGTGCCGGGGACACAGTTTACAGGCAACTGGAGGAGGAAAAGGGGTTTGGGACAGAGAGCAAGATCCTGATAATGTGCTATTGGATTTCCAAATCTTACCTTCACAAAACCTTTCGTTTTGTGGAATTATCAGGACACAACTCAGAAATCTGCAGTCAGATGATGTTATTTCTACACAGGCCAAGGATTCTGGTGGTGCTCATTTAAAAGCAGGAAAGTCTTGAAACCTTTGGGGCGGTCCCCAGCCAGGCAGAAAACACCAGACATGAACCAAGGCGCAGTGACCACAGGAAACTCACCTTTCCTGACACACCATGAAGAGGATGTAACTATTTCCTTTGTGTTTATCAGTGATTGTTCTAAGCTGAGCACTGCAAGGCTCTTGCAGGTGGTGCAGACTGCTTTTGTTTCTGCTGGTATTCACATGCTCTGCCATCCTCAATCGCTCCCAGGAAATCCAAATAAAAGCTTGCTGCCGTGAATGCTGATTCCCGAGCTGAGGGAAAAACACAGAGTGAGATATCAGTGATTTTAAATCATTATCTCACAGTTGTCTGAACTGATTAATTGCTGTGATGTATTATTTGCACTGCAGCAGCACTTCAGGATACGCTTGTGCTGTCAGTGCACAGATCTCGTTAGTTCCAACCCAAGATCTCGCTCAGGTCTGAGCTGCCTCCTTGTCATTTAAGAACAACCAACCTCTCAGGTGACCCAGGCCCATGTCCAGGGGCTCAGGAGAGGCCTGCTTTAGCCTGGGCTCAAGTGCTCAACCTTCCAGCCCACCAGCATGACCTGTGTGCTTTTGAAACCCAGCCCAGTGCTCTGCTCACCATCCCCAGCGTGGCCAGAGGACACAGTGCCTCCCGGTCTTGTCCTTAAAGCTCTTCCACATCACAGCAAACACAACCCTTTGGACTGTGCTGGGGAACAGTCCTTCAGTGTGCCAAGTGCTGGGGCTTTCAGCCTTACAGAAACCCCTTTGCTGCTGAGGTTTTTGTGAGTGTTAGTTGTGAGGGAAGGAAGCAGCCCCTCGTGCAGCCTGGTGGGCACACACAAGGACACCCAGCACCTGCCATGGGTTTCCTGACGTTCCACACTCACTATGGATTCCTCTGCCCCATGGGGAGCCACCAAACCTTGTTCCAAAAGCAGGTGGGAGCCCACAGGCTGTACTTCCTGAGCTCCTGTCAGCTGAAACATCTGCTGGATCACAGACACCGGAGAACTCCTTGTTCTGTCACTCTGGAAGTGGAGTGGGTTACAGAGCTGACTGCACATAGCTCCAGGTAACAACACTCAACACATTCCTGCATCAAATATCAGCCTGGGGAATCACGAGCTCCTGCATATGATGTGGGAATGGCTTTTTTTTTTTTTTTTTTGCAGAGGGCTTTGTTACCAAACTCAATTTTGATTCAAAGATGTTTTACTACAGAGAGGCTGGAATTAAGGCAAATCTTCACATACACAGACAATATGTGGCTGTACAAGTTACTCAGCATGGAAAATGAACAGCACAAAGCATTACATGGAACTATTTTCCTCCAACATCCTGTGACCACTTAATGAGTCATGGCCATGGCAAGTCCTAGAGAGCTCAGGTCTGACAGAGGAGATGGCCCCACCACAAACCCCTGATTTCCTTGTTTAAAACTGAACGACTGTAACGTACTTTTATCATCTCTTTCCACAGTAAATCACCGGGGGGCCAATGCCTCAGCTACCAATCACCAGAATATCCAGTTACAAGAATGTCTAATTAATGGGGAGAGCCAGTAAAACAAAGAGGAAGCTTTATAAAACAGGCTGGAAAAGAAATTAACTATAGACCCCATATCTGCTAGGAAGGAAAAAAAAAAACCCAACAACATTCAAGAGCCCTGATTTTGCATCTTGCAGCTGCAGAGCACTCCCACATAGCACCCGTGTCAAGCTGGCTCCAATATTGGAGACAGTGTGTGGAAAAGGAAATAATCAACACCATTTCAGCAGAGGAATAAATTGCCAAGTGGGCATTAAAATTTTAGTAATAAAACTAAATGCATATGCTAATCTACTCTGTATTATTTAGGAAAAAAAAGACTATTTTGGATCAAGAAAGGAATAATCTGCACAAAATTACAATGAATGGAGGTGTTTATCATCAAGAGGTCTTTGAGAAAGAAACAAGCAGCAGATTCCTTATTAAGGTCCCAATTCATAAAAAAAGTTGCTCGGCCAATTAAAGGTGAACTGTGAAAAGACTCTGTTAATTTTATTTCAGACAAGAGCCTGGGCTGGCAGGCTCTGCAGGACAAAACCCAGGAACACAAGCCCTGGGGGACTGTTTGGTGCTGAGAACTGCAGTACCCCGGGCTGGAGCAGCTCCTTTGTGCTCCTCAGCCTCTGCAACACAGGGATTCCTTCTGACTCTTATTAATTGGTGTGACCAAGGAGGTCCCTCAGGGAATAATCATCCAGACCTGTTTAGGAGGCTGCTCAAGTGACCATCAAGGTATGAGGTGAATTCTTGCAGTGTCCTGTGCAGGCCACAGGTTTTTACACAGCTATCTCTATTTTTAACCAGTTTATGACAGGTGTTGTTGGAATCTTGGAATTAATCCTTAAATTTATCCCTGAAAGACAGCAGATGTTTGTCTGAGTTCCTTTGTTAAGTCAGCAAAAAGGATACAAGCAAACATCCAAAACAGGGGTAGAGGGGAAAGGTTTTGAGTTTACTTGTGGGTGGTAAATTCATCTAATTTATTCCAAGGCTGGCAAATTGTTCTCAAAGAAAGCCGAAACCAAACATACCTCCCATTTAACTTGCACATGGAATTGCCTGGCTTCAAGCCTCCTGTTGTAAGAATGTAAGCACTCCTTTCACCTGGAAATATCCTTTACAGGACAGTGGGTCCCCTGAAAGATGCAAGAACAACTTCAGTGACTTGTCCTTTGATCTTGCGGTTGCTAATTGGATAGTTTTTAAACTTCCCCCATCACTTCTATGTAACCCACCTCCTGTTTGAGCTTCTCTCTCCCAGCCAGAGCAATGGGAGCACACACTGCTGTGAGAAGCTCTGTATTCTGTGTCTGTTTTATCTCTGGCACTAAAGACTTCTGAGCACTGAGCTCCTGTGTTTATGGATCCTTCATCAGACCCAAGGCATTAACATCTCAAACAAAACATCAGCTCTTCCCATCCATAAATTTAAACCCCCTTATCTTCACTTCTCATTTGGAGCTCATAAAACTCCTTTAGCACAAATTAGATTCTCAGTAGACACCCTCAGTCTTCCTTCACGTGGAGAGATTCCTGCGCCAGATATTTCCTGGCGTGTTTGGAGGCAACACTGACTGAGCACCAGTTTTTGATTGAGTGGGTTTTTAGCACAGCACCTCTCTGGGATTTCCTCTTGTGCTGCCTGTCTGTGCACCATCACATGGATTTGTGATCTATGGAGATGGAGGGCGTTCTCTCTTCTGCTTTTCCAGTTGCGAGGACTTGCAGAATTATTTCCCGGAGCTGCTGCAGAATTTCCAAACTCTGAATTTTCACATTTCGCTTTGGCCACTTGCAGCCAGCTCTGAAGAGACTCTTGAAAACTTTTCTCTTCCCTAGTTTCCTTTCCCAACACACAGCATGCCCTTTTCCCCTCCTGGTATTTCCATATTGTCCCTTGTGATTGTCCTACCTTGACTGAACAGATTCTTCTCTCTCCCCTTCCGGGGATCTTTTCTGCATCTTTGATCCCTTAAAATGGAATCTCTGAAGTGTCATAGCTACTTGAACTGATCCTTTTATTTGAGATCAGCTAAAAATTCTTCAAAGGGCTCCTCCTGCATTCTGATAGGAAAGCTGTGTCTTTCAGAAGCTCAGGGTTCCTTGGGAGGGCAATATTCCTTCAGACTTCCTTCCTGCAGCTGCATGGATTGCCCTCTCACCCTGCCTTGTTTTCAAGCCATTAAAAATTTCAATAGCTCCTACACCTGCAATATTCCAGAAAACAGTTGTGAGCTTCCTTATGATAAATCCAGGCCTGTATCCATGTTTCAGAGCAGGACCTGAGCCTGCTCAAACAACATGCAATATTGCCAGCGTGGTTTAGAGTCTCTAAAAGCCCCTGAAGAGCTACATATCACTTTTCCTCTCGCTTTCAAATATCTTTTGGTATTTTTTCCTATTTAATTCCTTCCTCTCTTTCACATTCTGGTCCTGTAGCCATGTGGCACTTTGTTACTGGATTTCTGGTATTGGAATTGTGGTGCAGGGGGTGGGGGCAGCCAGGGTGCACTTGCCTTGCTCCCAGACTGGCTTTACCCCTTTGAATCTCCACATATCTAATTACTGACTAACCAGCTCAGACTCCTTCAGCCTCCTCTTAGACAGGAGGCCCCAGAGATCCAACATCTGCTAATTACAGCTCTGAGTTTTAACTTTTTGTACGTTCAGAAGCAGAGACACAAATCTAAAAATCTCCTGTCAGAGGGTTTGCCTTTTTTTTTTTAACATACTCCAGCTCAAACCCCACAGCAAAGGGGCAGTGGGGGAGGCTCAGCAAGACATCAACTAAGTCAGGCCTAGGCAGCAGGACAAAGCCAAAAATAAAAAACCCCAAACCAGGCTGTGATTTCAGCCCTGGAAATCTGTTTAGCACTGCTCCTTCCACCATGGGCCACATTGTGCCCTCACTGGAGAAAGGTTCTGGAGTACTCCCAGTGCCACCCTCCATCACTGCTGCCATCTCCCACTTAAATCTTCCCCCTGAAAATAAAGGTTGAGGCATCGAGATTCATATTTTTGGAAAATTGAGGCATTCAACATTTTTTTGGTCTAATAAAAGACTTCCAGGTGACAATTATTCTACTCACAGCAGTAAATATGTGCATGGAGAAAATAAGGATTAAAACCATAGATCAAGCTACAATGCCAAAAAAAAAAAATAGTATTTTCTTGTGAATGTTTTGTGTTTTTCTTGAAGAGCTGCAGAGCCACTGTTCAATGTCTGTTTCTAATTTGGGCAATTTGTTCCTGTGAGTTGCAACAAAAGCAAAAAAAGAAAGAAGTGCACAGCGGTATGTTTTGAATTGTAAGATGTCCAGAGCTTTTGTCTGGCTCCCAGGGTGCAATCACAGGGCACTGAGGCTGCTCCAAAGCTGGTAAGATGAGGGTCCCATGCCCTGCAAAAAGCCAGGAGGAAGGACACAGGCTGGGTGGGCAAGGAGAAATGAGGGGCTTGTGCAAGGGCACAGGATGGGGAGTGGGTGACAGCTCCTCCCAGGGCAGTGTGACAGTCACAGGGAGCAGTTCTGCAGCTCACCTGAGAAGGAAGGGTGGGCTGAGGCCACCAGGGAGCACCAGGGGCAGGTTTGGCATCTGCTTTCCAACGTCCTTACACTGACCTTTGCAGCAGGAGGGAATGGTGCTCCCGTGTCCTAAGCTGTCCTGGAGCAGGGGGATGGCACTCAGCTGGATCTCTGCCCACCTGTCCTAGGCTGTCCTGGAGCAGGGGGATGGCACTCAGCTGGATCTCTGCCCTCGGGGCCACCACGCAGAGGGATTGGATCCCTTGGACAACGGCTCCGCCTGAAGGGTCATTTCTGTTTTTCCAGGGCCTCACGTGGCATCTGAGAAGTTCAGAGGTCTGGATTCAACTCTTCTTGCACTTCCANCCTGGAGCAGGGGGATGGCACTCAGCTGGATCTCTGCCCACCTGTCCTAGGCTGTCCTGGAGCAGGGGGATGGCACTCAGCTGGATCTCTGCCCACCTGTCCTAGGTGGTGCTGGAGCAGAGAGATGGCACTCAGCTGGATCTCTGCCCACCTGTCCTAGGTGGTGCTGGAGCAGAGAGATGGCACTCAGCTGGATCTCTGCCCTCGGGGCCACCACGCAGAGGGATTGGATCCCTTGGACAACGGCTCCGCCTGAAGGGTCATTTCTGTTTTTCCAGGGCCTCACGTGGCATCTGAGAAGTTCAGAGGTCTGGATTCAACTCTTCTTGCACTTCCAGCTTGCTGAGAGAGAGAAAACCAGGCAGGAGCTGCTGGCACAGGGCTGCTCCCACCATGCAGGAGGTGGGGGAGGAAGTGTGGGAGGCAAAAAGAGAACATTGAGCGGAACTGAAAGGTGGCAATAATCGATAACAAGTACTTCTGCAGACCACGAGTGATTAAGCTGTGTACTCATCCCCAGAAGAGGCTGCAGATACCAGAAATTTCAAGAGATGAAAATCAGACCTGAGTGTCCTACATTAATAAACCAAGGAAAGCAGAATATATCAACTAATGGGAATGTAATTCTGGAATTCTGTGAAAGTCCCTTCTGCAGGTTTAAAGCAAACTCTGTCACTGCTCAGGACAGTGCAGGGGGGCAGAATATTCCATGTATCCCATCTATTAGAGGGCTGCTCCACCAGAACCCTCTGGCTCCAGTTTCTGGCAGGTAACCACAACCAGTTACGTGTGCCCCAGTCTCTTCTCTGCTCCAAATCCCAGTCAAGCAATCACTCAGCACTCATGGATAGGCATTTGTGTGTAGAGCTGCCATATGCACAGCTCTATACATAGTTGTTGTCATAGTAGGCTCTCAAAAGTAAATAATTCTGAAGGATGTGGACCTGCCAGCATGTCACATCATGACTATTTTATTTTTACCCATCTTCTCCATTGATTTAATTACTCTCCAGCTGCTTGGAGACACGCTGCATAATTTCTGCTTGCAGCACAGCATCCTCCTGACTTGCAGAGCTGCTTCTTATTTATAGCACTGGAGGCAGGGCTGCCTTGCTCTGAAGGTTCCTGACCAGCAGACTCTTCACCCAAGCAAGAGCAGAGACAGTGGCACCAGAACTGGAGTGGGAGAGGCCCTGTCTGCCTCATTCTGGGCCAAGTTTCATATCAACCAGTCCCCAGCACACTAATAAGCAGTGCCTGCTCACAGCAGCTCTGTCACCATCTCTGCTTTATATTACACCCTTCTTTACAGGCAGAACACTCAGTGATACCTGTGGGTGTCATCAGTGCAGTTTATGCAGGTGGGAGAGAGGTGGTGCTGGAAAGAAAGGAGTTCTGCTCTTACTCCTTCAGCCTGTTTGGGATACTGAGGAGCAGCATTCAAAGCCACAGGTAAAAAAGCCTCAGCTCATAGGGTTCTCTCTGTTTTGTGGGGTTTTTTTAAGTCTGCTGATTTCCCAAGCTGCCTCTTCACCTGCAAGGTGAGGCTCCCCCTCTGTGTTTATGAGTGTATCAACTTTACCAGCTATGTCATGGGGAATTACCATTTTTATCCATAAGAATTTATCAGCTTCTACAACTTCCAGACCCTCAAACTCAACACGAATCTGTGCTCTGGGGATATATTTTTACATGTGTTTTGCTCCAGAGGGTTTACACTCCGAAATAAATACAAAAATATAAAAGTTTGCGGGAGGAGACTGAAAGCACAACACAAGATGAGCATCCAGGTGGTGTCTACCCACAAGCTGGAGACAGGAAGTGTTAACAGAGATTCTCCTACTGCCTCAATCTTGCAGCAGCAGGATAATCAGTGCTGACTCACGGGGGCAAACACGGATCATTAGCCTCCACTCTGCCTGGGATATCACTCTGTCATTTGTTTGTCACACGCCCATCTCAGGAGCGGTGACCTATCAGCTCTGGGAGTGTGGGGCTTGTTCCATCCCTCGGGGACAGGATGATTGCTCCTGTCACATGGAGCCAGGGCTCACCTTTGTCAAGGCTGGTTCTGCTGCCAATCCAAAGGCATTTCCCAGGAATTTCACCTGCTGCCAGAGGGATGAGAAGCTGACTGGGATTGCTGCTTGGCCCTCAGTGTCCTCCAGGCTCATCTCCAGCAAATCCAGGGATAAGCTCAGTGAAGAACATTCCAAGGCTCCTTTACAGAGGGCGATTTTTTTGGTAAAATCACATTTGTATTGGACACAGCGTCGTCTCAGCAAACTAAACACAAATATTGGAAGTTCTCAGCTCATAAATAAGTTACTTGGTCTGGTTTTTAATTTCTTCTACACGCAGAGCTTCAGTTTGCTGCTTCTGCTGCTCTCCCAGCTTTGAATGCTTCTTTTGTTGATTATTATAATGTGCCTGTGAACGTGCAGAGCTGTCTCCCATGATGTGTCTGCTGAGCCTCTGTCTGTGCGTGCAGACTCCATCCCCAGCTCCTTAAAAACTCCTCATGAGTAGGACATCCTCCCTCATCTGTATCATACCTCGGAAAAAAGAAACGCTCTTTTTAAATTTTCATGTGTTCCTCACAGAAAGGCGTTTCGGATGTCCTTAAGTGACTTAGCAGCTTAAATGCAGAGGTGCCACCCCGCACCGGGAATGAATGAGGCTTTATGTGAGGCTCAGAGGAGCGGGTTTACACGTTGTAATCACTGAGCTGAGTCTAAAAACACTGCCCTGAGGGCCAAATTGTCTCCAGCTCTCAGCGCTGCAGCCTTTCAGCGGCTGGTCTCCTAAAAATCCAGCCTCAAACTGGTCACGCGAGTCTGAGAGGCTCAGAATTGTAATCACCCTTCAGAAACACTTTTCCTACTTTCTTGGGTATGAATCCTCCCCCTGCCAGTGCTCTGCTGCATGGTAATGTCTAATTTAGCCCGAGCTTCACTCTAATTCCTTTATTCAAGTTACAGACGTATCAGGCACGGAAGAGATTTGAGCTGTTCTGTGAAAGGAGAGGCTGATGGGAGGGGAGTTAAGCAGCAGAGAACTGCGTGGAAAGGACACTCTCCAGCGTGCCCTGGTATCCATGAGGAATAAGAATGGAAAGGAAAATCTACTGGAGTAGAAAATAATTCTGAAATGAAACAGAGCTAAAGAAAAATCTATACAGTCAATGCAGTTTGAAAACAAAATGCAGTGCACCCAGATCCCACGCATCAGAGTGATTACTTCTCTAATTAGACCTGTAACGAAGGTGGCTCTTGATATGATGTCACATACAGCTGACACCTCCACCACTGCAAACACAGTGTTCAGCACAGCTCCCCTTGGCTGCAGGCACACAAGTTTTCCCCTCACGACAGATCACTTGGCTATAAAAATATTCCGTGAGATTACCTGGAATCTTTATACAGCACCAAACTGCCTTGTTTTCTTTTGTTATGTATTTGCTCCTGTTTATGTATTGGGGATGTAGCCCTTTTCATTTGACTCAATCCCATTTACTTAGGGATTATTATTTCCCACCTGAGCCAAGACATCTGGAACTGAGTGGCAAACTGAAGTGTGGATAACAAAAAAAAAAAAAAAAGGATGAAAAAAAAATTAATTTAACCTCAGGGTCTGCCCAAGAAGCAAATGAAGCCAAGAGAAAGTCCTGGATTTGAATTCACTGGAAACTCAGCATAAGACACATTCCCCTGTAACACGGGGGTCACAACCTTAACAAAAGAAAAGTGGAATGTATTGTCATTCCCTGCACTACCAAAGGCTCTGTAATACTATAAAAGATGCATTATTGCAAGAACTACTCATTCAGAGTTGTCATACCTTGCCCAAAGCTGCTTGGGTTCCTCCAGAGTGATTGGAATGCCAAACACGAAGAAGAACTTCAAGTCCGTTGGCTGTGAAATGCCATTCCCCTCACTGTCAAACCCTTGAAAACCCTGGAATGCAAAAAGGAATCATCACTAACAAGAACCAACAAGTCTGACACGATGTCTGATTTCTCTGTAAGCTGAAGAAATAATGAGAATTGAGAAAGAAACCGAAAATAAAAGCAGCATAGGACGGCTTGGGTTGGGAGGGACCTGTGAGGGTCACCTGGCCCAGTGCCCTGCAATTGGACTGGGTCAGGCTGTGGACTGAAAAACCTGCAGGTTCTCTCTCCCCACCTCGGTCTGGATCTAACAGGAATCACATTTTGCCCTGGGTGTTGGTTGGTTGGCTCTGTTGGTGTTTTTCCCACTCATCTTGTAAGATGAGATCACCACTGCTATCACCCAATGCACACAGGTAAAAAATTATATTTGGTTTCACTTTTCGCCAATTTCTTGCTTGAATTTGAGAGGTTTAAGAAGCTGGAAATGCTTTTATAGAACAATTTTGTGAGAGTCTCTTTGCATGTCGGAGCTCCCCAGTACAGGCCACACTGAAGGTCGGGGTTTGTACTCAAACATGCCCCCATTTGCAACAGACACTTCAAATAAAACTAACAACAATAAAACAAGCAGCAAGTTCTAGAAATACCTGTAACATATAATCAACATTGCCAAAACTGTCTGTTATCCAAACAGTGGGTTTTCTTTAATCACCCAGTAAATTTGTATCATTAATGAGCTATTTCACAAGGGTCTCTTTGAATATTTATGGAATCTGAAGACCAACATTGCACAGTGTTCTGAAATCTATTAGTGCAGCTTATTTATTTAAAGAAAACATTCTTCTTTCCCTTTCCTAGGTCATGCCATCTGCTTCTTGCTTTGATAAAAAGATAGTAATGAGCGTGATCACAAGCCGGCTCTGAATCCCTTATCATCCACAGGAAAGAAAAAATAAAATAACAACTATGTTTTACCTTAGTGGGAGCTTTAATCTCCACGAGTTTCCTTCCCTTTTGTTGTTCTTCGTGGTAGCAGTGGTTTGGTTTGCTTGTTTCTAAGATCCCCATTAAAGATTGTTACTTCACATCTGTGTAAACTTAATTCTTTAAATATTGCCTTATTTCCCCAGCTGCAGGTTAGCCAGGACGTTTTAAATTTTGTAATTCCCTATTTATTTTCAAATCAATGCTGTTCAATTCTCCCTTAAACTCAAGAGCCAGCGAGGATCATTTACAGGCATAGAAGGAAATGTTAATTATCTCAGAAACAATTATATCCTGGAGTGATTCCAGGAAGATTATCCTTGATTTACATCAATAACAGAGCACAACTAACTTGGTGAGTCACCAAGGCAGGGCTGGAAATGAGGAGTAAGGCTCACACTGGCAAATTCAGCCACCATTACAAGTGCCTAAATTCTGGAATCTACTTTGAGAACCTTATGAATTCCTCCCCCCCCCTTTCACTTCTGGAGAGAAGACTCCATAAATAAACAACTGACCAACAAAACAGCCTAAAAACTTGCCTGTGAAAACTCAAGTTCCTCTTAAGGCTTTGCCTCACTGGATTTTCTTCCTTGACTTGTTAAATGTTGTTTGAAATGAGGAAACTTTGGAGCTAAATTCAAAGTGTTTCAGTTTCTGGCTGAGTCCAGGTGGAAACGGAAATGAGAGCACCAGTCACAGCTTCCCACTGGTGGCAAGACTCCATCCTCACCTGGGTGGGTCAGGTTGGATGTCAGGAAAGATTTGTTCACACCAAGAGTGGCTAAGCCTTGGAACAGGCTGCCCAGGGAAATGGGGGAGTCAGCACCCCCAAAAGTGCTCAAAAGTGAGCAGATGGTGTGGTTTGGGTCCAAGGCTGGACTCGGTGACCAGGGAGGTCTTTTCCAGCCTCAGTGATTCCCTGTCCATCACTTCCCTTTCTCGCCTTTCACTCAGCTGCCCAAGGAAGCAAAAGGAAAAGCAACCCAAGCAGATAAGCCCCCAGCAGAGCCAGCAGCAGGGCTGGAAGAGACAAATCCAACCTGTGTGTGGATGTCACATCAGAGGAGCTGCTGAGCTTCTCCAGCCCTGGTGTGTCTTGTTGCTATTTTTATGACTTTGTCTCTGTTTGCAGAGTCAAGCAGAGCTCCACACTGAGCTTTCAGAGGGAACCTTTCATTGCTCAAGTGCTGTTTGTCATTAAATTTAAGCTCAAAGCTGAAAACTCCAGGCATTTTAAGCAGCAGGAAGGGAAGCAGCAGCTCTGTTCCCTCCATCCTCCACTCATTCCATGGGGCCTGTAGAAAACACATTTCAACACTCATTTTTTTCCACTTATCCCCAGTACACATGTTCAGAGTGTATTTATTTCTATAACACATCAGGTGGCTGCACAACTTTTTCCTTTCTTCCTCGTGAGATGGCACAAGCCAAGGAAGCACCTCCTTAGTTTCTTGAGTGTGGGACAGTTGACAGAATTCCTGCTAATTTAACATGAGGAGCAGGTTCCTTCCCAACAAACCAAGTTTGGGTGAAGGAATCCCCCAGAGGAAGCAGAAAGCTGTCCAGGAATTGCCAGAAGTCAAGCACACTGATGCCTTCAGAGAAAGCAGAATTGGTGTCCTAGCAAGGAATATATAACTTAACTTTATAGGAATTCAAATTTAAATAGGAATATTTAATATATTTAACATGGCAACTACATACTATTACACATAAATAACAAAGATTTGCTCTGGAGTTATTTTGTAAGGGAATATTTTTCGTTTTAGAAGATGCACATACAAGAAAGTTCCCACTTACGAGGAAATCAGATCTTTCTTTCTGTAGCTCCAGACCACCCTTCTACCCCAGTGAATCACAAATCACTGAAAAATAAAAGTTAGGAGGGGTTTTTTTTCTTTGCCTTTTGGTTTCTGGTTTCTGAGACTTACTTTATGTTAAATGTGGGTCACACTTCCTTTTACAACTCTGAGATATAGTAACATATGGAAAGAAAAGCTGTGATTCTCATAATTGGCAAAAGCTTTAAAATACAGACAAAAACCACTGTTTTGATTTTGATTTAAATCAAAGAGCTGACACACTCCTTTTCCCCAAGATTAACCTGTTTCCAGAGTCTTTTATTACTGGATGTAAAGGTGCAGTCATGATCAGCTGGCTGCGTTCTAAGCTCCTAGGCCTGAGTGGAGGAAAAGCTGGATATTACGTTAAACAGTCTCTTGTCTTAGTTCTACAAGAGAAAATAAGAGTAACATCATGACAAAAATAAATGTGTACCTCTGAGGAAAGTCACAGACAGAGGCGTGCCATGATCTCCCAACACCTTAGATAAGAAATAAAATAAGTTATGAAATGGCTTATATTTTTGCTTAATATGCCATTTTAAATCCTAAATATCTGGGTGTTTTATCCTCGAGATTACACTGAAAATTATCTCTTCTTCCTATTGACAGTAAGCCATTTAAATATAGCTCTATTCTGTGCAACCTCAATTCTGTATAGAAAGAGAGCAAAATTTGACTGTGTTTCTGAGGCTATTTAAGCAAAAGCAGCGAGTGACAGGCTGAGATTAAACTTCACCTGGGAAGGAGAAAGTGCCAGAAGAAGAAATGACATTGGCTCATTTAGCAGACTGGAGTAAAAGTGTCATTTGTAGAATCTGCTGCTCCCCACAAACACCTCCTGGGCAAGAAAGGAATGATTCAGGATGGATTCAGAGCCCTGAGCCACACACAGCTGCAGGAAGGTGCAAGGCACCGTTCCTTCTGCATTGCCATTGTATTTTAGTTAATTGTGCAGATTAAAAGGGGAAAAAAGCAATCATTACATAACTGAACAGCAAAAGGAGGGCTAAAAATTTGAGAATAATTAGAGAACTATCATTCCTTGCTATGGATGTGAGGCTTCAGGATAAGCAAGCACATTTTATGTTCAGTTGGACAAGTATTTACCATCAGATCAAATGCTTCATAGGAGAGATAAGGAAATCTGGCTGCACAAATCCAATCAAAGCTGGGGAGAATCATCAGTCACAATAGTAATGCTGGTGACTACAGCCCCAACTTTCATCTAGAGGGAAAAAAAGTGATAAAACCCTGCCAAAACTGCACACAAGATAAAGTCCTATTAAAACGAATGACTAGGTCGCTGTCCTGTGCTGAGGGGCCCACAAAGGGCAAAGTGCTGTTTTATTTAAAGGAAGAGGAGTGGTGACAACCTGGCAGGGTCCTTCCCCCATCTGTTCATCCCCCAGCCTGGACTGATACTGGGAGTTCCCCAAAGCAGGTGCAGCTCCAGCACTTGGCCTTGTTAAACCTCCCCAGTGTTCCCCAGTTTGGCTTCTGCTGAGCTCCCAGGGACCAACAGCACCACAGCCCAGTGATGATGTGCAGGATGATTTTCTTAACCTCTGTGCATTGCCAGAGCTTGAGAAATGCAGCATCTGCAGTGCAACAGAAGATCAATGCCATCACAAAGTGCTCAGCAGCTTCTGGTGCTGGCTGGATGTCTCAGCTGAGAGCTGCACACACAGCCCAGGCAGGAGGAAAAGCAGCAGGTGGAATGAGTTTGTTCTGCCTGACAGTGACAGAACACAGGGTCCTGCACAGCTCCCAGCAACAATGGAGCCTTTCAGACCATCCCATTCCAGTGCAAACAGCAGCAAAGGTGTGAGGGGAAGGACTGCAGCTTACACATTCTCAGTGAGTGTATTAATAACAAGAAAATATTACTAGAAATAGTGCATGCGTTTTGTGTCCCTTCCCCTTCCTCACATTTCAAAGCAGTTTCCCTTCCTTCATGAAGCTGCAGAAGGATGTTCACCTGAGGGTCTTCAGGTAACTGGGCAGAGTTGAAGGTTTCATTTTGTCTTTAAAGAAACTTTAAGATCCCCTCTCATACAACCACCAGCATGAGATCTCTTGGACTCCTCAGGAACTGCCACAGTTCTGGTTCACCTCCAGCTCTTGTAGCAAAAACAACAAGAATGTTTCTGGGAAATGTACCTGAGAGAGAAAAACAGCTAAAATTTTTCCTACCTCCTTTATTGATTTTCCCACATGATTGCTTGTTGGAAGGAAAAAAACCATGTCTTTAATAGTTGCTGCTTGTTGTATCACTGTCCTTCAGCCTTTTAATGACTTCCTCAACACATCTAATTCTGGGCATATATGTTAGCTTGCTCTTCAGTCTGTTTGATTCTAAAATGGAAAGACAAGTCACTTATTTTGTGGTTTCAAACACCTGACTCAGCAATAATGAGCGAGTCTGTCTTAACGACAACCACAGAAGAAACTTCTTAGATGCAAAACAAAACGATGCCAGAGCACACATTGATTCCAAGGCCCATGTAGTGCAAACATTTCCTTTACAGAAACAAATACATAAACAAAAATTGACTGATGCTGTTCTGAGTTGCTTCTTTGGCAAGTGTAGATCCCAAATCACAGGCTCAGTTTCTACATGAGCTAAGGAGCCACCCTGGATCCTTTAACACTCCTCAGTTAACATGAGATGGCCAAGCTAAGAGGAAAGAACTTAATGAAAGCATTTCCACTGAATTGGAAAGGAAAAAAAACCATCTTCCACATTTTCTCTCCTCCCGGATCCCAACTAAATCCCCTTTGGAGGAATGGCCATAACACCTTTCTTTCTCAGGCCCCATGAAGTCCATGGTGATGGCCTATTTCTTCTCCTTCCTGAAATATCACAAGCTTCATCAGCAAGCCATTAAAATAAATAGCAATTAAATATTTCATCATTTTTAAAGACAGAAAGAAATTAAAGTAAAGCCTATATAATGTGTCCCCGCTTGTATCTATTTCACATCCTCCGTGGATTTACTGTAACCCATGAAAAGGAAAGTTAGAACAATTATTTTTGTTAAATTTTACAGCCTGTATTTCCATATAAGCAAAAAGGCAGAAATATTCAGCAGCCTCCTTTTACAAAGTGTGTTTTATGGCATTCCCTAAACTTGAAGATCATCTTCACATTTTAACTCTTCCTCTAACACCGTGCTGATGCAAAGAGAGCAAGTGAACAAGTGAAGCTCTTGGAGACTTTGAGACCTTTTTGTCCTGAGGGTAAACAGGGCTGGTTGCAGCTGAGTGAGTAACGATTACAGCAGAACACAGGTTGTTCCAGGAGAGTATCAGAACGTGACAGTGACATCCTGCTGATGCCACACAAATCTAGTGAATCTAGCCTGTCTAAATTTTATGCAAATTAACACAGAGGAACTGCTTGAAATGGTGAAGTGCAGCTTAGGCAGGGCTGGTGATGGAATGACAGTTTATGGCACTCACAAAAGGGAGGCAGGAGAACAGGGAAAGGGGGGAAGAAGCAGATTTCTGCCTCCTCAAGGAACTGCAGTCTCATGGGAAATGAGTCTCAAGGGAAAATAAGGAGAGCTGGAGATGCAAACACACCACGACAGTGTGGATGATCAAAACATGAAAGGCCACAACACAACGTGAAGTTTGATATATAAAATACCAAGAGTAATGAGAATTCACGTTACTGAAGCATTTGTAGAATGAGAGGGATGAAGACAAAATTTGGCTTTCTGTTCAACCAAGAAAGAACAGTACCAGCAGATTGCATTAAGGGCATGGAGCATCTAAAGCCTCTTTCTGTACCTGTCTCTGCTAAAAAGTCAAATATCAGCAGGCTGCTTGAACAGGGGATACCAATAACAAATAAGGAAGGAACAAATTACAGAATAATGCTGTGTATTCATATTAGTTCTTAAAGAACCAGCTAAAATGGCCCCCTACATTTATGCAGGAATGCAAACAGTACCTTGCTTTAAGAAGAGGAAGAATTGGAGAGTTACTGACATATTTCTGAGGAATCTATTCCTGCTTTCAGGCAGTAATTACAGAGTCACAAAGAGTTCAAAGCCTGTTAAGAGACACATCAGTCACCAGGGATCCTCGAGATCTGCCCTGATTTTGGGCAAGCTTGTATTTGAAATTATATTCCCCTCTAAATCTGCACCACTTCCACCTGGCTTTCCTAGGGAAATGGGAATAACACAGCCAGCTCTTCCATCCACCCCTGTCAGTCTTGCCCCTAAATGTGGTGCCCAATTTCAGTCCAGGATCTGAGAGATCTTTTGACCTCAAGAGAATGGGAAGGACAAATTTCAGCTTGCAGGAAAAAAGCCAGGTTGATTTCTCGATTGAAACACAGCTCATACTCTGCTTTGGAGTCAATCTGCAGGAACATTCAGCCCCCCCAAAATATTCCATACAAGGAGCCAACCATAAGGGCTTAGAAATTTCCTCCTTGTCTTNAGTCAATCTGCAGGAACATTCAGCCCCCAAAAATATTCCACACAAGGAGCAAAGGCAAATTTATAAATAATTGCTAAAAATTCCAAGGGTTAAGAAGGTGGCCATAGTGGAACAGGATCTCTGACAGGCAGGGACACCACCACTCCAGTCTGCTGAGGAACTTACAGGTGGGAAGATGTGGAAGCATCAACACTGCAGCTGTCACAGACCATCAGCCCAAAGTCATCACGCCAGCAGCAGTAGAGGCCAGATTTGCTTTTCTAGAGGCTTCACAAATGCTCACTGAAGAGAGGAGAGGACAATGTGGGAAATGGGAGCCACACAGCCCCATTCTGTAACAATGGAAGAGTTCACATTAAGATTCACAAGGACACTGGAGTTCAATTTCAGCAGTTTCAGGAGGAGGGACAGAAGCCTTAAACTCCAGGTTTGAAGGTGCTGGTACCAGAATTGACTTGGCCATCACAAACCATCACTGGGACAAGAGGAATTGAAGGAAAGGTGTAAATCACAGCTACACCCCCAACACTCACAGCCAGAGCAGGTTTCCTCACCAGCTCCACTCCAGGTTTCCCAGAGAAGAGGCTCTAACAACTTGGAGCCTTTAGAAGATGGATGAAATCTGAGCCAGCAGTGTGCCCAGGTGGCTAAGAGGGCCAATGGCATCCTGGCCTGTATCAGGAACAGTGTGGTCAGTCAGACTAGGGAAGTTCTCCTTCCCCTGTACTTGGTGCTGGTCAGACACATCTTGAGTGCTGTGTCCAGTTCGGGGCTCCCCAGTTTAAGAAGGGTGTTGAACTACTTTGCACTGGGCATTCTGCTTCATGGAATACCAGCCAAAAATGAGGGAGGACAAGCAGTAAGCATTGACTGGTTCAAGAGAAAAGGAAATGCACGTGTCCTGGGTTCAAGCACATGCGTAAGTTACCATGTAAACACAACAGAAAAAGGTATTTTTCAGAGAGGCTCATTAGAACCCATTAGTGAGAGCTGTGGCCTGCAATGGTCACAGCCATCAGATGTGCCGGAGTTCCTGATCTTCTGGGAATGCCCAGGAACTGGACTTGAACTGGAAGCTGCACTGATTCCACACAGGATCACAGGCTCCCTCTCCAGATGTCACACAGAGGGGCAAACCCTCAATTTTTGAACAATGCAGTGAGGTATAATCCCTGTGGACTCAACCATTTTTACCTGAATGCTGGAGTCTTTGATGAATGAGCCATGTCTCTTTGCTCTCCTGCTCTGAAGGTTGTAAAATTCTGAATATGCCTCTGCCAAATAAGAGAGCAGCCCAGGACAGCACTTGCCATTAGAAAAGCAGTGTGTAGCCTCAGTCTATCTGAAAAAAAAAAAAAATCTCCTTTCTATACATATTTTTTCTTTACATTAAACAGAATTTCCTCTAATAGCAGTACCTTTTTGAAAGGTCTGTTTGCCTTTTTTCTTCTCTTTGTTGTTTTCCCTTTGATACCTGTGAGCTGATACCATTTAAAGTCACCAGAAAGGAAGAACAGCAACTTTTAAGTTACCCGAAAGCATCTTGTAAAGATTTTATCAGAAGAGTCATCCTTGTATTTATTGCATAACCTGGATAAAATAAGCATTTAAAACAGTTTGGGAGGCTGAGAACAATACATAATACAAATGTCTTAAGGCAAAGACACTCAAGTAACACATTTCCTTTCCATACACAGTTAAGGGCATTATTAAGGAGGATTTCCTTATGCACTGGAAATTAGCCTTCCCAGGCTCCTTATGCTGCCTAAAGAGGAAACAGGAGCCTAATTTAAGCACTGTGTCGTTACCTGGAAGAGCTCCACTGGCTCTAGAAGGAGCCTAAGGATACAAAGCTCCCCTACCCACAGATCTCCTGCATAATTAACACTGCAATTATATAGGGGACCCTTGGAAGGGACTCGGCTCACCCAACACTGAGATGCCAAATTCAGTTGCGGTGGTGGAAGAGGGAGGTAAGATCACAACTACATCTGCCAGAAATCAGGAACAAAAGCCCTTGTTCACCTTCCTGTGATGCCTGGCAGATGAATATAACCAGGAAGTTAATGCTCCCGGGCATATCCAGAAGCAGACACACTGCTGAAACCCTTGGGATGCTCTGAGGGTAACTTCCAGGTGGGATTTCCATGGGCCTGGTAAATGACCCTCTTAAATCATTGCCATATAAATTGGCAGCACTCCAGAATCAGAGCCCTTGTCACCACTGTATCACTGCTTCCCTGAGCTCTTCCCCCCTACCAGGATTTCATTCCTGTCCATAAAGCTTTGGAGCACTCCTGGAGGAAAGCAATGAGGCTCCTGTCCCTCCATGCTGGCATTCCCTGCACATCACAAGTGCAACACTCCACCTCTATTCAGAAGGCACTGACAAAAATACCTGTGGTGAAGACCCACTTGGAAGTGAATGTATCAAGTGCCTCCTAAGCCTCTGAGAAGAGAGAAGAAATCACAGCTTCATTTCTTCTGAGAAACCTGATCCACACCACACCTACTGCAGGGGGAAAAGTATCAGGGGTGAAAGAGTCTCCATTTTCTAGGAACCGCAAAGCTCTGCTTGGAGCAGCCTTCCCACAGAACAACACCTGCCTTGTGAGTCTAACCCATAAAAGACTTCCAAATGCCCTTAAAAATTGTTCCCTTTTTCCCCCAGCCTGAATGTCATCTCCCAGGAAGCCACTTGGGACAGGCATGCCAGCTCTGCCACTGCAGCATTGTCCTCCAGGGCCTCTGGAGGAGTCACAGCAACGCAGGAGTCCAACTCCACAAGCCCCCCCAGAGCAGGAGAATCATCCCAAATAAACAGGACTGGTGGAACTGAACCACCGGAATTTGAAATGCAATTCAGTCTCTTCATCACCTTTTTGCTCAAACCCCCTGCATCCCCTCAAGCAGCCCTGTGAAATCCCCAGCCTGGGTCTGACATTCCCAGCACAGATGTGACAGTCCTAAGCCAGTGCGTGTGCATTTAGAGGAGTCAATTACCTTGTGCTTTTTTTTTTAAATCTTATTATTTAGAAATACAGCCTTTTTAAACCTGGCATTGCTTATCACTTTAGAGCAGCGAATGAACACTGCCATCCACTGTTTCTCCGCATAATCCACAACATTTTCCCAGGATGGGCTTATTTAAGATTTAACATAAAAAACCAACGCTGCATTCGTAACAAAGAAATACAGGCTGATAAAAAGACCTGAGGCAAAAACACACGAGGCTTAAACCACAGAATGGCAACTATAAAAGGAGATTGCAACAAAGGAGATTTTAGGAAATATCTCCCATGACTGAGCCACCTCTCAGCTAATTACCTGTCCCAAATATTTCTCCAGTCAAGGAGGCCACCCATTGCATTGTTGAGTATAAATTCTCTTGTGAACTTGTAGAAAGAATTACATTTCTTCTCCCCAGCCCATGACCCAGATGAATGATATTGGTAAGGAGCCTTAAGGAATGTTTATTGCAGAAGAATTAATAATACAGTGTAAACAAGAGCAAGATGAAATGTCCCTGGATGTTCTTGGCAGTAGAATCCAAACCGTGGCTTTCAGACGTGTATTTTGGATGTTACTCCTGTAAGAAGATTCCAGTCTCATCCCACCTGTGGTGTTGCACATCTCTCTGCTTAACACACACCTGAGCTTTTCAGCAATGCCAAATGAGCCCAATGTCCACCCTGAAAGGATCCTGAGAGTGTTACACCCATGTCTTCCTTTGCTAAAACACATCAGTGTTCAGCATTTTGATCTCACAAGGCTTATCTTGCTTCCTTTTGAAACAAAAGCCAAACAGCCACAATGATGGATTAATTAAACCATGTCTGCCTCTCCATACCTTACTCTGTATTATTTTCTTACGGTGGCTGTAACTGCCGACTCCTCTGACAGCACAAACCTCTCATTGACACAAAGAACAGCAGAAACATTATTTAGAAAACTGTGTAACTGTTGAGTCCCAGGTAATTCAAAGCATAATTACCTGTTGATGATCAATGACTAATTATACACCACACAACACAGAGCTATAAAACACACTGCTGGGAACATGACTTCCATTAACCCAGAGCAAAACACCCCAAGTTTG
Organism: Pitta sordida; assembly: GCA_013390025.1. Taxonomy (NCBI): domain Eukaryota; kingdom Metazoa; phylum Chordata; class Aves; order Passeriformes; family Pittidae; genus Pitta; species Pitta sordida. The sequence continues at coordinate 59,127 of WEKX01018248.1, read as the reverse complement.
CTCTCCAGGCATTCAGAGAAAGGAAAATGCATGCAGCAGAATTGGTTTTGCTCATTCATATTTCAGGATCAAAGATTATTTTCCCAAAGCCATCTCCTATTGTTGCTGTTGTGTTTGCTCCTCACACACAACGAGCAGCAGGGCCCTGGGTTGGGAGGGTCAGGCTGGAAATGATTTCTTTGATTTTCCCATTATGTTTTCAAAGGTAGGAAAGAATTCCATGTCTTTCTGAGAGTCACTGTCTGTAAGCAGAGAAACCTGGGGCTCCTGGGAGAGTCCATTAGACCTGATTATAAACTGACTGAAATGTTGTTGCAATAAAACACTTGACACCAAATATCTGTGCCCAAAGAAGAGGGCATTGACTCCTTGCTCCCCATGCTTGTAGCATCTCTGACCCCTCACTTTGGGGACCCTGATCATACTGAAAATCAGATTAAATTTCAATTCCTCGCTCTTTACAACAACAGTCTACAGAAGAAAGATGATCATTAATTTTGATTTTGCTGTACCATTACTAAGTAATTGTTGATCTTGGATCTGCAGCACAATTCCCTTTGCTGGAAAGGCTTCTCTCAAATGCTGAAATCACATCAAGCTCCAACATTCTGAAACTAGATAAGGCACAAGCTGCTGGAGCACCCCTTCCACCAATTCTTTTATTTCTACATGCTTAAGGCAAACCAAAATCCTTAATGCCTCTGGCTATAGGAGGACTGTAAACCCTTATGAAAATCTTTCCATTTTTCCATGAATTTATCTGAAAGGATCTCCCTCACCCAACCCCAGAGTCAGCAGTGCTGGAAACACACACACAAAAAGCATTTCTGTAGTTAAACTGTGATAGTGTTACCTCCTGGCTTCAAAAACTTCCAGTGACTGAGGTGTTGCTCCAATTGATGATTCAGAAACAGTCCGGAAGAGCTGATTGGGATTATTCCATTGCTGGAAAGAATGGGAATTTATTAACTTAGATAAAAACTATGCAGAACAATTTACCAAACTACAACCCAGCATTTGGCCACAGCCATTATAAAAGAAGCTACAACTATGGAATTAAAAACAAAACACTTACTACTGGCCCTTTCTTTAAAAAGGGTCAAAACCCTCATGGTAGTCAAGGTATTCATTGTGTTTTGGAGAGGTTATCTCAATTAACTCCTGGATGACTTCACCTTTCATTTGAAATACGTGTCAGGTTAGGTAAAACCTGACATCACAAGCACATGGTGAGCCTTGAGGAATGCTGACTGTTACAGTGACCTGTCAACCTCAGACCTCTGAGACCTACTGTGCTTGAATCTCCTCTGTTTTCATCTCTTCCTTGCCATGGTTCTGTGCACCTTTAAATCAGCTGTGCTCCTGGGCTGGGTCTCTGGGCATCAGACCCTGGATAAACATTCTTCCTGTCACATTCCCATGCCAATGGATATCCATTTGGACCATAAGGAAGCAGGAAATGGATAATTCCATGCAGCACAACCAGAAAACAATTATTTTGCCACACTCAAGGCTGATTTTTTATCTCAGTTCCCATGGCAAGCAATATCCAGAATTTACGTAGGTGAGTTTTACACGTGGGTTTGTTACAACTCTTTTCTATTACTGTTTATTGCATTTTATAGTTCTTCATTTGTTCCTGAACTTTTCCTTTTTGTTATTCCCCCTTTTTTAATTGTTTCTTTATTTTCTCTAAAGAAACCTGAGGAAAGATAATGGGCAGAAAGAAGATGAGAAAGAGGAATAAAGCCTTTGGAACAATAACAGAAAAATTAGGAGTAAATAGTTCCTTCAATGATTCAGTTTTCCTGGCTAAGCACTAGACAAACATCTCTGTGTTCATAAAATTCACCCTAAGAAAATTCTGTTTCCCTTTAGTCCTCCACAGAGATCCAGGGTGGCAGTAATAATATAGAGGATGAGCAATTATTTACTTCATCAGTTGGTCTGGGAAATACTTTAAAGTTTGGCAATCAAAAGATAATGGTCTTGTGAAACTACTGCCTGGTATTTGAATTTTCTTTGGAGACTGTTGTCACTGCATTAAATCACACAGAAGCAAAACCTGATAATGTACCTACCTCCCCCAGTAAATAACTTGGGGAATCTGGTGCTGGAGCTACAGAGATGGTCTGTGCTTCACAAGAAACAATTCTACACAATGACTGGGGCTTGGCCAGGGAGATGAAATATCTCTTATGATAAAAATAAATCCTTGAGGTAATACGGGAACGGTAAGATCTACTACTTCAGGATTTATTAAACATTGGCTTATTTGGCCACCCTGCAAGTTCAACTTGATTTAGTCAAAAGGATTTAATTCTGTTGCCCAGATCGTTATCTGAGCCAGCCCAGCACCAGTGGTGTGACTGGGGATGTACTGATCTGTTCCAACAGAAAAAATCATAATGCTGTGTATAAATATAAACCATTTTACATGGATTCCTTTCACAGTGGGAGCCTTCAGATGCTGGGGATTAAATAGTTCTTTCCATCTCCAATATCTTTGCCTTTGTTAACTATGGCATTCAGTAACGCTCCAGTTCAGTAAATGAATTAAAATCATGTATGAAGTGCCTCACTGAATCGTGGTCTGGATGTTGGGAGCATTATTATTATCTGCTGCAATGTATGAAACAGATTTCTTTGCCCATAAATTGCCAAGTGAATTCTTTCTTTCTGTGGTCATACATATATATATATATGTACACAGATGAAATACTGCAGAGCCAGAAAGAACAGTTTTTATGTAATTACATTAGAATGAATTGCGGTGTATCATCTCTCTAAAATGATCTAATAAAAAATGCCAACAGGACTTGTGAAGAAATGCCCAGTGCTTCCCTTGCTCGTGTCAGCCAGACTGAGAGCTTTAATTTTTCCACTCAGTTTAGAAATACAGAGTCCCACAAGTTAAGGAGGGCAACAGCAGCAAATCAAAGTAATGAAAGAAAAAATCCAGCTTGCCCACTAACAGGATGATCCCAGAATCCAGTGTCTGGAACACACCATGGTGTTCCATCAGGGCATCCCAGCAGAGCTCTGGATGGAAGGAGGGTTCTTACCAAAAGCTCATATCCCAGAGAAATCCAAAGTCCAGAGGAAGGTACTTTTCAATCAGGTGAGGAACCGCAAACACAAACCTTAGCACTCTGTTTGTATGATATATCATGATCTTACCACAATTACCACACAGTTGTGACCCTCTCCAACTTCATCCCTCCGTCAGCAGAGACTCACAGGTACCACAGGATGGACCTTCACTCCTCAGCAGCTGCACTTGGATGTCCAGTATCAAGACAAGAACTATAAAACAATTTCTTTCATATAACGGAATGTATTAAAGTAACAGATGCAGCAATAGTGTTTTTAATTTAAAAACTAATTTATACCAAATAATGCCCAGATAGTAAGATTATTTCAATACCATTTTGCCTCTGCATCTCTCTCTATATGGAGAAATTTCCTGAAAACATAGAAGGCTAGACAAGTTATTTAGTGCTATTTCCTGGGTGTTGAAACACTTGCATAACAATTTCTGGTAAGATCTGAGGTTTAAAGCAAGCCACAAAATACTGCAAGACTGACAACAGAGACTATCAAAGGGTGTTTCACTCATCCTTTTATAAAACATCAATCTAACCCAACATTTTAAAGTCAAATTTGTAGTACAGCTCATTATTTATTTTTCTGGTACCGCTGCAACTTCTCATTTCTGTCATAACATTTCCTGAAATGCACAGGAAAACCAGGAGGAGCCCAAAGGCAGCCACAGGGATGACTCAAGAAGTGGCCACCTTGACCTGAAGTTGTAGGAGGTCAATAACTTGTGGTAATCAGAAAGGTTGTTACAGGTTATTTAGGCCCCAGTTGCACATAACTATGTTAAAAAAGCTTTTAAAAACCCCAAACCAAAAACCACTGTGCTGCTGTAACAGAGAGACGGGCAACCACCAGATTGCTTTGAAGGAGATAGGAGAAAAACGCTTATTTTAATAGTAATTAACTAAGGCAGCACCTAAAAATAATGGCTCCTTGTTCATCCAGCAAAAAAGATGCTTTAAAGAGGGATAAACATCTTGGATGTACCTGCACAGGTCAGTCACTCAAAAAAAAGGAAGTTACCACTTACTTACAGGGTTTAATTTTCCTCGTGGGAATTGTTTGTTTTTAAAGGTGTCCCCAGAATCCTTGAATTTCTCCTCAAAATTCTTGCCAAGCCATTTTACCTGTGGCTCCCAGTCCAGGGTTGATTTTTTAGGAAAGAAAAGGGCTTTTTTTAAGACTTCCTTACCAAAGCACTCCATGTTCCAAGAAATTCTGAACAAGAACATCACACCACCGTCACTACAAAGCCAATGTGTGCGACTCCAATTATGGGAGTACAAATGCATGGCTCTTCTTTGCTGTTAAAGCTGTTAACTGAGCCAGCTGCTTCTCCCCCAGCCCAAATGCCTGCCTGTGGGATTGTCTCCCTGCACCTGAGCGAGTCACTGAGCTCCCTTTACAGTCATTGGGGAGGAAGAGGCACTTCCAGGACAGGATTCATCCCCTCCATCCCCAGCTGATGGAATGAATCCTGCCCGTTGTTCCTCCCCAGTGGCTCTGAAATGGAGTCTGGGAGGAGCAGTTGAGGCACAGACATTCCCATCCCAGATGTCTGCACTGAGATGGTATTTAACACGTCCCTTCTCGTTACTTACACATAACAGGAGGGGAACTAACCCAGGGGAAGAGGATATTGTGCTTTTTAAAGTGTTATGGTGTTCCTTGCATCCAAATTGGAAAACTTTAGGAGTGCTGGAAATGTTGTACCACGTTAAAAATTCTGGGGAGTGAACTGGTATCATATTCCATGAAAGATTACTTCAAACTCAACAAGGACCTGATCCCATGACACCCCCAGACCTCTGGAAAATCTCCTGTGCGGTATCAGTGGCACTGCAGGAGGATCCAATGGCTAAATGCACTCCTGCCTCAGGAGATACCCCAGCAGCACAACTGCCCCAGGAAGGGCCAAGCACCAAAAATTCAGGATAAATGATGAGAGAGGCAGCGCTGGCATTCAGATTTCACCAGGGGACTCATTTCATTCCCTGCAGGGCAGGGCTTTGCCGACAATACCAGTGAGGAATGGGTTATTAAAGAAAAGCTGTGGGAAGGAGAGATATTTCCTATCTGATGATTGTCTTGGATAAATGACTACAAAACAAACAGTGTGAAATAACAGATTATTCCCAAAATGAAGGCCAAGACAACAACTGTTATTTTGAGCCCCCAGCTGAGATGTCTTCCCACACAGATGTCTGAGGTCCCCTAAATCACTCAAACCACACTGCAGAGAGCAGTTGTGCCCTGCAAACGAGCAACCAGCCAAAGCTGCGCCAGTCAGACCCCACTTCCACCCCCTGGCTCCACAACTGCTCCTCAGGCTCCTGCAGGGACAAGTTCCAGGATCCTGGGAGCTGTGGGGAACTTGGGAAGCAGCACCAATGGTCTGGGACACTTTCTGGGACTATTTAGTGGCTCCCCCCATTCTGCAGATGGAGGAGTGGATTGTAGAGCTCTCCCAGTTCTGGCCAGTGCAGGTTTTATCCTGGAAAGGGATGAATGAATCCAGCCCTTCCCAGGGCAGGGGTGGGAGGCACAGGGAGGGACTCCTCAGTGTTAAGTTTTTAGATAAAGCTAAATCAGTTCGAAGGAAAACTGACAAGGGACTTGAGAGCACTTCTTTAATTTAAACATTTCCTCTCTGCAGTTATTAGACTGGCCCTGAGATTTCAGGCTGTGCTAGGAAGTCAATAAATACAATATTTAGATGCCACTGGGAGAATAACTGAGGAATTGAATAGTTCCACTGCAGGGCCAGAAAATATGTGCATCTTTCGTGAGGGATAATCCAGCATTTTATCTACTACAGGAGGCCAGCTAAATTGTTAAAGTTATAAAAACAATTCTGCATGGTGTGGCTATTCTTATGGGCATGTCTAAGTTCCGAAGAATGTAATTCCAAAAGAATTGGCTGATTAGAGCCATAACAGGACGTGTAGCTGGTAAAACCGTGGAATTCATCATCTCATTCTTGTCCTTTACATTAAGAAATGTTTAATCATCAGTACCTTGGCATCTGATACTTTTACAGAAATCATGAATCAGAGCAATAAAGCAGGAGGGTAACACACAAAAAGTTTAAAACTACCTCTGCTGCTGAAATCGCTCTTTGTAATGTGAGGTAAATCTTTCTGCTCAGGACCTCAGTGCACACAATATCAATTAAAGCCACAAATAAGTCACCAATAAAAAATCCTGGCAGCCACCACAAAAGTTTTGGAAGTCAGGCAAACTCCCCACATTGCTCATGTGGATTTGCTCCCAGCCAAGAACACCCTTCCTTTACATCCCTCTCCCGTGGAGGGACAAAATCCCCAGCAAAGCTCTACAGCAGAACCAAAATATCTCTCACATGGGAACACTGAAATGCTGCGAAATTAATTTCTTCAGCTTATGCAGCTCTTTACATAAAGCTCAAGTGACAATGTTTTATTTCTAAATGGAAGAAATTTCGAGGAAAAAAATTGGAATGAATTTCCAGAGTGGAATGGCAGAATTCAGGGAATTCAGGAGACACATGGGTGATGTTCCTGGAATGCTGAGCTGTCTCTGAGGTGCAGTGGGGACAGACACTGAGATCAGTGCGTGGGGAATCTGGTCCTAAAACACTCAGGGATAAAAATTCCGGCTGAATTCTCCAGGAAAAGCTGCATCAACTTCAGCAGGCCCTGAATTTTCTTTCAGGAGCCCGTTAGATGTAAACACCTCAAACCAGCCATAAAACCCCGTCATGTATTATTTCTTACAAACAAGGTCCCTGGCACACCACGAGTCACATTATTTAAATAAAATCTTTAAAAACCTTGAAATGGTGTCCCTTGCCCATCAATTACTATCACAGTTATTATCAGCCACAATGAAGCCACTTCATTATTAGAATTAGATGACTGCCAGGAGCTTCTGCTGCTGTTCCATTCACCTGGTGGAGCTTTTGAATTGCATTATGTGAGAAATATCACCTGAAAGATGTGGCAGGTATAGGCTGGAGCATTTCTGTTTACAGCACCATTAAAACGTCACTATATTTTTCAAATGCTGGAGAAAGCTCCAGTGGAAGAACACGGGCAGAAATCTTCCCATTAAGCTCTTAAAAGCAAGATTTAAGATTTAAATTAACAAGCCACATTAATTGGAAAAAAAACCCCCACCAAACAACAACTTGTAATAGCAATTTTTTGACAAAGCAAGAGTTGATCATTGTTCTATCACACTGTGAACGATTAGAAGCAAATCAGATTTATCTCCTCAATGCACAAAGCAATATGGTTACTGCAGATGACACTCTCAGGCAGCACCTGCTGCTGTAAAATGTATATTTGCACTGAGCTCTTCACATGAGCTAAAAGAAAAAATATCTCAGCTGATTATTTAAATGCATGATTCTATTCTCTTGATAATTTAAGTGGATAAACTCTGAATTAGGAAATGATCAGGCAGCAGTTCCTGGGGTGGTTGCTGACCTCACACCGTGTGGATTTGCTGTGTAATCCTCAAAATGCTGTGTAAGAGTTAAGTTGTTCTCCCTTCCTCCTTGACTGGCCATATGCCCTGAACACTGCTGCCAACAAGGATATTCTGTCAGCTTTCTCCTCACACTTTCTGCTTTCTGAGAACAAAGGATTCATCATGAGAGATCCTGGGATAGATGTAATCAAAAAACCACAACAAAAACTCACTCCTATGACATCTTGGCTCGAAAAAGTTAAAACAAGTTCAGGAAGGTAGTCAGGGTATGGTGAAGTGATCCTGGTCAGGAAATCATCCTGGAAAATGCCCTGTGGCCTAAAACTCAGTCTGCTCTTCCAGCAAATTCACACCATCCCACATCACCAGGCATTTAAATTCAGGGAAGCAACGCTGCCTTGAGGAAATTAAACACAAATTAGTAAGCAAACAGCATTAAGAGAGCAGTAATTTTAAGTATTTTAAATATACCTGAATGCAAGAGAAAAGAGGTTTATTTTTTTTTACCCAGCCACTTCAGCTGCTGCAAGTTGTGCCACGCTCGGAGCAGCACAGGCACGAGCGAGATGAATTAATGATGGCAGCCACAGAAAGCAATAATAAAGTTATAAGACAGCAGTGCTAAAAAAGTCCCCTAAGAAAATAACATGATTCTTACCTATTCATTAGCTCCTGCAAAGTTTCATTTGGCAAAGGAAATATAAAGCCATTTATGACCGACTTCAAGTAATCCAAAGACACAAATCCACTCTGACTGACATCAATTGCTCTGAAGGCTTTTTCAGGGTCCTGGTGGGCTGAGCACAGCTGTAACAAACACAATTTATAGTGTTTTGCCTGGAAAAACCAAGTTCATGAAGCTTTTAAAACAATAATGCATTTTTTACAAGACCTTTTCCAGCGTTCCTCCCTGTGAACTGTGATCAAACAGGTTACCCTGGCATGCTCTGAGGGTCAGATGTTTAATTAATCAGCTCACTACAAAACAGTATTCCCAGCCTCACGCTCCCAAATGACAAGCCAGACGAGTTGCTCAAATAGTAATAACTCTGCCTCCAAATTCAGAGCTCAAAATAAATACTTGGTGGATCAGGCTGCTCGGTAACACCTGTCTGGATGTACCTTTGAAAGCACCCATGGCATAACCTGGTATCAAAGTTCCTGGGATTAAAATGGGTCATTAGCACAGTGGAGAACACTGGGAGACGTGGAATTGTTAATTCAGCTCTTGTATGAACATATCACTCACTGATTTGGCTTGGTGAATTCTTTTAATTCACAGGCTGCTGCAAAGGAGCTACTGGATGTGGTTTTTTTTGCTTGTGGGACTTGTAAAATGCCTGAAAGTTGACTTACTGCAGATTTTGATAAGGTTCGCGAAACAATAGGAAGCCTGGTTTGCTTTTCTGAAGCTGGGAGCATCCCTGAGGCTTTTCTCCCCACACCATTTTCTGACAAGCACCCCCATCTGCTTCTAAGCTGATTACTGTTCATTCCCAACTGCTGAAATCACAGGACACACAGACTTCACAAAGCCCAACGAACAAAGGCAAGGACTGGGAGGTTTTGTAAGGCTCTGCTTTGCTTCCAGCCCAGGCCTTGACCTCCCCACCGAGGGTACCATGGCATGACAGGATATTCGGAGCTGGGAGGGGCCCACAGGGATCAGAGCCCAGCTCTCCAGTGGGTGCCCCACCAAACCCACGCCTGAGGGGCAGAGAAGGAAGAGGGTCAAGGTGTTGGATGTCCCCACAGCCTCATTTTTCCTGCCCCTGCTGCATTTTCAAGGATGAGAAGGCAACAGTTGAAGGTCTGGGTAATTTGGTTTGTAGGAGAATATCCACTCCTGCTGCAGGGTCTGCTTCCCTTCTCTCAGCCAGCCACAATTCTCACGGCAATGGCAACTAGTGATTATCTAATGAGAGGTGACAGGGAACACCTCAGCCACCCAAGCTGCCCTGCACTCCCAGCCCCAGGGATCTGCAGTTCCAACACCTCTGTTTGAAGGCTGTGAACCCCAGAGATTGAAACACGAGATAAAACACAACTGCTGCTTCTCCTGCTCTGAGCACATACATGGAACTCCATTTTCTGGGCTTTTTTTGCCTTTAGCTGCGTCTGTACTTACACCAACATTTTTTTGAAGTTATTTATAATCCATAACATGATGGTCTCTAATGATTCCACAGCCCAAAGGAACAGAACCATTCAATGCTTGTAGTGAACTGAAGAAGTAGGAAATGTGTGAAACCTTTAGAAATGTAATATATAAAACATCAAGAAAAACAAGCCCTGCATTTTCCTCTGTCCTCTTTCCTCTGCCCAGGATTGTCTGGGGCACACGAATTGTCTGCCTGACATTCCAATCCTACATCCAGTGCCATGTTCTTGGCCACCAACATAAACAGGAATTTTAATATATCCACACATTTCTAATATTATGACACATGGGAATTCCCCTTGCAATGTTTGTGGAGACTTCATCCTTTTCCCCAGAAATTCCCCCACTTCCTATTTCCCCTCGAGACTCCTCGTGGTGTTTTTTATCTGTGAACTTATTAAATTATTAAGGTTATGTCCACATGGACATGCAGGATGCATACACAGGTATATCTATATATACTCTGACACATGTGGAGTGTGGTGTAAAGACATGTAATAAAACAAATCCAGTTCCACTCTGCATTCAAAATTCAACACATGCTTCAAAAACATTTGGGATTATTTGGGGATTGACAGTTCCACTTTGTGAAAATGGCGTAAAAGAGATCAGGATAATAATAGTGAATCTCTGTTTTGAAGTCTAGGTTTACCTTTCATTTCAATATATGTATATTCCTTAAGCAACATTTCCACCTGAAATTATTCTTTTCCTTAGCAATTTCCAAAAAATTGAAGCTGACAACATCTTTAATAAGCCCAGAAACAGCTTCTGGTTTTCCAAGTATCAAAATATTCTAATTACACGTAAGTACAACTACTCATTATTTCCATGCTTCCCGTTTTTACCCACGTACAGACACCCCTAATTGTTAAAACCCAAAAACAAACAAATGTGCCCATTCTACTTTTTTATGCATCCAGCCCATTGTTCAAGGCAGAGAAATCACTCTTTTACACACAGATTCGCTCTGAAATTGCTGCCAGAGAAAATAACCCTGAGTTATTTGCTGCACAACTGCCACATGAGAGCATTAGAGGTGCCTGGGGACAGCTTTGTCTTGAGCATGTGACTTTTTAAGGAAAAGCTTTTACGTTCAATATTTTAAAAACCGCTGCCGTATCCCTTCCCTTACCCCCACCTTCACATGAAATTAATTGATCAAGCCTCAAAGTCAACCTGGTATTAGGGAGAACTACATTTTTCACATCATCAGGTAATCTTTAGATGGGAATTTCATTTAAAGGAAGCAAACTCATTTTATTCCTTTGATTTGGGCATTAATATCCCCTTCACTGTCATGCAACTTGTGCTTTGAGTTGGGTTATGGTTTGTCCATGAGGTGAAATTCAGGTTTAATTTGGGTATATTTAAACATTCCCAAATTTATATAGGTTTCTCCAAAATCCATTTGTGTGACGTTCCATCAGTAGGAGAAAGAAAAATAAATGTTACAGTTTCTCATTATTTCTCACATTCTGTTGTCCCATACAGGGGTAACTCAGGACCATTATTTGCAACTGTTAAAGCTTCAGAAGTTCTTCTGATAAAACTTCCTCATTTTAGGGCTTTAAATCCCCCAAATGAAAATTTATGTTCTTCTTTATTACTCAGCACTTATGAGATGTAGTAACATTTTTATAGATTTATTACCTCTTGGATTGCCACGCTAAACACGGGGTTTATTGTCAGATAAAGCATCTTTTTGGGGGTTTTTTTTTGTTTTTTGATTGCCTGCTTTAGAGGGGTACAGCTTCTGCTCTATAATTGCCTGTACCAAATTATTGAGCTGGTTTTGTTGTCATCAAATTCTGGGAAGTATCTCAACCAGAAGAAATACACAAAGAGAAACAGTGTGGCCAGGTAATACAAAATAAGAAAATATTTTGAAAGGCACTCACAAAGAAATAAATATCCAGACTGGGGAAAAAAAAAATATCACAAAACCCCCTCAACTATCCTAATTTGCTCCATTTCTTTGAGGTCCCTACCCAGCAAAGAGTACCTCCAGTGGTATGTCCTGATGGATTTCACATGTCCCCAAATCCACCCAAAGTCAGAATGATAAGACACTAAACATTCTTTGGAAACAGAGCACGTAGAATCATTGGTGGATTCCAGGGCTGGGGCAGCCACAGCTGCTCTGGACAACCTGTGCCAGGGCCTCCCCACCCTCACAGGGAGGAATTCCTTCCTCACATCCAATCCAAACTCACTCTCTGCCAGTGGGAAGCCATTCCCATTCCTCCTGTCACCCCAGGCCCTTGGAAACACTCCTGTTCCATCTTTCCTGTCAGTTCCCTTCAGGTCCTGGAAGGTCACAGTCAGGTCACCCCAAAGCTTCTCCTCTCCAGCCTGAACAACCCCAATTTTCTCCTTCCTCACCCCAAGCTGCACATGGTGTGAAGATGTGCCATGATCCCACTTAACTTTAAACCCCAGTTCTGGTCAAACCACCTGCACGAACCCAGGAAAAGCACAAAGCAGCTGCTAAGAGATGTTCCCTTTTCCAAGGCAAGATTTGATTCATCAATCGCTGTTCCAGGCAGAGGCTCTTCGCTTTCTCCACTCACTGCTCTGAGCAGGAGCAGGGAGCTGCTTTCTCCTTCAGAAAGCACCAATTCCACCCCAGCTGTGAGGGGGACAGGGCCCTGGCTGCCTGCACACCTCCTGTCCTCTTGATATATTGATTCTGCTGAAAAATAATTTTTAAAAGTCTTTTGTATATTCCTGTGTCAGACAAAGGAACTGGAGGGGTGAGCCAAAGGCTCTCCTACCACCTCTTATATGCAGAGTAAGGGAATCATTTCTTCTTTCCACCGCTCCTCCCTGTGGAAGAGCCTCTGGGATTCCCACTATCTCTCCCGTGCAGCTTCCAGGGTGTGGTACGCACCAGCATTCCCACACAGATTCCCAACCCTGTCCTGGATCCGAGGCCACCCCAAAAGCCACTGAGATGGCAGCCAGGGGCAATCACTCATTGTCTCTCCAGGATCTTTCCCCAGCCGTCCCCAAAACCCAAGCTGTTTGAGATGGATCCCGGTGCAGGACTCCTCCCTTTGGAATTACCAACCTATTTATCCTCGCATGCTGCTGCATCCATTAGCCAGAGAAAGGCTGAGGGCTGCAACTTGCATGGAGAAGATAAATTAGCAAATTATCCTGCTGCAAGCAGCCTGCAGCCACTGTCAGTCAGGAGATCACAAAGGCCCCCAGCATTCAGGGCTGCCTTTACTCTCACACAGAAACCGCGGCTGTTTCTTCCCTCACTTGGCAAATTCCAAAGTCCTTCATCCCCAAAACTGGTCACCCGAAGGATGTGCCTCAGTATCCACACCCTGCGATGGCTCTGCCCAAAACATCAGCTGGAAACTAGAGACCAAGGCAGGAAAACAAATTCGCACTCTGGAGCTCCAGAACATTAGTGAATTATTTGTCCTACACATACCAAAGCATTCTCCTTTTTTTTTTTTTTTCACTTCTTCAAAAATTACCCAAATCAAGAAGATTTAGAAGCTGAAAGGAAATGTATACACAGGACAAAGTGACAAATACATTAACAACTCTGCCTGGCAAAACATGGTGGAAGATGATAAAGCTTTTTATGGGGCTAAAGATGAGAAGACAGTCTGTGCAGTTTTCCTGCTCGTTCCCTGAAGTGGTGGTGATACCACAGCACTCTGAGCAGCCACCAGGCCTTGGCACAGCGTGCTCTGTTGTCACTGGCACGTGCCAGCTGGCTGCCGCTCCCGCCTCAGCCAGTGCCTGCATGGAAAGCACTCGGGGATCCCTTGGGGAGAGGGAAAATAATTAATATTTGAAGTATTTTTCTTATTCCTCATGAGCAGGCAGGGTACCCATTAAAAAACCACAGCCCCTACAGGGATCTGAGAGGGAGGAACTTGCAGACACGCCCTGGTGGCACCACTGGCTGGGAGGTGATTTCCCAGCTCACTTTGCCACCCACACAGGTATTCCCAGTCACTGGGTATCAACAATTTCCCTCAGCATCTGCCTGTCCCCTGGATCTGGGGGTGCTGCTTCCCTTTCCCTGCTCCTGTGGAATGCCCTTGATGGCTCAGGGAGGGAAGGAGATCTGGGAAGGAGCTCCCACACATTCCCATTACCCAGACTCCTGAATTCTGCCCATAACACACACGTTCTTTCTCAGGCTGAATTAATCTGAAGGAACTGGCTTTCAGGAATCCCTGGACAGAGAGGCAGGGAAGTTCTGCAGATGCACTGGGATGTCTTGGCTATTTAGAGGACACTGGGACAAGCCCAGTGCTCCTTCTGAAGGAAACCAAAGCTGCCTGCCCTTGACATGGAGGAGCAGGAGCAAAATCTGCCTTCAAACTTGTGGCTGCTGCCCCTCATTAGAGCCGTGCAGTCCCCCTAATACACAACATATGGGCAATCTGGGGTTATTATCTGCCAAGAAAGCAGAAATAGCAAAATTCCAATGGCAGCCTCAAGAAACGTGCTACAAGGGAAGAAGTTGGGGACGGAGCCGTAAGGACGTTCTGCCTTCCTCCATTTTTGTGCAAACGTGTCAAAAATGCATAAATGAGTCAAGAAACCCCCGGCCTCCAACACCTGGCACTCTCTGGCAAGAGGAGCAGAGCTCAGATGTGCTTTCCGGGCAAGGCCTGCAAGCTCACCAGCCCCACAAACTGGCCCTCAAGGGACTGAGTGGCAGATCCATGACCTCCCAATCAGATCCATGGCCTCCAAAACACCTTTCCTGAGAGCAGAAGGAAGCCCCTCAGCCACCCCCAGGCCAGTCTGACAGCAGTGTGCAGCAGTCTCTGTGTCTCCACGTCCCCTCTCCTTCAGCCAGCACATCCACGGAGCGCTGCACACTTGGATTCCCTTCGCTCTGAAGGGCACTGGGGGCCCACATCTCCCAGTCTTCAATCTGCAGAGATCTATCCATCTAGCAGGGAGATGCATCCATCAGATTTTTGTTTTGTTAAAAAAAAAAAAAAAGAAAGGAAACAAATGCCTGGAAAAAAAAAAAAAGCACCCCATTCCCCTCCTGCTATAAACACACCAGGGCTCATTTTCCCCATATTCTACTTTGGGCCATTCTGTGTAAAATCTTTAATTAAAGTTTTTTTCTTTGAAATTGTCATCATCAAACCAGAAGAAAGAAAGTAAAAAAGGGAAGGACACAGCTGTGCATATATGAAGTGCTATTCAGTAGCAAATGAATTGGAACAAAATAAGTATCGTGACTGTTATGCTCTTAGTTTTGGCTCTGTATTCTCAGTAG
Source organism: Pitta sordida (assembly GCA_013390025.1). Classification (NCBI taxonomy): domain Eukaryota; kingdom Metazoa; phylum Chordata; class Aves; order Passeriformes; family Pittidae; genus Pitta; species Pitta sordida. Next base: position 44,116 of record WEKX01018248.1, on the reverse strand, counting down.
CACAGTCTAACTTGTCACTTTATATTGATTCCATCTGTTTACACTCTGCAGAGTATTGGCTTCCTACAGTGAACATTTCCTATTTACCAGCTGGTAAAAGATAGGCCCAAACCAGATAGAAAAGAATTAGACTATTTTCAGATCCTCATAAACATAAAGTCAAAAATTAATGGGGGAGGGGAGGCAGGAGTAGGGGGAGTGAGCAGAATATATGGCTCTGATCCTTGTTCACAGTGATAGTCCTTCACAACCCATTAGCAATTTCTAGAGACCTGGAAATTTGTGCAACGAGTACACAAAATAAATCAATTTTTCAGTCCTTTTTGTGTTCAGCTTTACATGAACAGCCTTGTTGTAAACGTGAATCAATCACAGAACTTCAGCAACCTTTAAATAGACACAGTTGGGTCTGGACTTGGCTAATAGAATAGTCCCACTCCCACCCTCCTTCCCATGGTGCCCATCTTTCACTGAGAACACCAGGAATATTTCATTGGGATTTTTTTGTTTGGTTAGGGGGTTTTTTTCCTACTCTTTCTTTTTAACGTGCACAAACAAATTAAAAACCCAATCAGAGTTACAAATTGAAACACATCCTTGAAGGATGACGTGCATCCAAACAGAAGCAGAATAAGGTTTGGCCCGAGAATAACCACAGTGATGCACCACAGATAAATATTTAAGGGCATATGAAACCTTGAGTGTCTGAATAACACTGTACACCCAGCATTTATATCTTTAGCTGAATTGTTCTTGGGATATGTCTGCAGCAGCAACCTTGCCTGAAGTTAATAATGCTTTCTGCTAACATACTGAAATACAGCTCTATTTCACAATGCTGCTAAAAAAAAAAACCAAAAACCACAGAACGTTGTAAATCAAATACAGCTCTAATTAGGACTTTGGAAGCCGTTTGCAACCCCTAAATTCTATAATAAGAAGATATTTCAGCAGCTCCTTTTGTGCTAGGAAAGGCTCCCCATGAAAATGTAAACGTGGCTCCTCAGCCGGCTGCAGAGAGCCAAAGGAATAAAAGCTGTGGCATTAATAACAACTACAGCACGATATGATTGATGGGCTTTTCTACAGCAAGAAAAGATTGTCTTGGATACAATCTGTCCTAGCAGCCCCGTGATATGTTAATATTTTATTCAGGCTGGAGTGAGGATATATTCAGATGTCCCACTCAGTGCAAGGGAAGCAAATGGGTTGCAAACACTCCTGCAGCCCTGAGGTGCAATAACAGCTGTGAAATCAGAAAGATTTTATTTCCTCCTCCCAAATTACAGGCCAAGCCCATGCCAAGCACAGCGGGAGGCTGGATTTTCCTTGGAATTTACATCAGGTTATGTTTAATGTATTTCTCCTCCTATGAGCAGGCTGAGGGGAGAGCCAACAGACTGTCACTTGGTGCTGTGGAAGGCAGGGAACACAGAGTCCTCGTAAATAATAACTGTTATTAGGTGGGATATGTGCCATCAGGTTAACTTGCCAACGCCCAAATATACATACTAAATCACTTGTGTTGATAAACAAAGTTTTCACGGCTCCGTTTGGGCAAAAATAAAACAATAAAAACCTGGTTTTCTCAGGGTCATGCCACCACTGCCTCCTTCATATGAAACACTGGGTTTGTGCCGAGATTAAAGCGGACTGAGCTCTCAGTCTGGAGACTTCTGCATAAAAGTCCAACGAAATGCCTAAAAAAACCACCAACCTTCTGATGTGACAGGAGGGACACACGAGGCTTGAGAGGGACAGGAGGGGCACATGAGGCTTGAGAGGGGCTAAACAATTCCAGGAATTGTAATGCCATGGAGAAGCTGGTCCCTCAAACATCTTTGCTCAAGCTACATAGGAACTAAAAACGAAATCACAGCGGGGCTACACCAGTCCTACACCAGAGATGTAGTACATTCTAATACATTATTTAGAATGCCAGCACAATAAATCCCCTCCCCAAGAATAATAACATTCCCCAAGTATACCATGGTGCACTGGGGCAACGTCCTCTCAAACATGTTACTAAACTGGTATCAGCACATCAAGAGCAACACCTACCTACCTGAAATTAATTTTCACCACCTCCCACCCCCCCGCATGTGGTTTGTGTGACCACCCTGGTCACACTGTCTCCTTGAGCAGAGATTCCAGCTGACTTAATGTCACTGTTCGGCAGCTGTGGCTGTTCAACCTGAAAATAAATATAATAAAAACAGCCTAGAGGAACATAAACCACGAGTGCAGCACTGAACATAAACCACAAGTACACCCAGCACTGCTGAAGACCATTGTAAGGACATCAGTGTGAGGATGGTTGGTGTAAAATGTGGGTGGGGTTTTTTTTTTGGCTGCCATCCAGAGCACAAAGGGGTACCTGCAGGTTGAGCTGACCTTTGGAATGGCAGAGTATCCACGAGTCCCAAGGTCAGGAAAATCACAGCGCCACTGCTCATCCCTCCTTTGCTCCCAACAAGTGTCTTCTCCTCCCCTTTCCTCCCCAGCACGTACCTATGACCCATTTATCACCCTAAAATTCCAAATACTTTCGCTTCTGTTTCCTCACCCTCCCGACTTGCACCAAGCACCGTAACAGGTCATTTTTGGAGCCTCCTGCCAGCCGAGTTGACTGCCACTAGCGGGCTCCACAGGTGCCAAACCGCACTTTCTGCACATCCTCCTTCGCTTTCAGCCTCGGCTGCTTCTGAAAAGCCTTGTTGACAGTTCAGTCCCACAAACACCAAGCACTGCCCTCGAGTCCGAATTCAGAGGAACTGCCTGAGCCCTGAAAAATCAGCTCTGGAAATTCCCCCTGGCCAAACTCCTGGAAAAAAAGCACCTGCACTGCCCTCCCGTGGAAATCCCACCGAGCAGCTCCAACACACTTCCCCGAGCAGCATTTTCACAGAAATCATCCAAACCAGCATCCAAAAGATCAAGACCCACGTTTTAGCGAGTTTGGAAGGAAGTCCAGGGTAACACCTACTCTCCCCGAATGCTGCACGAAAATCCAACCCCAAGTGCCCAAAACGCTTCACCATTTTATTATACCGCATGTAATAAAGAAAAGATTAACCTTTTATTCCGGGAAAGGGGCGTCATTTGTTATTTAATTAGTTTGCACTAATTAATTAGAAATTTTAAGCTCCCCTGTCTCTCTGGGAGAAAGTGGCTTAGGTGCCTCCCTTTTTCCTCTTTTCTTTTGCTGCTCCTCTTCCTCCTCCTGCCTCCTTTCAAGCCCCTAATCCCATTTTTGTATCCTCAGCATTACACCCCCTCATTCTCCCTTTGTCTGAGCGTTTCCTGAGCTTTGCACTCGCTGGGAACAAAGTTGGGCTGGAATTTACAGAATATTTTTTCGAGACAACTCCTTAATAAAGGGCCAGATCATTAAAAAAACCTCAGAGGACAAACGAAAGGAAAATTAATTTCCCTGCGGATCCCCCTCACGGGATTTCACTCTTTATATTCCACTGGACACATTAGTCTTAAAGGTTTATAATTTTGGTTTTGGGGAAATTTGATAGGAAGATACTGGACAATAACTCTGCCAATGTTTGGGACCTGTATTTTAACACACACACAGAAAATTCCTACACAGCAATTACGCTGGTGCAGACTGCGCACCCAAATCCTCCTCTACTTTTGATAAAAGCCACATATAAACACCCAGTGTTCCTTCAAGCCCAATCTGATGGTGGTGAAGGAGGCAACAAGTTCCCAAAGCAGGCAGAGAAACTCCCCTCGCAGACAAAAAACAGCTGGTCTCTGCCTCAGAGTTCACAGCCTAATCTATGCATACTGGTAACACTGCATGTATATGAATTTAAGCTGCGAGATATTTTAAATTTAAAAAAAAAAAAACCCAAAACAAAACACAAAAATCTGCTTGCAAACTGCGACTCTTCCAGAATATACATACCAAAACCTCATGTAAATAGAAATTGGAGGAGGGATCTCTCTCAGGTTTCAGTGGCCACACAAGGAGGAGGATCCAGAGTGCTGGATTAACTTCTTCACCAAGTAACACAGAACTATACCCAGAAACGTTTGTAGCCATTACCTTGAAGGCTATGCACATCAAAGGACTCTAAAAATATTTTAAGCCACCACATTTCAGGTGAGAAACCCTGTTATCTTGCTACGGCAGCACAGTTGTTTAGATGTTTATCTTGACTTCAAGGATTGTGTAGGAGAAAAATACACATACCAGCCAGAAGCTCATTACACTAATTGCTCTGTTTTATCAAAAGCTATTATTAATTTTCCTCACCAGCAAATCTGAGGCAAACTATTCTGTAAGTCCTAGAAAATGAAGAGTTAAGTGGGAAAATAACAACCAGACAGAGCCCTACCACCCTGGAGCTTATCCAGGTGGGATGAGACATTTACCCTCAAACACCCAGGTTCTGCCTGCAAAAATCTACCCCGTCACAAGTACAGGCAGAAAATAAACATTAGAAACAAAAAGCAGCAGATGATTTTGCCGTTGTCTCCTCAGGCCAGGGGTAAGTTCTGTCCCGGGTATTGGGGACACTCAAGAGGCTGTGACAGGTATTTGTACCAGCCCAAGCCAGAGAGAAATTTCACAGACATTTTAACACCCCTCAGCCCTTTTCACAGCTTCAATAGGCACGTTTTCATCAAGTTGTTCACAAAAGGACCACTTTTACAGCTATTTTGATTAATAATCAGGCTACAACAAGAACGTGGTAAGCAGAACAAGAAGTCAAAAGTTTACTGCTACAGAGCAAACAAATATAAAGTTTAATCCAACACGGAGCCTGGTTCTCCTCTCACCTTCTTCTACTACCTTCACACCTGCAAAGCGTCAGTGGATGAATCAAGAAAAACTCACCTGCACTGAATAGCTCCTGATTTATGTGTTACTTGGAATTCACACCAGTGCGTAAAAAGTCATAAATCAGATCCACTGCTTATATTTTTGAGCACATTTCTACTCATATGAGGGCAAGATCCTCAGTTATCATACATCAGAAGAGCTCTGCTTGCTTTCCCACCTCAGGAAGAATTCCACTAAGGGATTTGACTCCCATTTCAATAATTTAATTGATAAGAGCTTCCCAAGTGTCTCTAACCAAGCACCTGCACCTGAGGCCGGTTCCTCTACAGTTACAAAAGGGATGCAACTTATCAATGTTTTGTTTCTGGTCAGTCTAAACAGAAACAAACAAGTCAGTTTCTAACAGAATAATGAGTCCGGTTAGAACCATGGGATCACAGCCTTTCTCTTGGCTGATAAAGAAGAAATGAAGCTTTAGAACAGAACGCTTTTCTATTTGTTCCTGAAAGCTTCACTATTTTTTTAATGGTTTGCAAGAACCATTAAATAGGAAATCCCACCTTCATTTTCTCTGGGCTTTCTTGGTTTTGGGGTTTTTTTTATTTTGAAGCCTAACACACTTTATCTTACGCAACCCAAAGTAAAAGGACCACTGTAACTTCATCCTTTATGTCCCTTGAAACCACCAGCACAGGCAAGATAAAGCCAATACAGAGACAATCAATACAATAGGAATACAAAATTCAATACGAAGGGAAAAATCAATACAATGTTCATATTCCATGACAGACTCTGTGCCACTCATTCCTCCTCACGTTTCTTCCCTTTCCCAGCAGCTCCAGCCCCTCACAAACAGCTCCTGCACGGGCAGCTCCCCATGGACACAACTGGTGCCAGGAGGCTGCTCCAGCAGGGCACAGTTACCTGCTCTGAGCTGGATTTGTGGTCTCCTTCACACTGAAACACCTTGGCTGTGGTTTCCTTCAGGTGAATCAGCACTTCGGTTCCTAGAGCACCATCTCCTCCTCCTCCTCTCTGACTTTGGCACCTGCGGGACAGTCTCTCCCCTCACTCCCTTAACGCAGTTGTGCGGCTCGGAGTGTGGGGATTTTACCCACCATTAATTAAATGAGTTTTCACAGCTGTGTCTGGGCTGACGGGTCCACCTGTGCCCTGCAGAGGAGCTGAGGGAGGGGGGGAAACCTCCCTGAGGGGCGGGAGAGAGAGCTGCCCTCATGAGGGGAGGGTGGGATGGGAAGGGTGGGGAAGCTGCCCCAAACTCCCCCTGTGAGGGGAGGAGTGTGAGGGAAGGGCAGGGAAGCTGCCCCAAACTCCCCCTGTGAGGGGAGGACTGAGGAAAGGGCAGGGAAGATGCTCCAAACTCCCCCTGTGAGGGAAGGGTGGGGAAGCTGCCCCAAACTCCCCCTGGGAGGGGAGGATTGAAGGAGGAAGGGTGGGGAAGCTGCCCCAAACTCCCCCTGTGAGGGGAGGAGTGTGAGGGAAGGGCAGGCAAGATGCCCCAAACTCCCCCTGTGAGGGAAGGACTGTGAGGGAAGGGTGGGGAAGCTGTCCCAAACTCCCCCCTGGGAGGGAAGGACTGTGAGGGAAGGGTGGGGAAGCTGCCCCAAACTCCCCCTGTGAGGGAAGGACTGTGAGGGAAGGGCAGGGAAGATGGCCCAAACTCCCCCTGTGAGGGAAGGGTGGGGAAGCTGCCCCAAACTCCCCCTGGGAGGGGAGAACTGTGAGGGAAGGGCAGGAGACCTTCCCCCCGTGAGGGGAGGGCGGGGGGCTCTCCCTGTGAATGCCCACACAGACCACAAACACACATCGCTCTGAGATGCGAATAATGGGTGAATGGGGGGCTTTCCTGGAAAATCACCCTCACCTCATAGCTCTCTTTCTGTTTTGCAGGCGTGCAGCGACTTAGCCAGGGTAAAATTTGTGTTGTGCAAATCGCAGACTGTCCGCAGACTGTGTCGTGTTGCACCGCCAAGGTGAGCCTTTTCTCACTTCACCAACGCCGCTCATGAAATCCTTCATCAACATATTCTCCGCCTGTACTTGTTACTTCTCCCTGTTTCCATGGCTTGAGGAGGAAAGGCTCGTTCTAGAAATACCAAGTACCTGGAGCCAGCCTTCACCTTACTCAGAGGATGGCCAAAGAAGTTTTCCCCTCGCAATGCAGGGGGAAAACAGGGATGGCTTCCTCCTAAAATAATTTCTTTCCTTGCTCCTCTTGGACATGACAGCAGAGGATCCAGATGTGCTGGCCACACATCTAATAATGTTGCTTTCAAACATCCATTAATAAGTTCAGTACTTTAGTAGTTCCTGACACAGACTAGTACACCATAGGGCACATAAAAACTCCTATTGCTTGGGGGGGGGGAAGAATAGTTTTGAAAATACTTCTTCACTTTGAAGACTTCATGTAAATTGCTGCAGATTACTAAGTAAAAAAAAAAGTGACAAAATTATCTATTCTCACATGGGTAAAAACCAGATGTTTACAGCTTGAATTGGCCCAGACCATCTATTTGTTTATACATATTCCTATTTCATCCTGTTTAGAGTACACAGGCTTAGAGAGATCTTTAATAGTAAAAACAAAGGCAGAACTAGTTTTAGTCACTAATCTCCCTGGTATTTACTGAGGGAACGAGGAGCACATCCAGAGACCGACCCCTGAACACATGTGGCTGAAGCGGGGTGGTTAAAGAACTGAGTCTGGAAACTCACTGTGGAACTTCCTTTGTGGGTTTAAATCCCTACCAGCTATGTAGTGGTGACAGTCCCAGGTCCTGAAACACTCCTGCAGCATTCCCAGGATTATTATTATTTTAGGAGAGTCAGAACTGCCTTTTGAGGGGGGATTGCAGCACCAGAAACAACTAAGATACAACTAAGATCAGGAGTGGTCCCTTGCGGTTTTGGGGTTTTTTTTCTTTTGAAAATGAAAGTCTATCTTCCCAGAGCTTGAAATGTAAACATTTTCCATGGTTCTTGTTTTGTTCCAAATGGTTCTGAGCTCTCAAAGCTCTCCCATATTTTATGGGGGCCTCTTTTCCGAGCAGATGCAAGGCCTGGAGCCCCAGCACAGTGTTACAGCAGCTGTGCTACTCTTATCTGCATGTGGGGATTAAATTGTCATCTCCTGTTCAGTGCTGGCAAGAGCTGGGTTTGTGACAGAGACGGGGACAGTGGATTTAACATCTGGGTGGCAGTTTCTTTTAATAGTGTCACTCCTCACATACACATCAAGCTAGTTGGCATATCAGTGGTTGTGATTGGGATCAGTGTGAGCAGTCACCATTCCCTCTGCATTTTCCTTGCTGTCACACGGCATCCTTCACTCCAGCACTCCCTCCTGCAGAAATACTCCTCCCAAAAGCAGCGTTTAGGCACTACACTCCACATGGCAGCGTGGATCTGCCTCTCCTCTGTGCCAAAGGACACAATTCCAACTTTCCCTGCAATCTTTCACCGGTGAAACTTGAACCACAGCTTTCTGACAAGGACCTGGAAGACACCCCAGAGCCAGGGCAGCACCTGGGGACACGCTGCGGCTCTTTGCAGCTGCAGCCCATTGTCTGAAGCCACCACCCATGTCACAGTGAGGATGTCAGCCCGTGCCCTGGAGCAGCTGAGGAGCCAGCACACATCTGCCCCTGCTGTCTCTCCTCCACCGTGGCCATTTCTGGCACAGGGGCAGCCTGGACAGCTGGAGGTGGCAGCTTCGAAAGCTGTTCCCGTGTGCATTGCCAGGGCTTGTCATCTGTGTACAGTCACAGCTCCAGGAAAAGCTGTTGCGTGGCTTTGCAGTTTTGCCTGTGGGTGAAGTGGCAAAATCGAGAAAAATGATGGTGGCACAGCACAGTTTTCCAGAGGAACCTAAAGCAGGTCCCTGCATTAGCAGAGTCCAAAGGCTTCTCCTTTCTGTCCTCTACTCAACTGGTGTGAACACCTGTGGAGTTGTTGCAGTCAGCCTGTAGAGTTTGCCATGTTTTAGAGGGCTGGTTTTCATGCTGACAGACCAGAGCAGAGGGGCATCAGTGCTATTCATGTCCTTGCCACTCTCTGAAGACAAACCAGCATTTTTTACTGGGGCATCACTTGGCACATGAGGCCTAAGCCTCATCATGCCCAAATCTGTGTATGTTTTACATATTTTTAAAAGAAGATGCTGATTTTTGCAGCCTCTCTCATAATAACAGTGATTGAAGCCCATAAATCTGTGTAACTATTGCCAGAACTGTTAGTGCCACATTGTGTTGTGGAGCTTTTAAGGAAGTGCTGGGAATCTTTAATGGTTACTCATTAGTTTTCCCGCCCAACTTCACTGCAATGAGCACTTAAACCTTTTGTATACAAAACTACACAAAAATTTCTTACCTGGGTTAGTTTCCCCTTCATGTTAAGGGCTCTCAGTGAGACAGTTAATGCTGCTGCAATTCCAGGTTCAAGTTGTGAACAGAGGAAGGAGTTTCTACCTATGGGTTTGAATGGAGAAATGGAAATGCCAAGGACCAGATTCTTGGCTTTGGGGGCAGTCACTGCTGTAGCCAAGGAGAGGGGCTGTGCCTGGGAACCACAGCAGGATTCATAGGGGTCCCCAGAAACACAGGAAGCCCTTTAGGCAGCCTGTAGGGTAGCTCCAGGATTAAGTGATTTAAGTAGATTGTGGGTGCTGATGAAGTTTTCTTCTGACTCAAACCTGCAGGAGCTGTGGAGGGAATTCTCCTGCTCCTGTGTCCTTGCAGCCTGGTGTGCAGTTGGTGGGGGTTTGGGCTCCTGTGTGACAGAGAGTGGTAGGACACCAGCACAGAGCTGCCCAAAAGGTAAGAGAAAAACCTGTAAAATCCTGTACATCATCAAGCCATGCAAGAACACCAGCGGTCCCTAAGGAAACAATTCCTTTTTCATTTAGATGGAGAACTCATTGCCATGGGATGCTCTCGCCACCAGCATGGGGGTGGGGAAGGAAATCCTGAGGAGATCCTTCCATGGATCTTCTGTCTCAGGGGAGGATGTGGGGGTCGGGGAGAGGATCCATGGCTTGTGCCATCACAAAGGAAAATGAGCAGGCACAGTACATGGGACACATCTTTTATTCAGTTAAGCAAGCAAGCACAGAAGTAGAACGTGTAGTGCTTAATATTCATACAGTACTAAAAATATAAAAATAGAAATAAAATTTCACTGAAAGCATTTTCACTCACAAATATACAAGGAGAAGTGCTGTCAAGCCACACCATGCTACACCACTTGCCAGCTGCAGAACTGACAGGTTCCCAACAGAACTGAAACACTAAAAAGCTAGTCCTTCCTCATTGTTTCTGGTGAGCCTGAATGTTTGACTAGCAAATAACGGGCCTCCTGCAGCTGAGAGCCTAAAAAGCAGAGACGCCATCATGTCATGGAACAATAAAATAATTTGGGAGAGTTCTACAGTGGTAGCAGCCTGCTTCAGGCTGTTTGTGGAGACCAAAAAACACAAGATACAGAAATGAACTTGAATCCTGATTCTAATCCAGAGCAGTCGTGGCTAACAGTTCCTGAAACTGCTGTGCGTGGATATCTGTGCGATCCTGCCACCTCCTGGTGCATCCATCAGCTCCTCCTTGGATGCTGCACTTCCCTCTGCCTGCTGACACTGACGGGGAAATCCACCTTCCCTCTGCTCCGGGGGAGTCCGGGAGCACAAACCGTGAACAGTGTCCTCACCCTTTAGTGGAATTCGGGGCTGTCTCAGCACCTTGGCCTCTCTGTGCCTAATGGGAGAAATTCACACCTATACAGGGAAGTGATTCGGGGCAGAGAGTCCCTGCACCACATGCTGTGATTTTAAGCCCGATTTTGAGGGATTAAACGGAAGTTGAGGGCTGTTTGCTGGCCTTCAGCACAGAGCTGACATCCATAAAAACAGGGCTGGGTTTTGGGGCTCAGGCTGACACGTCTGTACATCACAGCCCCCAGTGCACAGAACCTGCCCAGCTCACACAGGTAAGGGTGTGCAGAACCCCCTGTGAGCCCCACCTGGATCAGCAACTCTTTTGGAATGGGGTTTATTTATACTTGCTCTACCTGCTATAAAAATAAATGTGACGATTAACCCCTGAGATCATTCTAACAAACTGTTTTGGCCTGTGATTTGTTTCCCTCAGAAATATTTTTTTCTTTTTCTTATTTGGTTTACAGATGTTTGTTTAAGTTCTAGTGACAAGCTGTTTATAAAACACACCAAACAATCCATGTGGGGCTGAAAAGGTGTACATTCTAGTTGCATATATGATACATACCTTATACGTATATAATACATTCCATAACAGCTGCATGTTCTAGTATTGTCTGGGAGCTCCTTGATTGTGGACAAAGGATTTAAATTACTAGAAGACAAGCAGCTGTTGAGGATCAAAAGATAATCTTTTTCTGATATGGTTTACTTAGATTTTTGTTTTTTCCTTTCTTTAAATCTTATTACATATAATAGCTACGGTAGTTTGTCCAGCAGGTAATAAATGAATGCATAAAGCACTTCTAGCTATATCTGGGCACCATATGCATGCATTTCTTATAAATAAAAATCAAACGTGAGGTCACACTTTCCCATCTTCTGTTTGTAAACTAAATCAAATTTCTCATTCATTGAAACAGTGAAGATGTCTTTCCATAGCCCAACTCGTCCTGAAACACAGAGAAGGAACACAAGTCAGAGAGTGGATGTAACAGGGCACCAAATACCTGCAGTCTGATTGTGCAGGAGATGCTAATCACTCCTGGCCTTCACTGAAAGCTTAATGAGACCTCAGGCTGCCCTTTGTCTTACCCAATTACCCTGCCACAGCCCTTAAAATAAGCCCCATACACCCCTTGTCATCTGCACCAGCCCAGTAATTACACAGGAGGAATTCAGCTTTGTCTGAGCCTTAACCAGAAATGAACACGGATTTTGGGCTGGGGATTCATCTCAGTGTGGGTTTCAGTGCAAACTGTCAAATAATTCCAACACACTGCAGAATTCCTGTGCCTCCAGCACGCACTGGTGAGGGAACTATCCAAAAGGCACAAGGTTTGTGGAGCATTAAACTGATTACTGAAGTGTGTTGGGGTGTTCATTGGTAATTTCTATTACGTCCAGACTTAAGTTGAGCAGATGAAGTTACGTTTCTCCACATGGAGAGATTTGTCAGTGAAATGCGAGTGCTTAGCTTCCATCTCTGAAAGAGAACAAGTGCCACCAAAAGTTTAATTTTGAACACAAGGAATAGGCAGCTCAGGGTGGATGCAACAAGGGCACTGAACACCCTCCCAAAGTGAAGTATTTATCTGCTTGTGACAACCTGGTGACACTGCTGACCCCAGCAGCCCCAGCCACTGTTGAGTGCAGTCCAGAATCTCTTTACCCCGGAGTCAGCTAGGGTAACCTGTGGCTCAATGTGCCCCATGGAAACTAAGAGGCCCAATTCTCTCCTCATTTACTCTGGATCTAAAGAAAACCCAGGCTTGTTCAGCTGGAATAAACGAAGGGAGAACTGGGGCTGCTACCAGAGGGTTTCATCATAACAGCCAGGACAAAGCTACATGCAGGGAGCTTAATTATGCATCTGATGCATGAGAAGAACACCCATTTAATTGAATTGCCATTGCTTTTATGCAGCAGCTTTATAAATGAGTCCAAAGACAAAACTGTCTGAAATATCTCCATATGACACATGAACACTACGTGGTAAGGGCTGCTTTATGAAATCAGGACTTTTCTCTAACTCCTGAAGGGATGAGAATTTCCTGGTTTCATTTCAGGACCCAAAGATCAAAATAACCTGAAACTGAAAGGCCATTTACTACTTTCACCAAATTTCTCCTGTATGAAAAGAAAAAAATAATTAAGAAAAGGCTTGTAGTCATAAACATCTGAGAGTTGCCAGGGCAAAATTTAAATCACTACAACTGCATAAAGTACACTATGAAGCAGAAACTTTCAATAATAATAATAAAATATTTTCTTCCTCTGCTGAGTAAAGCAAAACCTTTAACCTCTCAATGTCCCTAACAACATGTAAGGACACAAGACAAGTTTTACAGAGGACACACACAGAGGATTATCCGTAACAGCTAACTTTTTGTTTGTTTTTACCACATGAATTGATAGCTTGTCAAAAAGTCACCCACCTGGTTCATGATTTGAATCATGCAACTGCGTAAATTAGGATGTGATAAGAGTCAAATACAAGTAACATATCTAATCACTGCTCTGCTTTCACAGCAGTTCAGGGTTATCTTCAGAGTAAAGATCAATGTGCTAAAAGAAAAAAAAATGGAGAACTAAAATAAAGCAAAATAATAAAGTAAATGTAACTAATGACAAAGTAAAAATATTTGAAACTAATTACAACAAGCTGCCATGTCATTGCCACCATTCCTTGTCACAGAAACAAACAGGGAACAAAGCACTGCTAATGAAGCTCCATTCTGAGGTAACAAAATACTGTAAAAGCCAGAGACAGCAAAGGAAAGAAATTCAAAACAAGGAGATTTTTACCAAAAAGCGCACAGTGAACAAATGACAAAACACTACATTAACTGCTGTGGCTCCCCTCTCTGCTACAAAACCAAGGCTTCTCTGGAAACTGTTGCAGACACCACAAATAAGAGTCTCTGCCCTGGAGGCCTGATGACACTGGATGTTTTTATCAGAGGTTTGAAACTAATGACAGCTGATAGGACCTGCAGTGTATGGAAAAGGCATCTAAGGAACCTGAGAGAACTCGGGCCATAATCCCCGAGTAAGGGACAACCACCTGTAAATCAATTCCTCTGGTCATGACAAACTGATGCAGGATGCTGTGCCAAAAAGTGGATGGACAAACAAGGGGGAGCTCCAAATAAAATCACTTCACACAGTAATTTAATCCAGTTCTCAGTCTGGAGGCTGACATAAGAACTGACCACCTTGATCTTATTCCCTCGTTTTTTTAAAAAGAGCTGTAAAAATGATTTGTGGGAGCCTGTTTTATGCTTCTCAAAGATAACTGAGGAAGGCCTTGACACATCTGTCCTCTGATAATGTCAGGAAATCAACAGATCAAATGACACCTTTAGGTTCTTAAGGGAAAGACCTCACCAGAGCCAACATCTGGAAACTAAACGTTTTAAACAGCTAAGGTGGGCAGTGAAAAGAGAGAGCACATAAGGGAAGCTATAAACTTCAGAAATTAGAAATTAAAAGTTAGAAATGTCTGCTATCAGTCTCCTGGAGGGTGTTGAATTTACACAGTTCATCTTGGATCTCCTCCCCCTTTTTAGTCGCTTCTAACTGCATTTCAAAACAAGCTCAGCCCCAAACTGCACCAATATTTCACCGACATCTTAACACATCTCAGGGGTTATTAAGTTGTTCAGTCACTTCTTGCAACTTTTCTCCAAGCAGAGAAAAGTTCCTGGGGGTTTCAAACATACCCCTGCCAACAGGAAGAGCTTCTGCATTGCAGCACTGGTCGATGAGCTGGTGGCAGTGCTCCACCATGGATTCCAGCTGGGCTTTGTCGTAGGAAACTCCCAGAAACCTCACCAGCTGCTCAACCATCGTTGCAAGGTCCTGCAGGACAGGAGTCAAACCCCAGGTTGGTTTGCAGTACATATTTCAAATTATTTTTTTTTTAAAGACAGGTTTAAATATTCCAAAATCAGTTACATCCTGATCAGAGTGAAAAACACAAGTGTAGAAACTTAGGTAGAAACTTGTAGAAACACCACTGCCTTGAAATGCTGCCACCTTCCAATTTCCTGGAAGCAAACACATTCCAAGTACTTAGGGGGAGACACCACCCCTTCAAATATCAGAAATAGGGGAACTGCAAAGTAATTGTGATGCCTCCCACTCCAGGGAACACCACTTGACTGATCCCTTGGCAATTCCAGGGCATTTTGGAAGACTCCCAAGTTACTTTATTTTGCCAAGATCAAAATCCAATGACCACAAGTGTTGAGGCAGCCCTTCCTTCACTGGCAGCTCCTGGGGCTGCACTTGTGTACGTGGGAAGGATTTTACTTTAGTTATCCAGGCAAATAAACATTTTGAAGTATTTTCATTAATTCTCAGAGGTGTCACACTGCAATAAGAAATGGCAGCCATTGTTCCATGTAGTATTTCCACGGTGGTTCTCATTAACCTGGATTTATTAGCCAGCAGACTAATTATGTTCACACCTAGTTGTTTCTCAACATTGTTTCACAGAAAACACTAAGAGCAGCCAAATAATCAGAATAAATACCAAATATATAGAACAAAATATATATTTTTTCCCCCTCATTCATACAGCAAGACATGTCTTTTTAATGAATGCCCAGGGCTGAACAGTTTCACATCCCAGTGAATTCACATCCCTGCCTCCTCTTCAAGCAGTTCGGTGCCTGGGGATGAGTCAGAGATCTGAATAAATTAATATATATTTATGAAACTGCTTAAAATCCACTGAAGCTACTGAATGTCAGCACTTTAAAAAAGTCACCAGACATTAGGGAGTCCAAATATGGACAAAAGCAAGTTTAGTGTTAATATATTTCCAACACCAGGATGCTAAACGTAATTAAAATACCATCTAACCTACCTTGTGCATATCTTCATACTTGAGAAAAAGCACATTGGCATCCATGTGATGTTCCCAAAACTCTTGCACATGTTCAAACCACGAACCATATCCTACTACAAAGACATTATGATTGGCATCAGTAAAACGAGCATTTTTGTTAAAAAACCATGGTCAAAAAGAGAAAAATAAATTAACTGGAGTGGCTCATACCCCCAGGAGAACGGTGTCACTTTGACCCATTGCCATGTACAGCAAGGAATTTAATTGTTTAATTCTGGTAACACTGATGCATGAATTATGAATTCCTTAAGGACTGTATGGAATGGGAATAACACCAGCAACATTTTTTCAATGCCTTGATAAAAATGGAAAATGAGTTGGCTGATTAAAACCTCTCTGTCCATTGCAAATGGAGCTCGGCTCCCACGAGATGCAAATGTTTACCTGAATTTACCAACTCCATTTGCACAGTTCTGGCCACAGAACATGCTGTGATGTTTTATTGACTCCGGGAGGTTGGGATAAATCAGCTGCTGCAGGGTGAAGGTATAAATAACTCTTGGGATACTGACACGGAGAAAAAAGTACCCAACTCTCCTATCTTAGAAGACCTTTAAATGTGTCTTTCTTATATCCCTGACCTCAGGCTAGAGACAAACATTCCATTTTTAGGGATTGCAAGTGAAAAACCTGAGGGTGGGCAGGAGTGGGAGGAGAGCATTAACCCTCCCCGCACAAACTTGCAGGAGAAAGCAGCACAGGTTTCTAAGGCTGTTAAAAAAAGGAAAGCTACCAAGAGAGGTTATTTTTTTTTCCTCCCCATTGGTATTACACAGCTCCTTCAGCTCCAGATCCTCCAAATTCCAGGCTGAAGGCGAGCCTGCTGCTCTGGGTCTAGAGGAGATCCTGTTGCTCTGGGTCTAGAGGAGATCCTGCTCTCAGAGCATCAGGTTAAGGTATCACAGAAGATTTTGTGGGAAAATAGAAGGCACCAGAGATTTTTTTACCTCTTCCTGGTTGGAAAAGGTGACAATCCATGGCAAAAAAAAACCCAATGATGAGAGAACACAGGGCTGTCCCTCTCTCTAAGTTGGCTCAGTGCAGCAGGGCTACTCCACATCCATCTCATGCAAACTGTGTCTTAACTAGTTACCTTGCAAGGGACAAACCCTGAGGTTTTGGAGGCAACATGAAAGGAATTACCAGGAAAGTAACCCCCAACTTCAGGAAAAGTAGTGAGGGATAAATGAACTCAAGTGGTGCTGGGAGTATTCCCCACTTTTCACAAAGTGCCTGGTACCTTGCAAACTGAATTTCAGAAGAGCAAGCCAGAGTTTTGCCTGAGCCAAGTAAAGCACTGCTGAGCCCGGGGGGGGGGTCAAATACTGCAATTTGATAATTAAACAAAAGGCAAATGGACAACTCTAAGGCTCTGTCACAGCCTCCTTGCTGTATATTTGCAAAACAAATGCACCTTTATCCAGCTCACTTCTGTACTCGCAGAAGGAATGCAGAGGTGAAAATAAATGCGTGCAGAGAGAACAGCTCCTTACACTTGTCATTCATAAACCTCCTGCAGAACTCCTGGAACGTTCCCCTGTAGCTCATGGTCCTTAGGGAGCGGTGGAACTGGTAGTAAGACACCACCAGGTCTTTGGGGTTGCGAGCCATGTATATTACCTGTGATAGGGAGAGAAAAAAAAAACACCTTAATGAAAGATTCTTCCCCCATCCCATTTCCCAAAGCACTGGAACAGCTGCTGCCAGTGAAGTTCAGCCATGATTTAATTCCATTTTTACCTTTGAGTTGCCATTGTGGAGGTCTGAAGGCAGAAACCGATAGGGCAGGTGGCTTTTTATGAGGCGAGGAGACGTCAGTTCCTAAAAACAAAGCAGAGGGAATCGTTTCCTTGAGCACTGGCACATCTGGCCTGAACTGTCACACCTGAAGCCCTTGACTGCAGTCACAAATCCACTCCTTCAGTTAATAAGGACTCAGGGACAAGAAATTTAAATGTAAAAAAAGCCGGAGAAGGTGTTGGGGTTTTTGTTGTTTTCAGGTTTTTAACTTAATAGGTATCAAACTGACTTTGTTTCCAGTGACACTCCCCACTAAAATTCCTTGAAAAATACCAGCAGCTCTGAAAACACTGACCCCTAAACTTTCAAAATTTCACCTTCACGTTTTATTTTACCTCCAGAATTAGGCCCAAAGGTTTATCTGAGTGTGAGAAAGTCTTTAAAACAGAGTCTCCTTAATAACATGGAAGTCACTTCATGCAGGACATCCCAAGATCCTCAAACTACTCCTACAGAGTCTGTAGAGACCCAGGATACACATTTAGGACCTGGAGAAACATTAAAGCATTGAACATAAAAGCAACTTTAAGATATAACCTAATAATGCTCTGAATCATCCCAACAATCGGAGCAGGCCCAGTGATGAAAAGGACAAGGAGGGGATGAAATGAAGTGATAAAGATGCTGAAAGGCTTCCTTTGCACTGAGTTGTACCTTGATGATGTCCAGGCCAGGCTGAGGGTACTCCAGGACTGGGAGTTGTTCATCTATATTCATCAGTCCAATCTCATCTGGATCAGCTCCCTGACTCACCAGATAAACCACTTCCTGCAGCAAGCCTGTGCCTGCAGAGACCAAACAATGAGAGAGGGGGAACAGATTGGATTCCACTTCTTAGCAAAACACCACCATATGAAGGGGGAGCCTAAACACAGAAATAATGGCAACTTTCGTCCTCAACAGCCTGCTGGGAGCTAAGTCTGTAACTACTGTTTGACTGTGCTATGGCAGCTCAGTCATAATTTACACACATTTGTGTCTCTGAAGCATTTAAAGGAAAGGTTTCCCCCCCCCTGCAAGTGCTACCTAGGCAAAACACTGCTATTTCCATTTTAGAAATTTAAAAAAACCGAGGCAAGCAGAGGTCGTTCAAGTTCACCAAATGCATTAGTGGCTGTGCTGAGGCTGCCAGGGTCCTTTAGTCTAAATTGCAGGCAATGCCCCTGTTATGCAACGACTTGAGTCTCCTTACGCCTCCACATTACGGACTGGATAAACCACTGAAAGCATCAATGGTGAGGCAGTCCGAAGCTTTAGAGGCCCCGATTACAAATCTCTCCCCAGCCCCAGGACATTTACAAGGCAGCCTTCAGACATTATGGACCTAATGACTGCACTGTGGGAAATGAATTCAAAGTTTGGACAGGGAAACTACTGCAAACGACTTCACCTTCAGGCAGGTCGGACACCCCCAAAACAACGGCACAGAGATCTGACAGAGGCTTGTGAAGAGAAAGGCACAGGATTTGGGTGAGATGGAGAGACAGAACAGGGAGAGAACAGGTGATGGGAGAGACCCCAGTTTCAATTCCTTTCAATTAAACATCCCAGCCACTGCAACAGATGGTCCCATTATTTAAGAGTTGCGAGCCCTAATTGTTCCAGAACCCCATACAAAGCCAAGCCCACCTCACTATCCCATGTCCCTGGAAAGATGAGCTGACGCAGTTAGGTTAGGTTAGGTAACAGGTTTGACTAGATTAGATTAGGTAAAAGGGGATTGGTTGGACTTGATGATCTCTAAGGTCTTTTCCAACCTTACTGATTTCCAACCTAACAGATTCTGTGATTCTGTTAAACTCTGATTGTACCTCCCATTACCATTGGAACTTGGAAATAACCTGTGAGTTGCAAGTAACTGGGTAACAGTCACGGGTTAATTCATGTTAACTAGTCAGACTGTAAACACTAACAGACACCTCAGTCCCAGTTCTGCGTGTGGTTCCCACCCAAAGGAAGAGGGAGTATCATTATTCTGATATATTTTAACCTGTGATAGAAGCAGTTAAACGGGGCTGATGGTTACCGTGAACACATGCCTCCAAGAATTCCTTTGGAGAGTTGTCACTTGAAGATTCCTCTGGTCCCTGACTGACTGGGGGGAAATCAAAAACGTTTGGGAAGGGAAATAAAAAGCAGACACTCGTACATAATCACCACCCACAGAGGCAGCTGTCACAGTCTTCATACACTCTTGCCCCTGAGGCTGTTCACTCTGAGTTTTTAAGTTCAGGTCTATATTTTATACATTAAAACTAACATTCATATAGTACTTTAGCATCAGTCCTTGTGGCTCTGAATGGGCACAACCCTTGTTCTCATTAAATATTTATTCTGACAGGAAACACGCCAGTTGTCCATAATTTATTTCTGTATTTCCAATTCCACCTGCAAAGAAAAATGCTGTTACAGCAGCCTTGTTCTATGAAAGGAA
Source organism: Pitta sordida (assembly GCA_013390025.1). Taxonomy (NCBI): domain Eukaryota; kingdom Metazoa; phylum Chordata; class Aves; order Passeriformes; family Pittidae; genus Pitta; species Pitta sordida. The sequence continues at coordinate 24,429 of WEKX01018248.1, read as the reverse complement.
AAGAAATAACTGTGTGGGGATAAGCAACATCACCAGGACTTGTTTTTTTTCACTGCTCAGCTGCTCTCCAGGCAAAGAGCAGCCACATCCACATGTCCACAAACCCTGGGCTAATTTCCTCCTTTTTCACTCATTGTATTACCCTGATCTTTTCCACACTATCACTTCAGTTACTCTGCTTGGGACTTTCAGGGTCCTAATGCAAATAAAACCTAGAAAATTAACTTTCGAGGCATAGTTGCCTTGAAAGAGTTGACCTTGTCACCCTTAATCAATTATCATTTATCATATTGGCCACTGAACCACCGTTTTATGGGTGGAAGGTGAATTCCTGAAACCAGGATTTTTCAAAGGAGTTTATATGCAAAACATCCAGTAATCCCAAACCAGGCCAGACCTAAATGTCTTTTTCAGAAAAAGGGGACATTATGATACTTGTTGGGCAGAAGAAAAACATGAAGGAAGCACACACACAAAAAAAAGGCAAAGTAAACAGCCACTGAAACAGGATTTATCTGTCAGCCTTTGGACACGAGGCACCAAATGCAACATGAATAACTGGACCCAGCAATTTTCTCCTTTCATCTGCAGCAGGTCCGCACTTCATCCTGAAGGAAGGCTGCAGACCCTGCCAAGGTCATATCGTCAAGACAGACACAGGACTCATTTACATTTGTCCAATTCCACCTAAAATGGAGCCTGCCAGCTCCTGAGGCACTGCAGTGCCATGTACCTGAGAAATGCCCTGACAAGCCCTTCTGTTCTGTCAATAAAACACCTCAGGAGAAAACAGAGCATTCCAGTTTATCAGGAAACGTCTGGAAACAGGGAATAGGAAATGGCTGTGTTAAGCTACTCCCAGAATTTGCAGGATTTTTAGGTGAGCCTCTTCAGTTACCTGTGAACCTGCACAACAGCTGTGTGGAACTGGGCTGCTTGAGGTGCACTGTCCTTTTCCGTGATACCTCATGATGCACAAAGACCAGGACTCATTAAAAACCCTCTCCTGGCTCCAGCAGGTGACTGGGGACTCTCCCTCTGTCCCCTTTCTCATGGCCAGTGCCTCGGCAGCAAAGTCAGTTCTTGGCCACACTGCTCTGCTTCTGCAGCCAAAACAGCTACTCCTTCCTGCTCCCATGCATTAGGTGTGTCTCAATGTCAAATTTGGTCACTGTAGGGGAGGAATATTCTTTAGTGCAGCTGTCCTTGGCTCCTCTTGGTACTTTCTGGCACACTCCACTTTGAACAAGTCTGTGACTTCACAGGAGTTGCAGATAGAAAACTAAGATTCCCCATGGAATTTTGCTTCCCCACACACTTTCTACTGTAGTTTCTTTCAGCTTTTCCTCTCATATCAGCTAAGATCACAGAGCTGGGAGGGATCCACAGAGATCACCAAGTCCAACCCTGCACAGCCCCACTCCCCAGAGTCACACCCTGTCCCTGAGAGGATCATCCAAACACAGCCCAAGGATGCAAAGGCCTTTGGTCCGTTTCTGTGATTCACGCCTTGTTTGGAAACCACATGGAAAAAATAAAGTCAGTCCTAATATAACTATTAATAACAGCCATCCCAATTAGCTGTGCTCAGAGCTGCTGGTGCTTGATCAGGTCTCAGCTAATACAATGCAACAGATCCATTATGACTCATGATTTTTTTATAGCATTGGTAGATGCAAGTGCTCACTGAAAGCAAAGGCTGGAAGGGCTGTACAACAAAGGCCCACACAGTTCTTCGAATTGTCTGCAAGCTCATGGCCCCTTCCCCAATTTCAGTGTAAATCTGCAGGTAACTATGACAGATTCATCAAGAAAACGAATGTTTTTCCATTAGAAGAAAACCATTTCCAAACCACAAAAAAATGCCTCCTCTTGAGGTCTGTGTGTTACAACTTCTACATGTTCAAAATCCACCTGGCTTAAGAATAGGGATTTTCATTATCCACTAGGCTTCTAAAACTAAAAAATCACATATGGACCTTAACACCACATTTTCCAGTTATTCTGTTCCTAAATGAGACTCAGGATTCAGAATAAAGACTGAAATTGTGGTCTTATGCTGTCACTACTTTTGGCTGACCAGTTAAATACGTATTTGAGGGCCCAATTTCCAGAAATTGTTAGATTAATGTCCCTTTTACATGGTCTAAATGCTCCTGAATCAACAGTGACCTGTCAAGGGAGTCAGTGGTACATCAGGGAACTGAATCCAGATCTTCTGAAAGCGAAAGCAAAAACTTAAGTCAAAACTTTAAGTTTAAACCCACTGTTAAATGCACAATTTCCAGCAACATTCTGTAAGCACAGTCATAGATTTTTAGATTTATTAATCAGTTTATTTCTCCACTTGCAGCTACCAGCTTTTAACCCAAAACCAACAGGCTAAATCCTGCTTGTCTTTCACTAGATTTACATCAGAGATGCAGACATGGGGCCATTAATTCCGAGTTGTGTTTGGAATGAGTCTCACCAGAGGCTACAAACAGCAATCTCTAAAAACTCCATTCCATTTCAGGGTAAAATCTCCTTTTTTTTAAAATGCTGTCGCTGAACTGTTTACATTCATGTATTATCCATAGAACTGGTGCTGCTGTGTCTAATCCAGTGCCCTAAAGCACTGCTGTAATGAAGTGGTTACAAAGAAGGGCTATTTCTGGCTAATGCATTAGAATTATTCTTTCAAAAACGGCCTGACTCCTAATCCTCCCTTACATTAGCACAGCAACTACTCAATAGAGGAGAGGATGAAAAGGGTACAACTGCCCACAGTCCATCTCAGCCTGCTGGGGCATCTCCCCTCCCACACAGCAAGGCATGGCTACCCCACCTGCCTCCTGATTGAGGAGTCAGGATTTGTGTCTCCATGATTTCACCATATCCAGGTGCTCCGGATTTTGTCACAGGTCCTTCACAGGCAGTTGCTGTTGTTTGGTAACTGATATTTCTTGTTATCAGATGTTCAAAGGCAAAAGCATTTTGCTCTTCTCATTCCACCTCATATTAGACCAGGCAAATTAGCTGAAGGAGTCTTTAATCTTTGGCATCAACTCATCTAGCAAATTTTGTCTAGGACCAACTAGAACCTACCCACACAACAACTCTGCAGGTTGTTTTTCTCAGAGAAATGGCAACCAGCAGGCTAAGGACACTCACATCCTGCACTGGCACAGATCCTTTGACAAGAACATGTGCCCAGCCCTTACCTTAACTCTCCTGCAGCTTCTACTCACCAAACACAGAGCTGGGCAAAAGGTGCACTGGCACATGTTCACATCTCACCTCTTCTCCAGAGCACACAGAATACATGCCACTCTTCCCTCAGGTGTATCCTGCCCTCCTGCTTCCTCTGGCAGTCCTGTTCTCCCAAGTTTTTAGAGCCCACATAAAAAACCAAGCCTCAGTCACATCGTACATTACCCCAGCAGGAGCTCACCATCTCCAGCACAGTCTCCCCACTGTGTCTGATTTCCCTTCATTTTCACACACTGTTCCAAGGACAACAACAAACAGGAGAACTTTGCTGTAATGACAAGTCATCAGTTTTGAAAATCACTCCCAAGGACTCCATTCTGTATAAAGAACTGCACAGTTACCCTTAGCACCACTGATTCCTAGGACAGCTCCATCACTGTGTTCTGTTCCACAGAGCCATAAACATGGCCTGTGGGTAAATGCTGAGCTTCAAGGAGCTCTGCTGATGGAACCAGGAGCAGAAATCAGGAGACAACAGGTCCCCTCTCTCAGAAACTTGTGCTGAGGTCGCTCTCATCCCCTTGGCTGTGATTATGCTCCTTTCCCCATATGGTAACTCCCTGTGTTTCAGAAGATGTCTGTCACTGCTCAACACACACTTTTCTGCCTCAGTTCCAATCCCTTCCAGGAAAATTGTGAGGCAAAACCTGCCTACACATTAATGTGCATTTGCATTTATTAGGTGGTTAAATTTCAAGAACGCAGCACACACCAGCAGTATAATGTGAAACAAATGCAGCTAAGAGTTAAACATCACAAAAAAGGCAGCACATTTGTTCCAGAATTTCCAGAAACACCTTTACCCTCCCCACAACCTGTTCAGTCAGCTACTGCTGGACAGCAGTTCAAGCAGACTACAGCCATTTCTATTGCTGCTTCTCAGAATTCCGAATGGAAACACTACATCTAAATGGGCGCATAACAAAAGGATCAGCCCACCTGTATCACCGTGGGTTTACAGTATTGCAGCAAACTCACTGAAGATTGATGAGCCACTAGAAGCACTGGCACTGATCACTATTAACTGGGCACAGCAATCCCATCTTAGCAGTGCCTGTAGCTGTGCTATTCTGGCAGCCCTGCTCAGCAGTGAACAGGCATTTAACTGGGGGGCTGACCTGTGTCTGGGATTGCTTTGCATCCACAGGTGGCCAAGAGGGCCAGTGGCATCCTGGCTTGGATCAGGTGTAGCCTGGCCAGCAGCACTTCCAGACACGATTGTCCCACTGTGCTGGGTGCTGGAGGGGCCTCACCTCAGATCCTTGGAGGTCTCTTCCAACCCTGATGATCCTGTCACACTGTCCTGTAACTGCCAGTGCAGTGAATCTCAGAATCACAGAATCAGTAAAGTTGGAAAAGACCTTAGAGATCATCGANTCAACCAGCACTCCCAGATCCCTTTCCACCTGATCCTCCTGCAGCCACTCCAACCCCAGCCTATAGTTCTGCATGGGGTTATTGTAACCGAAATGTAGGACCCGACACTTAGACTGGTTGAACCCCATGCAGACTGTGTGTGTGTTCTGAAACCCATTTTGATCTTGCCTGTACCACACTTGTCTCATTCTGTGGCCTGAGATGGATTTATTCCCTCTGGACACAGCGAAGGTCTCATCCAGCACCCCTGTACCCCTATGGTGATCCAATGGCATTGTACATCACCTGGACCTTGCATCCTCACAAAGGAGGATGGCCTTCACTTCCTGCACTAGAGAGGGATGGGGGAAAGCATATGACATCAGCTCACCTTATTTTAAATTACAGACTGAGCCTGGCATTTAGTGACAACAATCCCTCCCCTCCCCTGTTTCTCCAGTTCTCTCACTTTTTAACCTCTGCTATCTCAGCAACACTCTGACTTAACCAGCTAAACCTCTCCTCCACACTTCCACCCCCATGACCTGCATCCTTCCTGACGTTCCTTTCCTCCCTTCACAGCACCTTTCCTACCCCTACAGCCCAATTTGGCCGAGATATTATAGTGGTGCATCATTCCTCTGCATGCCTGCAAAGTACCTCTCTTGATCCTGAATCCGCAGGATTAACACAAAATAAACAGATGATTTCCTTTGTCAGAGCCTGTGAAAGACTTGAGTTTACAGAACCATCGTTATTTCAGCTCTGGTGCTCCACCTTCCTGGACTCTCCAAGGTGTTGCACAAACTCTGAATAAGGTCAGTGATGTTTCATGTTATGAATCCTCTTCATTGCTCCCTCCCACTGAGGGAGGCATTATTACATGTTCAGTTTTAATGCCACTTCAGAGCCATAATTAGCTACAAAATATACAGATGTGGGTGACATCCCTTTGTCCAAGAGAATTGCTTTTCATTACAAGTGGATAATCCTGGTAGAGGAGAAATATATCCACGTGCCTCCAGTGGAAAAGGCAGGCACAGGGATGATACCTTACCCAAGGTCACAGAATGGGCAGCCACAAACTGGTACCAAACCTTGCACCCTAAAGCAGCACGGATGGGACAGCACAGGGTGTTTGAACCCCTGCAAATCTTCATTTAATATGTCTGCAAAATAATAAGAAAAAAATAATCCAGCCCCATGTTCAAGCACTTTGACTCCTCTCAATGCCTTCCCTTTGACAAATGATCATTAACACAAAAGGAGAATGACTGGCTGGTGGGTTTGGGTGGTTTACATCATTTTCTAATTCTTTAGTCTTTGAGGTCATTACCATTTAATCCAGGCAATAGTGATTTCACATAACCTGGGTAAGAAATGTTTTCTGGCTACAAACACGTTTTTTTTCCCTGAACCCGTTTACAAAAATAAAGAAAAGCAAGTTCTTGAGTCCTGCACTACTTAACAGCAGGGAAGCAATTATGCTAATTCTGCAAAAGATCCAACAAAACCTATGAGGTAGCTGGAGAGTTCTGAACCATTTGTTCTCTCTCCAGTAACAACATCTTCTCTGTTTTATAAAAGGCTCATGAGATGAACACTGCTAGCTAGATAATAAAAACGAGTTTCCCTTAACAACACATTTTTCTTCTCCACCTTTATTTCCTGTTTGAGGCACATAAGGACCTATTCAATTCCACCTGCATTGAAATCAAGTCAAATGCATCAGTGGCAAACTTAACACAGTCTTCAATTACTTATTATTTGACGGGTTTATTTATCTTTTCTTGGCCTAGCAATATTTAAGACCAAGTCAACACCTAAAGGTATTTTGAGCTATAGATAAATAAAACAAGACAGACCCATGTCCAAAGGGCTTTGAAAGCACAGGAACCCAGTGGCTCTAACCCCCAGAAATATTTATCTACAGGTGCTGGACCAACAGAGGTTTCCTATCATTCCATAGAACAGAGTGTACATAATACTGTCTCAAAAACCAGAGGTGAAAGGAAAAGAATCCTGAATGTATTTTGTGTCAAAATCTCTGGATTTTTAAGCCAACCTCATGATTTCTTGAGGCATGCCTGCAGGCCAGTAACATTTGCATTAACTCTTTAAATGAAAATGGTTTAAACTCAAGGCACCAAAACCCTGCAGAGAGCATGGGACTATTAAACCCAGAATAAACCTGGCTCTTTCACAACTGCAAAACCAGTGTTACAAAATAATACCAACGAAACTTGTGGGAGAAGTGAGAACACTTCAGTGCACTTTCCAAACATGGGGACCTTCTGTGCACACAGAATCTTTTAAACAAACAATGGACAACTCAAATGAACTTCCTCTGGTTCATTGCAGGTGACACCAGAGGCGGACATGAAGGAATTTGAAAAAGAATAACTCTGTGAGCACACACACATGAAAAATGTGCTTGAACTCATCTGCAAATTCCCCACTGGCACTTCATTAAGCCAAGACCCTGGAGTCATCACATCCCCCACCCGCCCATGGGCAGATCCAGCAATCCAGGGCTGCAAGGAAAACTGAAAATCTACAAAATCCACTCCTGGACAGGTAAGTGCCACATGCAACCCCTGCTCTTGTGACCTGCTGCCTGGGACCAAATGCAAGTTCTCACAAACTGGTTGGGACTTGACGCTGGTATTTGCCCAACAATTGACATTTTCCCCACACAGAACTCCATGAAACGATTTGGCAAAATAACCACCGTGGGAGAGAGGGCTTCATTATGAATGTAAATAGCTCACTTTCTCAAATTAGCAAAAGGCATTAATTAATTTGTGCGCTTTGACCCAAGAACACAAAACACATTCATTTAGCACACATACATGATGGTGCAGAGCTGAAGAGCAAAGCAAATGGACAGATCATGTGCAGTCAGGGCATCATAAAGCACCACAAAACACCGAGGGAACCCATCCTATGCTTCAGGGACTGATTTAATGCCACTGAAATCATGGACCTGAACACACAGCTCATTTCACTCTTAGCGTGGTGACCGAGGGAATGCCAGGAAAGAATCTGCTTATTTCATAATTCTGCAGTTTAAATTCACAGAGGAGAATTCTGACCTTCAAGGAGGGTGCAGAAAGCCCACAGTATGAGAGGGATCAAGGCAAGTTGTGACAGGCACACTGCTGATTCTTACATGGGAAGCTCCAATTATTTAACTCCAGAGAGAGCAGCCCTCTGGTTTACATTTGCTCCTGCAAATCTCAGTGTGTCCCATTCATCCTGCACATCCTAAACTAAAAACTTACACAAAAGGTGAAACTTTTGACTCATTTCCTCAAGACCAGCGGCACACCTGATTTTAAGTTGTGCATCACCACAAAAGGTTGTCTCTGCTTACAGCACTACCACAAGTATAAGCAAATACTCACATATTTATGTTTACATGTCTGACTTTTAGGCATAAGCTCCTCCTAGTCCAGCAGCTCCCCAAAGCTGTTCCCATTGACTGGACACAGGTGTTAAGAATAATTAAAGATATAAGGAATATCATCATTCAGCCATCCCTCAGTGGAAATCACATTAAAGCAGAGCCATTCTCCATTAGGCTTATTAGATTATTCCCAGTAAGGCCCCTGGTACATTTTGTTTTCTGCCATTATTGGACCAGCTTTTTCCTGGATCACTCCCAATTTACCAATAACTAACCATTTCCAAACACTACTTCCATTTTCTACCCTAAAATTCTGCTGTCAAAGACATTCCTGAAATATTCTTCAAATGCAATTAATTAACAGGTAAGTTGTCCCAACAATTTTTTTACCCCTAAATATTGCCAGACTAAGCCAAAGCATTTCACCCCAAATAATTTTTGAGCATCAAATCTATTTGGTAAAGCTACTTTTCTCATTACTGCAATACTGTGTATGTATTACCTATCAAGCTCTCACCAGTTTTTAACAGCACCATGAGTAATGAAACACTAAAAACAAAGACAAATACTTGAACCTGGTTGAGGAATGCCAACATAATATTAGACACTAAATTCTGCCTGTTTGAAGCAGCACACCAAGAAATGGAAGAGCATCAGCCTTTCATACAACAAACAATGGTGCAATTCAGAAACCTCCAATACTGAAACATCATTCCACAAGGGCACTGACAGACCTCACATCTGATCCCCAGAGCACTTTGAATTTTCTAGAAACAGATCATCTCATTGTCAAGAGAAAATGTCACTCAAGAACGAACTTGATAAGGAAGAGTTTGGCTGATTTTATCAGGTGGGGTGCAAAGCTCCCATATTGTCTCTTTGGGGGCAGCACTACATCCATGTTAATTCTCTTCAAATGAATTTTGCCTGGGAATGGAGAAGATAAGAAATGAAGAAATATGGCATTAAAAGCAGACACCAGAACCATACCCAAGAGCCAAAGGATGCACCTCCTGGAGCACTCACACTGCAAAGGGAGGTGTTTCTGGCGACTCAGTGCAGCAAGGATGCACTTGGAGCACATGTTCTCCCAGAGCGATCCGGGCGGAGGGAACGCTGTGGAGCAGGCAGCACACCCGGTCCTCACATTCGTGCGACAGACCTTCCCTGCCCTTCCACATCCCTCTCGCCCGGAGCAGCATCTTCACCCCCGAGCCGTTCCACGAGCGGGCACCGGGACCACCCAGCGCGCTCCGGGGGTGGCCCGCAGGGTCACTGTCCCCCTCCTCCGTGCCCGGGACGGGCCGGCCCCCAACTCTGCGGAGCTGCGGAGGCCGCACGGTGTCCCTCGGGACAGCGCATCATCCCCGGGCTCAGCACATCATCCCTCGGGCACGGGGCATCATCCCCCCCGGGCACCCGCGGATGGCGAACGGGCTCGGGCCTCGCCCCGACATCCCGCGGGGGCCGCGGAGCATCTCCCGCATCCCCGCTCCCGGCTGAGCTGCGGGGTGGAGAGAAGGAGGAGGAGGAGGGGCAGCCCCCGCCCGCCCGCCTACCTGATTTGGGGTAGGTGACAATCCAGACGTCGCTGTCCCTCACCGGGAAATTGGCGATCTCCTCCATCTTCCCGCGGCAGAAGGGCGGCAGCCGCACCCCATTGTACTCGAAGTACTTGCTCTCGAACTCGCAGGGCGTGCTGGGGGTCTCGGCCTCGCTCTCCGCCATCCTCGTCCCTGCGGCCGCGGGGGAGGCCGAGGTGCGGGAGGGAGGGAGGGGAAGGGGAGGCAAGGGAAGAGAAGGGGCGGGCGAGGCAGCTCCGGCCCCCGGCACAGCCCCGCGCACGCACGGGCGGGGGCTCCGCGCACGGTGATGTCATGAGCGGCAGCCGGGCACGGAGGGATGCGGGGAGGGATGCAGGGAGAGATGGATGCCCGTCCGCCCCGCAGCCCCGCTCCTCTGCGGGCGGGCAGGGATACAGGGAGAGATGGGGGGATGCAGGGACGGATGGATGCCCGCCCCGCAGCGCCGCAGCCCCGCTTCTCTATGGGCGGGCAGGTATACAGGGAGAGATGGAGGGATGCAAGGATGCCCTGCTGGCCTCGCCCAGCCCGCAGCTCCTCTCCTTTACGGGCGGGCAGGGGAGGGAGGCAGGGATGGATGAAGGGAGGCACTGCCGGTCCCGCAGCCCCTCTGCCCTCTGTGCGGGCCGGCTCACACACGCGGCCAGGGCGGAGGCAGGACCTGCCATCACCACCATGTCCCCCTCGGTCCACGGTGCTGCGGTGGCGGTGCCAAGGCCCGGCCCCAGAGCGGGCAGGGTCAGGCTGGGAAGGTGCACAGGGGAAGGGGATGAGCAGCAGCAGTGACCGGGTCACCAAGGACTTGTCCGACCCTTGCACCGAGCCCAGGGACAACCCAGAGAGGGGAGCAATGTAAGATAACACAAAGAGGGAACACAGACCATCTGCTCCTTGCAGTACTCATGTATAAAGCCATACCTGTTTTCCATAGAGGGTGGCCTTTATCCTGGTTCCCTCATTCCAGTCTCCTGGATACCAAGAACTTTCATTACAGCCCAGGACACCTTCCAGGTGCAGGCTCAGGCCTCAGCAGGCACCCAACACATGCCCTGCCAATTCCAACTTGTGTCCTTGGCTTCCCAGGCTGGCACCAGGGCTGGCTCATTAACATCCTTTGTTTAGTGGCCCCTAGACAGCAGAAAATACCCCATCCCAACACTTCTGGGAGCTCTCAGGCTGCTCATCCTTCCTGCTCCTGCAGCACCACTGAGACTTGGGTCACAACTCCAGCAACACTCCCTCCTGGGTTGGGAGGCAGAGAGGCTCCAGGTGCTGCTGTTTGGGGGCTTTTAAAGCCTATTGGTGGCTGATGGGAAGGTATAAAGTCTCTCACCTCCCTCACAATCTGTTTGCACTGCAGAAATGAAGGCTGGTTTGGCTGCTTGGTCTGCTACCAGTAAGAAATTAGAAGTATTTCAGCAGAATTAAGACTTCTGTTGTTTCCAGGAAGGTCAGTGAAGAGCTTTGGTTTATTTTATTGCTATTCTTGTAACAACTGCTTTACTTTTTGTCAGCTTATGTATCTTTCTGTAATAATGCTAAAACATAAGAGGGTTTTTTTACAAGGTATCTATTTTTACATGTGAAAGAAATAAGTGCATAAAGAAATAGCCATATAAGGGAAGAGGGCACAATTATGTACTTGCAAAACACACAACTCTAAGTAATAGGGGGTGAATGAAGGGCTGTGTGGTACTTAGTTGCTACCTGAGGCTTAAATCACAACACCAACAAAACACAGACTTCAATTCTTGTCTCTGTTGCTGCTTTATTTCATTCCTATTTTGTTCCTCAGGCATGGATGTGGTCTTTGCTCAATGCACCAAATGGAGGAAGCCATACTGATAACAGTAAAAACCTTTACTTCTGTTTTCCCTTTAGTAGGAGGTACACAAATCTAACTCAGGGTGGACTATCAGCTTGCACAGACCAAAAAGCCAAGCAGGGACATGACAGTAACTGGAGCTCTCTTCTGTTTAAAAGGAAAAAATTAATGGTAGCTTGGTCTATTTGAAGGTGTTCCCAGCCTTTTCTGTGGTGCTTTGGCTCTTCCATAATGTGACTGGCTCCAGAATGTCAGGGTGCTCAGTGTCCCCATCAAGGGGCAGGAGGAAAGGATGGTGGAAAACTTTGGATTCCCTCACAGAGACTGGGACCAGAACAGAAGTCACCAGACTTACCCTGGTGTAAAACTTGGGTAGGAAGAAAGTAAAGAGAAGATCTTGGGTAAAGAGTGAAATGCTGACTTTGGGAAAACCTTGTGCTCTTCAGATTTGTGGAAGTAGATTATTTTAACCCTGCAGACAGCCTATCTGTCCCTCTGCTGTTTGGTATATCTGTGCTTTTGGGCTCTGTCACTACAAAAAGGGCTTCTATACCTTTGCACTCCTGAAAATCCAGGCGGTGTCTCCTTGTCTTTGCTGCTATCAGATGTGCCCCAAGCTGAGGGCACTGTAAAGGATATCTCTGCACACTCAGAAATGGAGTTTCTGCTTTCAAAACGCACCTGATAAAAAAAGGAGACAAATCTGGCAGTGTTTTTACCTTTTCTATTAAACCATTGTAACAGCATCCTGCCCTGAGTCTGGAGGGGTGTGATCGCAGCAGGGTGAGCTGTTTGCACGTGTCAGGGTGCCAACTGCATTCAGATTTAAATCTGACATCTGTAAATGCAGATATGTAAATAAAAGAACAGCGAGTGCAGCTGTGCAGGGGATGGGGGTTTAGAAAACGCTGCTGGTGACTTACATCTGCTCCTGGGTGCACAGGAACTTTCAGGAATGTTTCATACTGACTCAGCCCAAATGTGTGAGGTTTGGGCACGTGGTCCTAACACAGCATGTAATTCACCTGCTGTGAGTGTTTGCTGTTTGTGTCATTCAGATTAAACAGTTTGGGGGTAGCTTAAGTGGTGGCTTCAGTAACACTAGAAAACAGAAGGCAAATGTATTTTTGTAGCATTTATTTGTTAGTGCTCAGTATGTTAAAGAGGGCAGATGACTGAGTGGCCTTTGGATATGCTCATTTCTTTGTTTTCTCCATATAAAAGGTGTGAGCTTTGAAACAGAAGTGGTTTGTATTTGAGGGATCTCATGTGACCATCTCAGGGACTCCCAAACCATTTCTACAGGGGTTGTCGTGGTTGTTACAGTTGCACCACCACAGGAACTGCAGCCTAACAGGAGGTGAACTGGATGTGGCTGCTTTAGCACCATGGGCTGAGTGAGAGTTGGTTTTCCTTCTAAATGTCTCTGAGTGTACCTACCTCAAAGCAAGCTGCTTGATAAATGCCACAAAACCAGCTGTCCCTGATGAGAAACACTGACATTTGTCATTTGTGTTGTGCTTCTAAAAGTGTCTCAGTTTTTAGGTTGGTTTTTTTTTTTTGTCTGAACATGAATATAGAGGTATGAGGATGAATAATCTTCAAGTCATGGGCCTTAAACCACACAGGAGCCTGTGAGTTCCCGGATGAACTATAATGAATATAATAAACATAATTCCTATATGAACTGGGAGCATGAAAGGGAGCTCTGAGCTGACTCTGCATGGGCTGGGCTTGGTGTAGAGATACTCACTGACAGCAGCCCAGCTTTCTGTGTGCAGATGTGTGTGGATTTCAAGGCTTGGGCTGGTGTTGGACTAAGGACTCTGTGCTGTCCTTTGCAAAGCAAACACTTCAGGCAGTTCTAGCAAACCACTCACATACCCAATCAGCACCTCCTACCAATTACAGCTTTATAAATCTGGCCTCCAGGCTGGGAATCTGGGGGGAAAAAGAAAATGTGTTAAAGGAAATTAGCTACTCTAGCTGTGCAGCCGTTTCTATAATGAGGATGTAGAAAGCAATAAGAAGTCATAGGAAAGAAAGGAGCTTCTGGGGAGTGTCTGGAGTTGCTGCAATCAACAGGGGCTGATTGTGGTTCTGGACTATTTACCTCAGAAGTTGGCAAATATTCCACCCTGGGCCATCTCTTGCGTGATTGCAGAAGGGTGCAGAACGTGCATGACAAAACATTGCCTCACATCAACACAGAAGGTCTCAGAAATTGAGGGCAGTGGGAAACGCAGGACTATACAAAGGGTCTAAAGGAAGATTTATATAGTAGTGTGATCCCTACTAAACTACTGTGAGTTAAGATGCAGACACTTAATCACTTGAATTTCGTGAGCCCCATCAGCATCTCTGTGGTTATTCACACACTTGAAATCACCATGTGCTTTAATAGTTTATTACATAAATTTGTCAGTAATGAAGGTGTCCCAATGACCTGTGAGCTGATGGTAGTGATGTCATTAGTGACACAACTGACAGTCTTTTGTTCCTGTGTCGCACACTAGTCATGTACTATTTCAGAACAGATTTGAGTCCATATGACTATGACGAGCAAGAAAATAGTTGTTGCTCTCATCCTGACAATTCCTCTGTCAAGTTCTGCTTTATGTTCTGTTTACACAGCCCTTCCTGTTGTCACGGTAAGAGTCACTCTGAGGCATTCCCTGAAAGTCCAGTATTGTGAGTTATGTCACCTGAGCCTCAAACACACACCCTGGGAAGTGGGATGGGAGACACTTTATCTGGGACACTGAGCCACTCATATGGTTCTCACAAATATTCCTGCTTCTTGTTTTTAACTCCTTCTGCATGAGACACTTAAGATGTGTCATGTAGGCAGTCTGTAACAACGTGATTCTTACAGGCCAGAATTGCTGCAGAATCCTCCTTCCTCCTCTTTGCTCAGCATCTGTGGAGCAGGGGGTGCCTGCTACATGTTACTGTGATCTTGGGCAACCCCAGAGCTGCCCTCCAACACTCTCCTCACCTGGAAGTGTCTCCCACATTCTCCACGCAAAGCAAGTAGTGCCATGTAAGATTTATCGTATAACTCGAGTGCTGCTTCTTCAGATGGATTTTGGTTTTTTTAATTGTCTGAGTCTGAAATTTGTTTCCTCATCACTCACTTGATTCCTGGGTGTGTAGTGGGGGAAAGAGAAAATGTAATTATCCCAGCACTGGTACAGTAGCAGGCAGGGCCTGCCAGAAAGAAGATACGTTACTCCAATACTTGTGTGAGAAAATTTCTCAGTGCAGGTAGCACAGCTGTTAGCCCTGGAGAAACTGCAGCCTGGACTCCTCCCATGCTGTGCTCAGGCTGTTTGTGTGAGTGCTGGCAGCCCCTCTAGTACCTTCAGTGTCTTCTCTCTGCCCCCCTTCTGAAGGGCTGTGTGCCACAGGAGGGGAGAAGTCATGCTCCTCCTCTGCTCTTGCCTGTGCTGGTTTGGGCTGGGGTGGTTCATTTTCTTCTGGGGCTGCGTTTGGGATTTGTGTTGAACACTGTGATGATGATAATATAGGGATGCTTCTGTTGTTGCTGGGCATACACAGAGCCCAGGCCTTTTCTGCTCCATTCTGCCACGCTGGGGAGGAGGTTGGGAGCTCAAGGGAAACTGGGAGGAGACACAGCCAGGACAGGTGACCCAAGGGACATTCCAGACCACATGACATCATGGTCAGTGTATAAAGTGGGGTAAGAAGGAGCAAGGGGGGACATTTGGGATGATGGCATTTGTCTCCCCAAGTCACCACTGTGAGTGATAGGGCCCTGCTCTCCTGGGGGTGTTGAACACCTGCTGCCCATGGGGAGCTGGTTTTGCTTGCTTGTGTGCACAGCTCTTGCTCTCCCTGTTAAACTGTGTTTATCTCAACCCACAAGTTTTCCTACAGCTTTTACCCTTTGGTTCTCTCCCCAGTCTTGCTGGTGGGGGATTGGCTGTGTGGGGTGAAACCATGTCATCACCCCAAAAAACCTGTTCAGCAGGGAGCAGGAAGAGATGTGAGCAATGCCTACAGCATCACCTGCTGGGATTGCACAAGGCACAGGGAGAGCAGCCCTCAGGTACCCAGGAGTGACTGCCAAAAGCTCACTGAGCCTTCCCTGGTTCTGTGGGAGCAGCAGTGTTGCCTCCCTGTACCTGGGTGTCTGTAACAGAGGGACAAACCACACTGTACTGTCCCTCACTACGTGCCAGGCTTCCAGCCCACCCTGCCCTGCCAGGTCTGAAGGGACACACAAATGGGAGAGCAGCTTTTTCAGTTGCACTTGCTGCACTTGGCAATTAAGCAGCACTTCTTTCTGCTGCCACATCCGCAGGTTGTCTGTGGCAAAGTTAAGGGATTCTTGGTCCCAGGCCACCTCCAGCTCCATCCTGATCCTCGTACTTACAGCTGACATATGGTTCTTCAGGGCTGTGGTGGTTCTGGGATGATTCTGGAAGTATCATGGAAACACCCAAAAATAGTTCAGGTGTAACGTGTCTTCTGCAAGTGGCTGCAGTCATCTCCTGTGGGTGGGCCTGAGGGCAGAGACAACCTTTCAAGGGTATGTCACATGTTGTGAGGAATTATCTTAACTAGACTCGTTAATCAGGCTGGAAAATTATGTCTGTTTTTCTTACACCATGTGCTGGAAGTCCAGTAGCAGGCCTGCCTGTTGGCCAGGTATAAGTTGGGCTCTCTGGAATGCAGTAACCTGCTATTATTTCTAATAACCTCTGTAATCATAGTTTAGGTGCTGGGTTAACAAAGGAAATGGCCACTAAGCCATTAGACTGCAATTGAAATGCTCAGTGCTGATTTGTTCCTCACTAATTTCTGTAGGACTAAGGGTGTGAATTGAGGATGTAACTTTGATCTCTAAAGGGAGGAACAAGACAAAACAGATGCACTCCAGGAGAGAGACAGAGTCTTGTTCTGAAGTTTTAGTATGTTGATGGGAAATAGAAGTCTTCGTTTCTAACACCAGTTTTTCTCTAATTTACTTAATGTTTGCACTGAAGTTCTTAAACCTCCTCTTTCTGTAGTGAATGTTTCTATCTTGGTGTCTTATTTCTGTCACTTGTTTTCTGTTGGAGGCTTGGTAACTGCCACCAGCACCAGTGTGTGAGCCCCGAGGGAGAAAAGTGGTCCCAATCCACTGGTAACCCAAGTTGCCAGACACTCTGTAAAACACCGTTTCACAATCCCATGTCCAACAGAAAGGGCGTGTGGGGATTTTTTTTCCCCATAGTTTTATGGGTAAGTCCTGCTGTATCCTAGAAGCATCAAAGGTCTAACGTCAGATGGTGGCCAGAGTGCTGGAGGAAGGCTGGAGTGCTGCCTGGTGTTACAGCAGCAGGGCAAGGAGGGGAAAAGGAAAAGGGCAAGGCATCCAAGGAAAGGCAAGGGAAAGGGGCATTCCAGGACAGGCAGAAGCACAAGGGGCAGCAGCTGCAGTGGCAGGAAGATGGAAGTCCTGGTAATGTAAACCCTGCTGGTGTCCCCTTCTCCTCTGGCTGTTAATTGTGCTGAGTCACAGAGAAGAGCAGCTGGGGACACCTGAGCAGGTGCTGCAGCTTGTACAGCTGCCTGGGGCCATGAGGAGTCACCCTGCCCTGCCACTGGCTCCCTGAGCCCAGTGTGTGCCAGATGGTGCTCCCCAGGCTGATCTGTCCCTGCCCAAGTCACACATGCCTCAGGCCAGCTCCCCCTACACACCAGTGAGCCTTAACTCTGACTTCAGGGCAAGGCCATGGCTAAAAAATAACCTCCTGTTGTGTCTGGACAGCCAGGAGAAAGGGGAACCTTTAGTTCTGCTGTTCCCTGTTATAATCTTAGTCGTGTTACTCCATGTACCTCAACCCCTGGCACTGTGTGATGTGAGATACAACCACCAGGTGGGTGCCTGTAGAGCTTTGGGTGGGAGCTGTGGAATGCCCTTCTATCACTTGTCTGGAGCCAAGGTTTGCCCAAGTTGAGTGGCCAGCCCAGGAACAACTTGGTTTGAGACAGATTGGATTCATATTTGTGGCAGCTGATCGTGACTGAGTCTTGTATTTGCAGAGGCTGCACCCTGCTCTTTGGGGCCAGGATTTCCATGGCTCCACACAGAACATTGGTAGTCATTAAAAGGCTGAAAAATGTAAGCTGTCACCAGGGTTAGCAAGTGTGTCTGTGTAGTTAAACCATTTATGCTAAATTTGTGGTGGAGTTTATAAACCTATGATGCAGCAGGAGACCTACAGTTGTATTTTGGTGCCTATGCTGTTAGTTGTTCTGTGTCTATATATTGGGTTTTGTGGTACAATGGAGATAGGCAAAGCCACGTGGAAGTCTGTGAGTAGAGAAATATCAAAGTATGTGCCTTAAATTATGCTAGAGAAACAGCTTATTATTATTCCTGGTTATTTGGCTGAACTTTGAAATGCCCCCACAAAACCATGCTAAGCTTCTAGTCCTGCTTGGCAAACTTAATGCAAAAATAAAGATTAAGTTACCAAGGGTGTTTACTTTGTTTTCTGAGTATGCAGAACTTGGGCTTATGTTGATCTCGACAACAAATGAGATCAAAAGAGGTCACCTAAAGATAAGATTGCTTATCCCAACTACCTGTATTCTTTCTTCCTCCTGGTCTCTCAGTTAATCTTCACTTATACTCTGCATGCCCAGAGGGGGGGCAGGGGAAAGCAGTGGTGCAAATTAACTTCTCCCTCCCACAGAGCATCCCGAGATGACGGAACACTTTAAGTGTTAAGAAAACCACTTGTGTTGAGTTTGGAGAATAAAAAATAAGAACCTGGTGTAGGAGGGTGACTCCTCTGCCTGCACGTACCACATCTTCCTGTGACGTTTCTCTGTATCCTGGGAATAATCAGTATTAGCCTCATCTCTTGTGCAGTAAAATACACATTATCCCCTTTCAGAGGTGGCAAAGAAGGGCTCGATCTGCTGAGCATCTTTTTCTGAAATGAGGAGCACAGTTCAGCTGAATGTCCTTTGCCTGGCTGTGTGTGAACCTCTGGGAGGGCTGAGGGGGAGATCAGTGGGCAGCAGGATGGCAAACAGGGACAAGGTTCTCTGGGAAAGGGCTGAAGAGAATTAGGGAATTTTCTTATTCAGGTCATGGCTCCAATGAGATTAAATTTTCTTCTTCGCTTTTGAAATTGACTGAAGCAAACAAATACTCTTTCTTGGGTTGACCCAAGTCAGTATTTGGTTATTTTTATATATATATATTTAGTAATTATTTATTTAGCATTTAGACAATCATTGTACTGCACTTCTATTTTTGGAATAATATTCATTTCGCATGACAAGTCAGGGAAAGGTCTGTTGCTGTGGGTAAAGTTGAAGTTTAGAGTTTCTCTGGGTTTACCAACTGGTAATTAAGATCAGAGCCTGGTATTTCACCGCATGACCTACATCATTCCACAGCCAAATTCCCTACAGCAAGCCAACGTTCAGCAGCTGGGAAAGAGCTGGGGGGAGTGGTGTGTGCAGGGAGGTGGTGTGACATGGAGGCCTGGATTAGTACGTTAGAGGGGATTAGGCAAGGGGAGAAAAGGATTTTCTGCCTTTGCAGTGCATGGACAAAAGCTGAAGTCATGGAGACATGACAGTTTGGTCACTCTTGTCACAGCACAGACAAGCAGCAAAAGGCTGGAATGCTGGATGAACTCGAGGCAGATGCAGCTGCAGTCTGGTTCTCCTGGTGCGTTTCCTGGGTGGTGACAGAGGGCAGAGGAGGTGAAGGTCAGTCCCCTCCGGTGCCAGAGCCAGCTGCCTGACCCACTGACCGGCCCTGGCTGGCACTGTGCTGTGCCCTCTGCCTTGCACACCCTGGAGAGGGAAGCAGGGGCTGCCCACAAGTCATGGGATGGTTGGGACTGCGCCTTGGCACCCACTGACCCCATCCTAAGGCCACAGGCAGGACCAGGCCACAGCTGGCTCTGCCAAGGAGGCAGAGGCTGCTCTGGTACCTGCTCCTTGCTGAGCCACTTCAGCTTTTTAACCCATGAACTGCTGGGCTCTGTCTTTCTGAACTGCGCTAATGGATGAGCCTAAGGTCAGGGGAAAGAAAGGAAGACAGGGAGCATCCAGAAACCTCCAGTCTCTCAGCTTCCCTGTCCCTCTGCTGCGTGCCAGGGAATGCCTTTCCCCAGGTCACCTGGCTTTCATAAGCTGGAAGGAAGCTTTCCCATGGGTGATGGGTGAGCTGTTCAGCAGCAGGAGGGTTTAAACAGAGAAACACAGAGGGGAGAGGGGAAAAAAGGTATTTCTTGGCACTGTAGTTCCTCCAGCCTGTCCTCTGTCTGTGGATGCTCACACAAGCACAGCTAAGGGTGGCAGAGGGTTGGCACCCACTGCCTAAGTTGGCATTATTGCCCAAAATCTCAGCAGTAGAGATGTTTTGCTTTGCCAGACAAACTCAGTGAGCCCCTTTGGGTGTGTGGAGTCCCCGAGCCATGTGGTGGCATTGTGTGGCTCCGCCACCCAGCCTGTGCCTTGGTTTAGCCATCTGCAAGGGGCAACTGCTTGGCATCATTTGCTTCCCTTCTGCAACTTGAAAGGAAAAACAATAAAAACCTAAGGCTTTCAAATCCCCGGTATTTAAAGAACCAAGGGAACCAGGACTACTACAGCGAAGGCCTATATTTGTGCACAGCATGTGTGTTTACATCCCACCCACACACTCTGCTGACATCCTCACCTATGTTCAGCTCCATAATCTCCTCTCCAGAATTTCCTACAGCATTTTCAAACGTTAAGAAGGGGCTAATGCACGCTAAGCACCTTAGTGCTCTCTGTTTACACAAACAATCATTTCCTTTCATTACAAGTGTTGGTTTCCCACTGTTCTCAGGAGTTTCCATCTCTCGGGGGTGCTGAGTGAAGGACCAGCTGGTCCTGTGCCCACCCCCAGTTCCTCTGTGAGGAGGGGAATATCAAATGGTCCTCAGGTGTATTCCCTAAGGGATCACTGTCTGCAAGGCATCAAAATGCATCGTGACTCCTGGGAGATACTCTGCCAGAGAAAGTGTTCCTTGTGTCCATGTCTTTCCCTAGAAGAATTCCCTAATTATTGTGGCATTAGAGCTGGGGAGGCGAATCCTTAGTCTGCAGAGCAATGACAAGTTTTGAAGGCTTGTCTTAGGTCAGGACCAAGGAAGGGACTTTGCTGAGTCTGTCTCAGCAGTTGTTAAAAGGTGCTAATTATTATATGACAACATATTAGGTATTAAACATGCAACATCGTTTGCCACCTGGCAGTTACTAGATAAAGTAACATCCCTAATTGTAATTAAAATTAATAATATGTATGGCTAACACAGAAGTGCTGCAGCTTGAGAGAAGACAGTAGCCCTGCTACAACAGGAAAGGAATCTGTTCTCTGCAGGACAAGGTGTGAAAAATCTCAACATATCCTTCCAATGTAAGTAATAAAAAGCAGCTGAGGCTGCAGGTCAGCGCTGGGCATGGCCACTGCTGTATCTCATTAGCAGGATAGAGAAAGCTGCTTTATGGGGGATCTTTTGCAATATGTAAACTGTTGCCACATACCAGGCCATGAAGTTATGAAATAAAAATAAAGTGAAGATAGGAAAAAAAAACCCGAACCCCAAACAAATAGATCATGTTCATGTGAAACAGTATCAGGCTAATTGTTCCATGCAATAGTTTTGAAAGTATGAAGAGTAAAGGCAACGGCTTTGATATCAGACCCGAGAAGTGAATTTGTAACTCCCAGGGTTTTTCTATTTGAGAAGTTAAAAACACAGATCTCACCAAGGAATTCAAGACGTGAAAATTCTTTGCTTCTCCTCCCAGAACTAGTTATGCTGGTTTTCAGGCACCCTCTGATAGGAAAATATGCTGAGATCTGGAAGGTTATTCCAATAAATTGACCAAGCAAGCCTTGGTCACTTGGTCACTGTCACTTTAGTGGACTATTATTATTATTGCTAGTGTGGATTAATTAAACCCTGACCAGCAGCACAGTGATGCCACTCTTCTCTCCCTGCTGTCACCTGCAAGAGTCCCTGCTCTTGAGAGAGACAAACTGGCCAAAGGCAGATGTGCTCAGGCTGGTTGGTTGGTTAACATCTGTTGTGTGTTACCTTTTCTAGATTTTCATTGCCACATTTCTCCCTCCCACAGCACCCAGAGTAAAGAAGGGCTGGCAGCAGAATTAGCATTTCAGCAGCCAGGGTTTTTAGGACATGGGGTGCCCGTGGGTCTGAGGGCTCCCTGTATATTCTGAGAATCAAAAGTACTCACACAGTGAACTACGTACCAGCCAAGCAGTGCACAAGGGAAGGTAACCAGATACTTCTTGTATCAGAAGAATGAATTTCCCAGTTTTCCAAGAGCACACAGTTTGAAACAGGGCCTGTGATGAGATTTTTTTCCCCAAAAGCTAGACCTACAACCCCAATGCTTCAGCCATGTGTTGGATCACAGCAAAAGGTTCTTGATTTTTAAAATGTATTTTCTTTTCCTTTAGAAAAGGAAATTATGTATGGCAGAGTTTATAGAAAACACCAGAGGATGCCCTTCCCAGAGGATACAGATCCTCACAGTTCATTTCCCTCTGTCCAAACTGGAGCCTGTCAAGCCACAGTCACAACTACAGGTCAGAGAACAGACCTTTTAGCTCAGTTCCAAGAGATCATTAGGGTTGTGCTGTGAAGCTTGGAAGCTGCACTAAAATTGCTCAGGCTGGCGTGAGCTGCTCTATCAGATGTGTACAAGCAAAGGTAAACCAATCCCCTCCAAGTGCCCGGGTCTTTGCTGGTCTGTATCACTTTCAAACAGGACTGGGAGCCAATAATGGCCCAGGAATGGTGCTTGTGCCAAGTGCAGCTTCTCTGGGAAGTTTACAGCGTGTAGTGAGGGTGTTGCAGTTGATGCTGCAAACAGACTAAAAACCATTACAACTTGTTTTGTGGGAGCAATTCAATATCCTTTCTCTGTGTCCATGGGGGCTTTGGCACAAGGAATCAGTGTGTTCCTTGCCCAGGTTATGTTGTTTGTGCTCAGTTTACCTCCCTCTGTAACCCAACACTTCTCCATTCCTGCCCTGGCGCTCCTCATGCCTTTTTAACAGCAAAAGCTATTTGATCATCTTCTGGTGCTGTTCCAGTAGGATTTCCCTTTTCCTACCCAGCCCAGGTAAGATAATCATAAAAAAGGAGTAGAATTCATGTCTTTTATTGATTATCATTTCTGTGACAAACAGGCATCTTCAGGAGGCGTCTATTTACAAAAGCTTGTACCCCCATCGAGCTGTGTTTGACTTTCATCATTTGGCCTTTCAGGCCTCACTTCGTGTTCCTGGAGTTACCAGGGAATTGTTATGGACGTGATTCAGTAAGAGACTGAAGATGTGTCTGCAACACAGATGACACCATATAGTGCGTGTAGTAACATTTGATATGAACAAGATAATCTCGTCCAACAGCCCTGGGGTGGGTTGGTAGCGCCTGAGAGGAGGTTGCAGCAGCTTTTCTCAGGTGTCCCAAATTTTAGAGCTCACTCCAGGCTCTTTATCCTAACCAGCTATGTGCAGCTAGACCTGTAATTGGAGTTACATGAGGAAAGTGAAAAATCTGATTAAAGAAAAAGAAGGGATTACAACAGGTTTGAGGAGGAGAAACAATTCCCTTTTTAGGCCTGGATATAAGGAGAGATGAGATTAAGATGTGAGAGACAGCGATTTGCTAAAGGTTTCATGTGACAAAACTAATTTACCTTTTTGATGAGATGTGCTTTTGTTGGGAAGGGAAATGGGATCCAGCCTGTCTATATGCACCTCTCTGAACACCTCAGTGTCTTATCTGTTTTCCAAAGCATGGATTATGAAATGGTACCCTCCCACACTTAAGCTCTGGGTAAATAACATGAGAGCACACATGGAGAGAATACAAAATACAGCTGAGCTGGCCATTTCCTTTGGAAGAGACAGGAAAAAATGCAGGAGTCAAAATCCCGTTCTTAATGAAGTAAGACTGCTAGGAAGTGTGAGCTGTGATTTCATCCTGTTTTCATCTTCCCCCTTCCCTGTGAACTGAAACGGGTTCAATCTCACACCTTCCTCTTCCCTCAGACCCTTGAGATGTTTCACAATCCATTGTTGGGATCCGATGGTGCAAAGTAAAGAGGTTTTCTGCAGCCCTGAGTGAGGTAATCAAATCCTAGAGGATTTCAGCCTCGCTGTTCTCCGGGTTTATTTTCATAGCAGAGCTCTGAGCAGCTCCCTGCTGGGCCGGGTAATTGCTGTGAATTCCCTTCTGAGCTGCTCAAGCTGCCCCAGCCTCATGGAAACTCTGGGATTTATGGGGACGGTCACCTACAAACGACTTTGAGAGGGGTCCTGCCCTTTTGACAGGGGGCTAAACCCTGCCAGGAGGCGTCCAGGCGTGTTTAATACTTCCAGAGAGCCCGAGTGAGAGAAGTATTAAGGGCACACATGTTGAATGCCTTAACTAGTGGGGAGGAAAATGAACTTCTGGGAGTCCACCAGAACCTGGCACTTGGGTTGGGTGCATCAGGAGCTGGGTTCTGCTGGAACTCTGTTAGATGGTGCTGGTCTGGACTGCAGCTGGCACGGAGCTGCTCTGCTTGGGCTGCTCTCTCTGGGGTGCTGGCACAGAACACACAAATGCGGATTGAAATTGTGAATTGAAGCAGATTAATCCATAATCTTCCTGTTATAAACCCGGTGTTCCCGTCATCACGGATTTTCTTTTGAAATTTCAGGATTATTAAACAGTGCTCGCTCTCCACAGAGGATCACGGAACACGGGTGGCTGTGCACGCTGGATTCCTCCGAGCCTCGGAGAACCGGGGTAATTGCTGAGCCCGCACCTCCCACGGGCTGCGCGGGATGAGGGAGCGCTGCCCAGCCCACATCGCTGCGTCTCGTACCTGGGGATCGCAGGGCGCGTTCCCACCCTCCGGCTGTCGGTACCCCCTCCCACTGAACCCCCGGTACCCACTGACCCCCCTCCCAC
>WEKX01018244.1:101665-155417 GCA_013390025.1 Pitta sordida | reverse complement strand
TGGTGAGTTGGACTAGATGATCCTTGTGGGTCCCTTCCAACTCATAATATTCTGTGATTCTGTGATTCTGTGATCTAAAGTAAGCTCCTAGCCACATGACACTACCCTCCTTGAAGCTTTCTAAGCATGCAGGCACGTATGTTTTTGGTGGACAAAAGAGTGACTGAATTTGCTTAAAAATACATGTCACTGAACATAAAATCTGTATTCCTCACAATAAATAAGAAGCTTACTTCAGTAGGCAAATTAACTGTAGAAGTGAGAAACCCCCTTCTAATTAAAGTTGTGTTGTTAAGTGTATATTCAGTAAAATCAAAGCAAAAGATGCGTGCTCATAGTTTAAGTCAAACTAATAAGGATGGAAGTCAGCCTTACTCTTACATAAGGTTCTTGCAAAAATCAACACAGATATTTGCAGAACTGACCTCATTGCTGTTTACAGCTACCTGAGGGGAGGTTGCAGCCAGGTGGGTGTGGACCTCTTCTCTCAGGCTGACTACACCAGAACAAGAGAACATGGCCTTAAGCTACACCAGGGGAGGTTTAGGCTGGATGTTAGGAAGCGGTTTTTCACAGAGAGTGATCTCTCAGTGGAATGGTCTGCCCAGGGAGGCGGTGGAATCGCCATCCCTGGAGGTGTTTAAGAGAAGACTGGACGAGGAGCTTAGTGACATGGTCTAGCAGGGCGGTGTAGGGCTGGATGACGTTGGGCCCCTTCCGGCTCGGAGTGGCCTGCTAGACTGTGAGGGATCTAGGTTGGTGTTATGCTCTGCGATGTGCTCTCGGTCTCCTTACGGGTGTTAGATGGTGAGTTGGACTAGATGATCCTTGTGGGTCCCTTCCAACTCAGAATAACCTGTGAACCTGTGAACTGCAGATGCCCTCTTGGAGCTGTATCACTCCACCTTGTCACAAAGCAATATTTTAACTGTGAGACATCATTCTAGAATGATGAACAAAATCCTGAGTGTAGTAGCGTCTTAGGATATTTCTATAACATGATTATTTAAGCATGTCTAAGTAATATGGCTATATATTATGATCTATTTTACAGGACTTTTAATTCCAAGGTACGAGCAGTGACATTCATTCCATAATGGATTTATATCTCAATCATGTAAAAAAACATGTATGTAACTTGCTGATGTTTATTTCAGGAGAAATATATAACACAACTATTTCTGGGCATTAAAAATATGATATTATGTCATAGATATTATGGTTTTTGAACTGGGTAATTTCTAGAGCAGTTTAATCCAGATTCTATTATCATTTGTTGCTTTGCAAAACCCAAGAGAAGGACAAAAGGAAAACAGAACAAGAAACCGGTAATCAATTATCTCCTGAATCCTTGAAGCAGCCTCTAAATTGCACCAGCCTAAGGTGGAATTCAGGGATTTTATGATGCAGGCAAAGATTTTCAGAGTGATTTGAGAGCAAGGTACACTCTGAATATTTCCCAGGTTATTCATAAATTGTGCTCTACACTGGGAGGACTGGCTAACACTAGGTTTTTTATACTTAGTTGATAGACTAGTGAAGTTGTCTAGTTCAGCTTCACAGACTGGTGAAATAGGTCATATAGGTTTTATAATTTAATGCTTTGAATGGCATTGAAGGAGCTTAAGATCTTTTTAATAAAATCTCAGTATTTCTGCACTGTAATATTCCAGAAAAAAAGAAGAGAAAAATCAATCAGAACTTCACTGCAAGGCATTAACTCTGTATTCAAATAGCAATATTCTAATACGTCAACATTAATTAGCCCAAGAAATTGCTGCACTGTATTTTGTAATTACTAAAGTTGCATGTCCTGCTTGTTGGTAATTCAGTAAAAAAAGCTAAACAGCATTAAATATGCAGATCTTGAGAGTGAGTGTTAAGGGTTTTAGGCCTGGTAGAGGAAAATCAAGTTAACTTTAAAAGAAACACCTTTGTTTAATTTAGTTTCTAAAGTGCCTACTTTTCCAACCTCTTTCTTCCTACATAATTATTTATTTATTAATCCAAGAACTAGAAATGCAGAGCTTTGAAATACTTCTGGAAGAAATGGATCTACTACATTATACTACAATTTGTTAATATTAGCCAAATCATATTACATTACAGTTAATGGAAAATAATGTTTGGGGATTTTTTTCCTTTTGGAAAAGGTAACTAAGATTAAAGAGATACTGAGTGATTTAATTAATATGAATTCATGATATAACAAACATACTAGTCTAGGAAAAAGCTGAATGCTCTTCTAAACTTGGTTCAGTCTCATCAAATAGATAAATTTTTTATTTGAAGAATGTTTAGTTCCATCAGTTGTTACAGCACCACGGTATAAAGTGTCTTCTATCTTGCTTTAAATCTGAAAGACATTGTTTTCCTTTCTTTTCTTTTTTTTTTTTTCCTGGAAGACCTGCAATTGGGTGTATATCATCATTCAACTCTTTTCTTCAGTTAAATAGCTGTTCAGCTCCCAAGTGCTATTAGATTGACATAAAAATCTCAAACACACCGAAGACTTCGCCTGTTTCACACTAAAATATGTGATGGATTTTTTTATTTCACATCTTTAAAACAGTAAACTTTATTGGGGCCATGCACATCATTTGCTTCAGATGAGAAATCTTTAACTACTTACTGTATTACCCTTATGAGACCCTGATAGCTCTAATGTTACCAGCCCTGTAACAAGAGGTTTAGACATCATAAGTGCAGCTGAGGCTTGAGTTGATACTGCCCTTAGAACAAAACATTGGTGGGACTATATCCTTAGTATTTTTGAAACTAATCTCACAGCTGGAGGACTTACTACCCCTTATTGTTCCACGAGTCAGGCCTGAGCCAATTGATGGGACTGGAATAGAGATGTTCCTACTGGCACTGAGTGTCATGATATTCCTGCTCACAGGTGGTAAAGATGTAAAAGATGTAAAAGATATAAAATATGAACAAATATTTACATGAAAAAAATTAACACCAAGAGGAATAGAATATTATACTCTGATATTATTAAAAAGAATTTTTATGATGAGCAGTAGAACTGAAGCAGAGCAGTACCATTTGTCTGGCTCTGAAAAACGGGCAAACCCCCCTGTGACTGAATGTTGATAAAGTCATTGTTTGTGTAAACAGTTGGATGGGGAAAAATATTTCCTTTTGACACACTCCTACTAGAAAAAAGAAAAGAAAAGGCTTCCTAATATAATTCTGGTGTTTAGAAGTACATGGAAGTTCTTATTCTGTCTCAGTTAAAATGTAAGTATACACATTATGTGCAAAGACATATGAGAAACTTTTAAATGATTATAATTTATTAGGTTTTAGCTGTTCATTCTGTCATTGAGTCTGTGCTTTCTGTCACTAAAGCCAACACCTAAATAAGAACCTGGGACATGAAGTGAAAGATGAGATTATGTTTCTAAAGGTTTACAACTCATAATGACATACATACTCTTTTCATTTTAAGGGATTAACAAAAAATATAGGCAGACTGCTCATATACTTTAATAATATTTCCCAGTACCATTTGTGTGAAAATCATGAAGCTTTCAAAAGAGAAATAACAACCTTTAATCTTTTCCAGTTCATAGGATAGGAAGAATAATTTTTTTTTTTCAAATACTATCTGTAAACATCTTTTACAATGCTAAAGTTCAGAACTGATAATGCCACCAGCTATGCTCAGAACATTTATTTTCTCCCTTCTTCATATTGAACTGTGCTGAACAAATACCATGAGGCTAAAAAATTACTGCCATTCATGGAGAAAAATGCATGGAACAAGTGGTATTTTTTAAAGATGTAGTTGAACAAGGTCAAAAGGTCAAAAGAGGTCAATAATCCTGCTGCATTAGTGTTTGCAATAAAACATTGGCAAAGATTGTTCTAAGGCACTTTGTTTCTCTTCACATGTTTTGGCAGGGAGAATATTTTTTACTTCAGTGTAGCTAGTAAAGCACAGCTCAAACTGAGAATACAATGTGTCTCTATCAAATCCTCTACCCAGAAAAAGTAAGAATTGTTCAGAGGAATTCCATACTTTATTCTACATGGAATAATCCTGGCCATAGAAAAGCAGACATCCAGCTCATAAAAAGTAAAATTTCACTGTTAAAATACCTGCTTGCAATAGTGGAGACCAGACTGCAAGTCTGGTCTGTCATATAGTCCTTTGTGTTGCTCTTCGTATTGGCAATTGTATTCTGGTTTTCATAAACTTCTTTATTGTAGATACATAAACATTCAAAGATTTTTATTAAAAGATTTCAGTTTGCGTTAACTGGTATTTTCAGGTGTAGAAACATCAGAAGGAGTGCCCTTTTTACACAAAATATATTCCCTAGGTTTCCATTGAGAATGATTTCCTGACATACAGGACAAAAGAAACAGGAAAATCAGAATGATGTAGAATTGGAAGTGTTTCGTGAGGCTTTTTCATGGTTTTACTTTAATTTTGTTTCTGCTCTAAGTGTTTGCATATAGATTAGAAACTGAATGAGAGGTAAGCCAAGCACAAGCTTTTTATTGTGATCTGTAAAAATGAGTCTTCCAATCTAATTTGTTATATTATAAAAATTCAAAGCATGAGGCCTGCTCTACAAACATTGCTAACCTCTTTCCTGTGGAGATAGCTATTAAGGGATGCTAATGTAATGAATGTAACATCAGTCACTTTAATAAAACTCTTGAAAAACTAGACTCTCTTTTTCACAGAAGCAATATCTTACCATACTATGGTATGTAGCACATGCCCCTTACTGTGGGCAGTGCCTTGTACTGTTCAGAAGTACAGAACTGCTCCAAAACTTAGCAGAGCTTTGATTTTCAGGTTTCTTCCAGGTACCCATACACAACCACTTCTCCTCTCTTGCAAGAAATGCCATCTATTCACCTACTCCAAATATTCTCTTCCCGCCTTTAATTTTCTAAACCTAAGGCCAAAAGTCATTCGCTGTTATCAAAACACACAGCATCAGTAGAGTACTTTTGCAACCCTTGTAAACAGGGCTCTTCTTAATGTAACTTGGTCTAATTGGTGGGAGGCTTGGATGGATGGAGCCTGGTGCTTGTGGTTCCACGGTTGTGGGCCTGATCCCTGGGTGGGCCTTTGTTTGGGAGTTGGACTAGATGATCCTGTGGGTCCCTTCCAAGTCAGAATAACCTGTGAACCTGTAAACTTGCTCTGCGAAGAAAGAAGCGTATTTCTAACTGGTGTCTCACACCACAGTTGAGCGTGCTTCCGGCAGACAGGCCCGGGACTGGGAATATACTCACTGGGTAACATGATCTCTGCTGAGCAGAGAGGGACAGCTGCAGAGACTAGAGACTACTATTCAGGGGTCATAACAGGGAGGAAGCCATCATACAAAAGTGATGCGCTTATAGACATGGTGTGGCTTAATCCAAGCTGGCAACTAAGTACCACACAGCTGTTCGCTCACTTCCACATCCCTGCCACTGTTGGGATGAGGAGGAGAATTGGAGAAGAAAGGAAAATAGAACTGGAGGCTTGACATAAGAATAGGTGAAAAACCGAAACAAGTAAAAGGTAATAGTAATAATAATGTTAGTATTTAGATTAATTTTAATAAAAAAAATACAGGGAGAAAAGGAGATAAACCCCAAGGCAGAAGAGTGATGCACAACACAATTGCTCACCACCTGCTGAACAATGCCCAACACATCCCTGAGCAGCAGCTGGCAGCTCTCAGCCAACTGCCTCAGATTTATATACTGGTCAGGATATTCTGTGGAATGGAATGTCCCTTTGACCAGTTCAGGTCAGGCTGTGCTCTCTCAGCTTCTTGTGCACCTGGTCACTGGCAGGGTATGAGACACTGAAAAGTCCTTCAGTTATGGTAAAAACTACTCAGCAACAACTAGAATATCAGTGTCTTATCAATGTCATTCTCATACTGAAACCAAAACAGCACTTCACCAGCTACAGTGAAACTGAGCTATATTCCAGCTGAAATTAGGATGGGAAATCTCTGCCTATAAACTTAGAGACTTTTGAATTTTGTAGCAGTGATTATATAGCTTTGAGATTTTATACCTTAATATTGAAACCAAGATAACAAAAGTAACCTTGTGGCCTAAACTATAGTTGCTAATAGAGGTACAATTTTCTGATCAAGCCAGGCCAGTAATAAAAGTCATACCCGAGTGCTTGGCAGCTGCAATTCTGTGTGTACTCAGTTACGGTGCACCCAGAGTCTATGATACCCAAGAAGAGGTAAACGTTCTGAAACATTCCTACTTTTCCAGTTCTCATGTCTCTTGGGTTTTTCCCCCTTTTTGCATAGGAAGGAAATTAATTTTTTTTAGGAAATTAATGCTAGTAGAAGAAGAAGTAAAACCAATCTGAGCCTCAATACAGTGAAAACCTCTTTGTAGTCTGCTTGTTCAGAAATGTTTATAAATGTTGAAATTATACATATACATGTACTCTCAAGTAAAATCAATATGCTGATGTATGTTGGAAAGGTAGATAAACTAGTCATAAAAACTAGTTATAATTCAAACATCAATAGCATGCATTTCTTTAAAGTTTATTGTCTATAAATTACCTTAAATACTACATGTATTTTTCTCATCAGTTAACATTCTTATAATTCTTGACTTCAATGCTCTTTGGATATCCCACAGGGGTCCGTGTTGGGCCCGGCCCTGTTCAACATCTTTATTGACAATATGGACGAGGGAATTTTGTCCATCATCAGCAAGTCTGTGGATGATACCAAGCTGGGGGCAAATGTTGAACTGCCGGAGGGTGGGAGGGCCCTTCATAGGGACCTTGACTGACTAGAGGAATGGGCAGACTCCCATGATATGAAATTTAACAAGACTAAGTACCGGGTTCTTCACTTTGGGCATAACAACCCCAGGCATCATTATCGGCTAGGGGAGGAGTGGCTGGAGAGTGGTGAAATGGAGGAGTAATGATTGACAGAAAACTTAATTTGAGCCAGCAGTGTGCCCAGGTGGCTAAGAAGGCCAATGGCATCCTGGCCTGTATTAGGAACAGAGTGGTCAGTCGGACTAGGGAAGTTATCCTTCCCCTGTACTTGGCACTGGTCAGACCACATCTTGAGTACTGTGTCCAGTTCTGGGCTCCCCAGTTCAAGAAGGATGTTGATCTGCTTGAGAGGGGTCAGACAAGGGTAACATGGATGGTGAAAGGACTGGAGGACAAGCCCTATGGGGAGTGNAAATCTCCCCTGACGCAGTTTAAGACTGTGTCCTCTTGTTCTATCACTTGTAGCCAGAGAGAAGAGACCGACACCCACCTCCCTTTCATGTAGTTGTCGAGAGCGATAAGGTCTCCCCTCAGCCTCCTCTTCTCCAGACTGAACAATCCCAGCTCTCTCAGTCGCTCCTCATAGGGCTTGTGTTCCAGCCCTTTCACCATCCTTGTCGCCCTTCTCTGGACACGCTCAAGGATCTCAACGTCCCACGCTTGTGGGGTCGATCTGGGTGGGTGTTCACTTGGGAGTTGGACTAGATGATCCTGTGGGTCCCTTCCAACTCAGAATAACCTGTGAACCTGTGATAGGGACCTGTAGCTATTCACTTAATGAAATGGGAGTGTGCTTACCTGTAACTTTGGAGCCTTGAAGGGAGCTTCATCTGATTGACAATAGTATTTTGACCATCATGTTAGTTTATTGCCTAAATTCTGAAATTTATGTAGTTAAAAAATATTTCAAGCATCAGTACCATGTCACAACTGATAGACTATAGTAGTATAAGTTTCAAGCATAACTACTACTATATCTAAATGTTAATAGGCACACGATTAATTTCCCTTGATATATCTAAAATAGTAATTATCTAATGCCATTCACATGGTGTTAGGTTAATTGAAAGAGGTCTTGACCTTCATGTGGGCCTGATCCCAGTGTGGGCGTTCGCTTGGGAGTTGGCCTAGATGATCCTGTGGGTCCCTTCCAACTCAGAATAACCTTTGAACCTGTGACTTGTCAGTTTTGTCTCATCAGGTTGACCCAGAGATTCTTTCTATTAACTTTTGCTTATCAATAAAATTTCACTTTACTAGAAATTTATATGTGTATGCATGCATACCATAATGCTGTGTATATACATGTATATATGTATATGCACAATAATGGCTAAATAAATAATAATAAATATTTACACCATTTATTTTTATTTTTAACTTTTATTTTCAAATAATTATTCTCCAGAGGCAGTGTAGAAAATGTGGAACTAGGGTGTTCTGTTAAACCACACCATTTAGATCCCCCTGCTCCTTCGCATGGTGGCTCAGGAAATATCACTCGTCCCCCAGTCTCTTTTTATAGTAAAGTCCCTCCAGTGGGATACAATGCAATCCTCTTATTCCAGAGAGTTGAGGGCAAAATCCACATGGTAGTAATGATGATGCAGAAAGCAAGGAGAACGAGTACTGTGAAGGACCCTCAGAAGAATGGTTGTGAGCCCGGCAGTCTGATGTGGGGTCTTGGACCCTGGGAGGGGTGGGGAGAGTCCTTGCAGGCTGGTGGTATTTTCCAGTTCCACAAGAAGTCAGTTAGGATCACCCCAATTGATAAATCACTCCTAGTCCATGAGGGTCTGTATGTATTTCATCAGAGCCCTCCAGTCCTCTGTTTGCTTACCTACATCCAATTCTGTAGTAATCGCATTTTAAAGTTGCAGCTGTCAATATAAAATTTATAATAATTCTAAGAAAGACCATAATGCAAGCAGTTAGTAGTGCATTTTCAGTGAAGATTTGCTAGTAGGTTATTCTGCCTCCAGAGAAAAGGAACAGATCAAGCAAACTGACCTGACAGAGACCCTGTGCATACTTAACCCCCAGTTCCTTATGCATCACATGCACTGTAATCTTCTTTTCTCTGACATTTCTCAGATGCAGTAATCCTTTCATGTGGTGAGACCTAATCTGAGCCCTCATTGATTTTATGCTAAGGCAACCCATGGACCCCTTAGACACTAACTTCTGGTCCCTGCCTGTAGTAGGTCAGTTGTAGTTTCTGTATTGCCTCAGAGTAAAACTACATTTTACTGATTAATTTACCTACTAAATTTGTATTGGTCCATGTGTAGTTATTATAAATGTATATTAAAGTAAATCACATAACTAAAGGGACACACTTTCTAACATCAAAGGGCTAAAGGGAAGTCTGGAGGACGTGTACCCGTAAGTATTGTCTACATATGTTGTGAAGCCGACAGGAGAACTCGATGCTGCTATTGATAATGCTAGTGTATTGTGGCTGTCCATCACCTGCAAAAGCAAAGTATCTTTCAGCTCCAAGAAGAGGTGAGATTCTTTGTAAGCAGAATAAATTAAAGAGCAAAAGACATTTTGTAGTCCACAGGAACACATAGCCATTGACAAGGCACTAACAAAATCTTTCTAATCAGACATGACTGATGCAGCCTTCAGCATTCTTTTTTTTTGTATGCAACAATATTCCCCAGTTCCCTCTGTTAAGTGACATGAAAAAGCTTTAGAAGAAGGCAGAAAAGGTGCCAATTTTCTAAAATGATTATTAGAGATTATTAGAGAATTTGGGAAGAAAGATCATGCCAGTAATATTTATGATAATTATTGTGATTGAATTAATTCTGTTAAGTTTCCAAAAATTGTACAACACTTAATCCCAGGAGTGGTCTTAGGAAAGCAGACTGTGCTTCTGAAACAACCTGGTTTAATTTCTAGCAGATAATACTAAGTTGCATGCTACACTGAATTTGCAGAAGTAGGATATTTTATTACTAATATCTGCTTGATATCTCCAGCTGCTCTGAAAAATTTTCACAGGAAACTATTTGTTTGTTTTCTATTTGTCTTTTCTTCCTACAGCTTTTTCTTCTCAGTTCACCACAACTCTCTCTTTTTTCTCATGTATTTTCTCTCTATAGTATTTTTGAACTATGATACATTGGGTATAAAAATTATCTGAAACTGTGAGCCAGTGAAATAAAATATCTTACGTATATTTGAATGTGATTCTTGTTGGTGTAGACTTATACTCCCTGCTTAGTCAATGAGATGCATGTGTGTCTGGTGTTTGGGTACTTTCTGAACATGCAGTAAATATTATTCCTGGCACGTGTGCGACTGATTGTTTCCAGAATGAACAAAACATAATGCGGCATCATTATGTCTGGTAGATGCAGGTCACACTCTCAACAGTGGTCTTGTTTCTATAAATTAGTTAAATAGTTTCCAGAGAA
Source organism: Pitta sordida (assembly GCA_013390025.1). Taxonomy (NCBI): domain Eukaryota; kingdom Metazoa; phylum Chordata; class Aves; order Passeriformes; family Pittidae; genus Pitta; species Pitta sordida. Next base: position 145,196 of record WEKX01018244.1, on the reverse strand, counting down.
TGATGTGCTGGACTATTTGGGACACATTTCTTTTAAGGAAATGATGAAAGGATTTCCAAGTAGTTCCAAATGGTCCGAAGTTACTTGGTTTAGCATATAAGCATACTAGTCCCCTGGAAAGTATCTATAAAAGATTGAGCCTCTGACAGAGTCATTTACTTTTATTTAATCTTTTCTTTGATTTTAAACACTGCATTTGTACCTAATAAGGCTTTACCCTATTCACAAAAATGTATTATAAAACTGCAAAGAGAATAATTTTGTTTATGGCTTAAATCTGTATGGAATATTTCTTTACAGATATTTGCATTTTAAAAAGATGCTCACTTAATGTTCAGAGATAAAAATTGTTTCCTTATTCTAGCAGAGAATACAGGAATTTTTTTTTGCAAAAAGGCAAATCTGGAACTTAAATGCATCCTAATAAAAAGTAAAGTTCTCTAATGAATGTTTGGAGCTTTTTTTATGTGGATGGCATAGAGAAGTTGATAGAAAGTATCTGATTACTCCAAATTGCGTTACTGCTCACAAATTTATAAAAGCAATAAGAACAAAGTGATAGAAATATTACAAAATCAAGGTTTACAAGATTGCCTAGTGCAAATATCAAATACAGAAAAACATAGCCTTTGTTTTAATGTTTAATTTTGTATCCTGAAAATAATTTCTTTATAAGATACCTCAAGAATTAATATTTCTTATATGAAAGGAAACTGGTTTTCATTGATCTTTCAAAATCTGATGAGGTGAGATTGAGATATATAATTACTTTGGATGATTACAATGGCTTCTATTGGTATCTGAAGAATAAACCAATGAGAGATTTCTTTGAGCAGCTGAAGTTGAACAGCATTTAACTATGTCCTCATAGAAACAGATTTTTTAAAATCTGTGTTGTGTCATGGTTTGTGTTGATAGGAAGCTATATGACTTCCTGTAGAAGAAAATATGAATGCTCCAAAAGAAAAAATTTTGCTTCAATATGACCAGATGGCACAAGGAAATGACAAACATCCTTTTACAATATTTATTTCTTAGTTTCTGATGATCAAGAATTTCTTATTATCCTTGAGGTAGGGATTCCCTGGTATTCCGTAGATATGCAAAGAATATGTACCAATGTATCTCTTGTGAGTTGATGTATCTCATCTAAATTCAGAAATTGGGTTATAGAAGTTAAATTAAATTTTAATATCTATCTTTTTTCAATATATAGCTCTGGCGTGGGCTCTGTCTCCACAGTCACAGGTGGACTTCTGCATCCCTGTGCCCTTTCTCTATTCCATGGGCTGCAGAGGGACAGCCTGCTTCACCATGGTCCGTTCCACGAGCTGCAGAGAGATGCCTGGAACACTTCCTCCCCGTCCTTCGACCCTGGCCTTGGTGCCTACATTGCTGTTAAAACCTCTCACAGCTTTCACACTCTTTTTCCCCCCTGATAAAAATGGCAAGTTCCCGGAAGGAATTCAAAGCATTCGGTGAGGAAGTGAAGAAGAGTTCTGGGGGCAGCAGCAGGAGCTTGACAGATCAATGAGTCTTCAGCTTCTTCTTCTGTTTTTTTTTCCTGCAGTTTATCTTTGAACTGTGTTTATCTCTTTGAACTGAACGCAGGAGATCTTAACGGACTGAGTCGGAAGGTTATCAGCTTCCTCCCTGCACCCTTCCCACCGGGAAGGGGAGAGAGACTGATGAGATCTTGGACTGAAAACAGGTTTTTTTTTTTTCCTTGCTGTTGCTTAACTCACTGGAGGAGGACTNGGTCTCTGTACGGGTATTAGATGGTGAGTTGGACTAGATGATCCTTGTGGGTCCCTTCCAACTCATAATTTTCTGTGATTCTGTGTGATTCTGTGTGAACTGAACGCAGGAGATCTTAATGGACTGAGTCGGAAGGTTATCAGCTTCCTCCCTGCCCCCTTCCCACCGGGAAGGGGAGAGAGACTGATGAGATCTTGGACTGAAAACAGGTTTTTTTTTTTTCCTTGCTGTTGCTTAACTCACTGGAGGAGGACTAATTTTTTTGTTATAAATCTGTGTAGCTCAGTTAATAAATAATTCTTCTTCACTTCCCTTTGAGGAGAAAGATCAATTTAAATGGAATTGGTGGGAAGGGAGAAAAATCTCACTCTAAACTTTAACAATAATGAAAGCTTCTTTTTCCCCCAAACTGCTAATTCAATAGCCTTTCCTTAAAATCTCCCTTTAAAAGTACAACACTGAAATAATAATAATCAACAATGACAAAGACTGACTTAATCTTTAAATGACACCATCTTTCTGAAGCGCTCAATGTGTTAATTACTTCATACATTTTACACAATATTGTCTTTAATTTCTGGTTGGGTTTTTTTTTGCCGTAAAATGCTATCATTTTAGTTTGCAATGACTTTTCTCTTTATGTGGTATAATTTTAAAAGAACTGAAAAACTTGCAAGCTGAGAAAAGTAAAACTCAAGGAGAGGGTGCTGATTCATTTCATCATGACAATAATTGTTAATGAGACATAGCTTTTGCCATCAGTAAATATCTCTTTGAAACTGAAAATATTCTACAGGAGTACAGAAAAATTTAAATATGTCTTGAGGTTTTATAAACAAGCATTTTTATTAAAACAAAGTAAAAAGGAGGAATACTTCAGTTATTGGGGGGAAGGGTTACTTTCCTAACGACTGAGAATAAATTATCTGATATGAATCTTACATGCAGATCCAGAATCATCTTGGACATTCAACATAGTTATCCCACCTTGGTTTATGTTCAAGAAGAAGATAAACCTCTGCCTCTCCTGGCTGCTTGGAGAGGAAGAAGAGCTTTGCTATCTTATCCTGTCAATGTTTACTCAAGAAGTTCTTATGTCCATATAAGTCCTAGAAGCTAGCTTACATTTGCCAAATTTTTAAAATTACTAGATTAAAGCCCCTTCAAGAACTTTTTCTTAGTTCTATATGAGTCCTTGACCAACCTAAGAATAGATCCTGATTTCTCCCATTTCCCCACAGTCCAACCTGAAACAGAGGGGATACAGTAGCAACCTGGTAGAGAGCTTGAATTCATCTGGCCTGCTATACTTCATGTTGTCAGAGAATTTATTGCACAGAGAGAGCAATTATATTGTTATTCACGGTTCTGAGTCAATGCTTTCAATACTGAGATCAGCCATTTAGGCTATCTGTCCCATATAATCTCAAAATGGATCCCAGAACCGACATTCAATTTTAAGATATAAAGACTGGATTAGTCAGAATGTCACTAAATAAAAGGGGTTGGGATGACTAGTCTCTTGATATTGTCTAGTCCATCAAGCAGACTCAGTCAGAGTCAACTACAGCAGATTGCTCAGGGCTATGTCCAGTCAGGTTTTGAATATCTCCATGGACACTCCACAACCTCCCTTGGCAGCCTGTTACAGTGTTGAATTACCCTCAAGTAAAAGTTTCTTGATGTTCAGACATAGATTCATGTTTGCACCCTAGTCCTGCCAGTGGACACTATTTAGAAGAGTCTGTTTCTTCTTTGTTTATCCCATTGTATATTTACCCTTGAATCTTCTCTTCTCCAAGCTGAACATTTCCTGCTCTCTCAGTGCCTCATCGTGTTGAAGATGATTCATTCCCCTGATTTCCTTCGTGATCCTTTACTGCCCTCACTCCATTATATCTAGGTCTCCTTTGCAACAAGAAGCCCAGATCTGGACCCAGCACTGTAGATATGTCTCACCAGTGCTTAGCAAAGAGGAAGGATCACTTTCTTTGGCCTGCTGGCAATGTTTTGCCTAATATAATCTAGTCTGCTACTGGCTCTCATTACCACAAAATCACACTGCAGGCACATGGTTGTCCACTCTGTCAAGCTTCTTTCCAACCACTTAGCGATCAACCTGTACAAGTATAGAGCTTACTCCTCCTCAGCTGGAGGACTGGTATCAGGAATAGTGTGGCCCGTAGGATTAGGGAAGTTATTCGTCCCCTGGACTCTGCGCTGGTCAGACCACATCTTGAGTACTGTGTCCAGTTCTGGGCTCCCCAATTCAAGAAGGATGTTGAACTGCTTGAGAGGGTCCAGAGAAGGGTAACAAGGATGGTGAAAGGACTGGAGGACAAGCCCTATGGAAAGCATCTGCGGGAGCTGGGGTTGTTCAGGCTGGAGAAGAGGAGGCTCAGAGGTGACCTGATTGCTGTTTACAACTACCTGAGGGGACGTTGCAGTCGAGTAGGTGCCAATCTCTTCTCTCAGGCTGCGAGCACCAGAACAAGAGGTCTTAAGCTATGCCAGGGGAGGTTTAGACTGGATGTTCGGAAGAGGTTTTTCACAGAGAGAGTGATCTTTCATTGGAAAGGGAGGTGGTGGAGTCGCCATCCCTGGAGGTGTTTAAGAAAAGACTGGATGAGCAACTCATTGACATGGTCTAGATAATGAAGTCATGGGATAGTGAGTTAGGTTATTAAAAAAAAAGATGATGACATGACCCTGAGTTTGGCTCAGATAGACAAAACAAAGTGTTCACAGCACCGGGGTTGTGGGTTCAATCCCTCTGAGGGCATTCACTTAGGAGTTGGACTCGATGATCCTTGTGGGTCCCTTCCAACTCAGAATACTCTGTGATTCCATGACTGCTTTTCCCTTTGTTGAACTTCATGGATTCTTCTCTGTTTCTTTTCTCTATCCTTTTGAGGTTCCTCCAAATGGTGGCACAGCTACCAGGTGTATGAAACACTCCTCCCAGTTTTGAATCATCTGCAGATTTCGTGAGGATGCAGACTGTCCCATCATTCAGATCATTAATGAATATGCTGAACACAGCCAGCTGTGATACCCAATGTACTGTCCTAATGAGAGTATTAGGATTTTTCAGTTCTGAAAAATGCATGATTCTTTCACTAAAAAGAAGGAAAAAAGTCCTTTTGGGGATCTGACATTGATACAGATAAAGTGGATTTTGCTCTTTTGAAGTAGTTGATATTTATTTAGGTAAATTGTAGTAAATGCATATCCTGCAGACTATCCAATTGATTTACTCTTGTAGATGCCTGTGAGTCTAAAGATTCCCTTGCAAAAGATAGATTTTCTGTTATTTTATTAATGTATTTTTGTAGAGGGATGGTTAAAACCTAAATGGCATGGACCCTTTAAGAAACTGCACAAACACAGGCTTGAAGCTCTTGGATAGTTCATAACATGTCCTTGAACAACAGAGATAGAAAGATGATGTTTTGGACATTAGTTTAAACAACAGGTGTTTGCTAGTAACTGCAAGGCAGGAAAGTTGCTAAACGAGCATGAGTTAGCAAAAGCATGGCTTATGCATGGCTTGCTTTGCTTAACCAATAAAACATTAATTAGTACGCATGAACAGTAGTGATAAACCAACCAGCTGTTACAACTAGGTGCGTGGACAGCTGAAAAATGTTATATATTATCTGCTTGAACCCTGAATAAATGGAACAAGATGTTTAACTCATATTGAGTCTTCGCTTGATTCTGGAATCATGTCTCCTGACATATTTTCATAAGATGAAATTCAGAGGTGGGAAAGAGAGGCATTAACAGAGAACTGTCCTGAAATAAAATTAACTGCAAGCTTGTAAACTTGTCCTTTTTCAGACATTTCCATCTCTACATACTTATAACTTTTCTGTCAGAGTAAAGTCGTTTCCTAGTTAAGTTAGAATCCTTCCTACAACCAAATAGTGCGAAGGAAAATTTGGGCGACATTTGAAAGAAGTCATGACTCTTTAGTACATTAAAAACTGAGCTGGAAAGAAATTTTTCTAAAGATTATGTAACTAAACTCATTAATTTTCTTTAATGGATTTTCTTGTTTCCATGTTGTTAAAGACCTCTTTGATTTGCAAACTTATTTAGTTTTCAAATTACATTGGGCAGTATATCTTGAGCACTTGCAAGTACACATGATGGTCCGTTGTTATACTATGATCACAGAATCACAGAATCACAGAATACTATGAGTTGGAAGGGACCCACAAGGATCAGTCTAGATCTAGTCCAACTCCCCAGCTAACATCCATACAAAGACTGAACACACAGCCCAGGGCTGTGAACATACACCTAGTTCCCTCTCAGACTCACAGGCCCCTCCGAGCCGGAAGGGACCCACAGGAGCATCCAGCCCTACACTCCCACAGTTAGACCATGTCACTAAACTCCTCATCCAGTCTTTTCTTAAACACCTCCAGGGACTCCACCACCTCCCTGGGCAGCCCATTCCAATCACTCTCTCTGTGAAAAACCTCTTCCTAACATCCAACCTAAACCTCCCCTGGTGTAGTTTAAGGCTATGTCCTCTTGTTCTGGTGTCATCAGCCTGAAAGAAGAGGTCCACACCCATCTGGCTGCAACCTCCCTTCAGGTAGTTGTAAACAGCAATCCGGTCACCCTTAAGCCTCCTCTTGTCCAGGCTGAACAATCCCAGTTCCCGTAGCCGCTCCCCATAGGGCTTGTCCTCCAGTCCTTTCACCANTCACTCTCTGAGCTCGTCCATCCAACCAATTCCTAACCCAGCACAAAGTGTTTCCATCCAGTCCATGCTCTACAAATTTCTCCTGAAGCTTATTATGGGAAACCGTGTCAAAGGCTTTGCTAAGGTCCAAATACACGACATCCACGGCCATTTTATCATCAACCAGTTGGGTCATGGGATCATAAAAGGAGATTAGGTTGGTCAGGCAAGACCTGCCTTTCCTAAGTCCATGGTGACTAGTTCTATTGTCATGGTCATTTTGCAGTTGCTGCATAATAGCACACAAGACTATCTGTTCCATGATTTTGCCCGGGACTGAGATCAGGCTGACAGGCCTGTAATTACTTAGATCATCTTTCCTGCCATTCTTGTGGATGGGTGTCACATTAGCCAATTTCCAGTCTTGTGGTACGTCACCAGTAAGCCAGGATTGTTGGTAAATTATGGAGAGTGTCTTGGCAAGCTCATCTGCTCGTTCTTTCATCACCCTTGGATGGATTCCGTCTGGTGCCATGGACTTATGAGTGTCCAAGTCACCCAGTAAGTCTCTGACTACCTCCTCTTGTATTACAAGGGGGTTATACTGCACCCCAACTCCTTCAGTCAGCCTACTAGTCCAGTTGTCCTGCAGGCAGTCTGTCTTAGTGTTAAAAACAGAGGCAAAGTAGGTATTAAGTATTTCTGCCTTTCCCTCATGTTTGGTTACTATATTAGCCTCTGCATTCAAATAAGGAGTGAAGGTTATTGCAGCCTCTCTTTTTACTGTTGATGTACTTATAGAAACATTTCTTATTGTCCTTGACAGAAACAGCTAGGTTGAGCTCCATCTGGGCCTTTGCCTCTCTAGTTTTTCTCCGGCACGACTTGACAACTTCCTTAAACACACCCTGACTTACCTCATGTTAAGATGAGCCTGTCTCTTCAGTCTTACCTGTGCTGTGCCACTGCTGTGCCTTAGTTCAACTGAAATGAGATTTAGGAGTTAACAGAGAGGGAACTTCAGCATTTTCAGCCGATCAGCTTGTCTAGAATTGCCAGGTTACCAGCATTACAGGTGTTCCTGTATCAGATGACTGGACAAATCCTAGTTTTTAAGAGATTTAGGGAAATAATTTATCTGTGGAACAAGACTGGGCACTCAATTTATGCTTTGCAACATTGCAAATTACAATAAATACATCTGGGAACCCAACTTCCAAACACTGCAGCTAACAAAGAGCAAGATTTCCACATTTAAAACCCTTATAGGTTTACCAGTCTTATCACAGTGAAAGGAATGGACTGTGTTGCTCAATTTTTTGAAGTAGAAATCAGCAAAGAAAAATTTATGCCTAAGCCGGCAAGATAAGACTAGCAATGATCAGATAAGTGGGAAGAGCTAATGACTTAATTAGGATGCTCTAGATAACTCATAAGATTTATAATTGGCAAAAGCTCAGCAGAAAACTATTTTTAAGTTTTACAGTGGAAGGAGAGTTGTACTGCATTTATAGCAAACGCATGTTGGACCTTACCTTGGGTGGTCTTTTTTGCCTACTAGTATTGTTCCTTGATTTCAGTGTGACTTCAGGTCTTTAACCAGTGAGAATTGTAAAGAAGGAGATGTACTGTTCAGAATACGGCACAATTGCAATCCTTACTAATCTCTGACTAGATTGCCATAAAGTATAGGCAGGTGGTAAAGAGTTGTGAGAACAAGTACCATTAACTTTATCACACACACACTGAGTCCTTAGTAGACAGGGAGAGGTGACACACAAGCATATCAAAGGAGCTCTGTGTGCTCCCACAGCAAAATTCTTTCCCTAGCAGACTAGGCTTCTGAAGTGTCAAAATTCGTGACGTTGCATATTATTTTCCTGTCAGGAACCATCCCCCTCCCCAGTAAACCATCACTCTTCACCTCCCAAAAAAACCTGAAGATGCTGTTCACAGTGGAGTTCCTAGCAAGCCTGATAGCCAAGACAGACCTGTGGGACTTTGTCTGGATTTTATGATGGTTTATATATGACAGCTTTACAGTGGCCTGGATTGTGCAAACTCTTAATGAAAAAAACCCACTCGGTTTTATCAAGGGAATTCAAATGACTATATAAGCAGATGTTAAGTATTACTATCACAAATGGAGAAATAGGAAAACAGAGATTTTCTTTCCAAAGGGAAAGAAAACTTTACAAGGGGCTTTTCCTCCACTGGGTATTCCAAAGAGGTGCAAGACCATAAGTAAAAGGGAAAATAAAAACAATAAGCACATAAAACATTATGCAACAGGTGAATGGACTGCTGTTTTTAACAGGCTATCAAACTGAAACATGAGGTTTTGTCATACTAAGTCTCTGAAAGGCCAACATTTTTGTATTATAAATCATACTATCCTGAGCACTTTCAGTTTTGTCTTCTTAAAAATCCTTGCAGAGCTATTGTAATCACAGGGCAGTGAGGAGGCCAGTTCATTAAATTGCTGACTCTGCTGCTTGCAGATGTTTAAGGCAGGTGTTCTGTACAGACGAGGGAGCTTGCTTTCTTCTGTGGCACATTGCACTGCAGGTCAGAGGTTACACCTCAATGGTAAGGTCTCAACTGCCTGGTAAGTCTCAGAGGTGTTTGTTAAGGGAGAAAAAGAATTTAGTCTCCTTAAATTTATGTACTGCAAAAGATAACTGCACCTGCAGATGGCTGCTCTTATTGAAAACACATGGCAGCTGTTGGAAGAAATACAAAATGCTACTCTGGAGTTTCTGTTGAGAATACGCAGGAACTCCAAATGATCAGTATTAGGTCAGAGATACCTGAATGATTCATGATCCGATAGTACACAATTCTAGTACAAAGTGTATGTTTTGTCATATACTTAGGGATTTGTGCAAATCCACATGTGTTTAAAAATTGACTCTGGCCATATGTTGTATTGCCATCCAACAGTTGTGTCGCATAATACAATGTATACCAGCAGGCATTCCCAATGACCCAGCTAGCTCATAATTAGAAAAGGTTACTCCACTCTCTCCTGGCCACCTGTATGTTGGCTTCATAACTTCCCAAATGAAAAAAGCAAAGATACAGTCTTCTATATGCAGGAAATCCTATAAAATGGACCACCCACATTAGAGAATCTTCTGTCTTAGAAGATCATTGTAGGTTTGCAGTGTTAAACTCTTTTGTTCTTGCCAGAACTAACCTCCAGAAAACACCAGGCTTTGGTCAGTCTATGTGCATTGATGCTTTTAGAGTTCTTATATACTTTATATTTCTGGATTTTAGCATGGCTGCATAGTTTATCACACTTAAGATGGTAGAAAACCTGTTTTTCACAGTCTGTTAAATGTTTTTTAACGTTCTTTTTTGGAAAAAACAGATTCTAGCAAGGACATTGTGTTTGGGACATGAAACTAGAGGGAAATAACAAATAACACAAAGCAAGATAGAAGAGTCAAGTCTCCCTGGAGAAACTCCAAGGGTCAGACCTGGGAGGCAGGATGAGCGACAAATGATTTGGGGATTGGATGTATCCGTGAGATATGATAATTGATTAGTATTGAGAAAGGGGTACTTAGTATTGTGGTGGACTTCTGTTGGTGCACATTTTGGACCTGGGAGCTTTCATTAAAGACTAGCTCTTTATCCCTGTCAAGAATGTTTGTTCTCTTTACAGGCAACACATTAGTCAAATGTAAACCATAATTCAGAGAAAAATTTGTGTTGGAAGGGAACTTAAAGGTCTTCTAGTTGCTATTTGATAGGAAACCTACACAGTCAAATCCAGAATTCCATTTTAAGTACTAGAGATGAATCACAGAATCACAGAATCACAGAAAATTATGAGTTGGAAGGGACCCACAAGGATCATCTAGTCCAACTCACCGTCTAATACCCGTACAGCGACCAAGAGCACATCCCAGAGTATAATAACAACCTAGATGCCTCACAGTCTAGCAGGCCACTCTGAGCCGGAGGGGGCCCAGGGTCATCCAGCCCTCACCCCCCAGCTAGACCAGCTAGACCATGTCACTAAGCTCCTCGTCCAGTCTTCTCTTAAACACTTCCAGGGACGGCGACTCCACCAACCGGTGATTAATAGGGCCAGTGTTGCTGGTTGGGAAATTTGGCAAGAAAATCAACAGAGTATATACTATAATTTGAATGATGGTTTTCCAAACACTTAATATGTATTTGCTTCAGCTGCACCGTGCTCTCACAGATCATGACTTACTGCCAACCATGAAGCCCTGATGGAGAAACAATCCCTGTACGGCTCTACATTATCCTCAAAATCTCCAAAGGAGGAAAAGATCCTGCGTGAATATAATCTCTAAGTAAATTTAGGAGGGCAACGTGGTGCAGAACTGGACTCAGAACTGGTATTCAGTATGATGAGTGGCAAGCCACCTAAACGAAGTCAAGAGCAAACTTTAATATAGGACATTTATTAACCCTATTTCTTTTTGTAATTTCTGTTTTGAGTTTATGGCAATGAACCTTCTCCAGACCGAGACAGCTTTTAAAAATTAACCAGAATTGGAGGATTTTACAACTAACAATTTTTCTTGTAAGAGGAGTTTGATTTTTTTCTGTGTCTTTATTTATAACACTCCTCTAGGATTTGGGAAACTCAGTTTTAGTATCTTTTCTACCTGAAAAGATTCATACCCACATTTTTCACTATATTTCTCATTTGTGTTACTTTTTAAAACAAGTTACTCTATAGATTTAAATAATTTTAATGGCCGTGAGTGATAGTGGTTTTATCAACTCTTCTACTCTTCCTCTGGTGAATCTCTCTCTGCTTTGTTAACAGTAGTGAAAGTACCAAATTTCAGTTTTGACAGGCCACTTTTTCTGTTGAAACTTTCTTCTATCAAAACAATTACACTCACTCAATTTCCCCAAATCCTCCATTACATATAAGCCTGATATGGAATATGAACAGAATAAGAAATATTTTTTTTATATTTAAATCTGAAAACAATCCGAATGGATAAACAGGACAAGACAGAGACAAAATATAATGTTCTACCACTAAGGTGAGACAGCTAACACAGACTTAAGAGAACATTTACATTCCGTTCATTAAAAAACAAGGTATAAATTAATTCTGTTAAAAGATAAAGCAGCAAATTTATGTTCACAATTTCAAAATTAACCCTGTGGGGCACATTTACAAACATAAATTCCTCATTTATCTTGATAGGCACTGCTAGTTATTGCTATTATTCTGCTTAAGTTTATTTTATGTTTTACTGTTTCAGGGAACATATCTTCATGTTCCCCATCTTGTATGTTTTCCTCAGATTGCTCAATCATTTGAGTCTCTTATTAAGACACATATATAGAAGTCCAAGTATAAATCTGTCATCAGTTGCAGTAGGAATCTGAATGTTTTAAAGATTTATATATTTTTAAATGTCTCAACTGTTTTAATCTGAATTAGACAACTCAGTATTTCAAGCAACAAGAAGCTTTCTGGTTTTCTAATTTCCTAATGTATAGAAGGATCATTCATGGGTTTTAGTACATCACATTAATACCATGCTGTTTCTTCTGGTTTTGAAAAAAAAGCACTTGTACAATGCAACAATGAAAAATATTTCCAGTGTTATTGTATTGTAGTAATCACACCTTCTTCAGGTGGTTTTATGCAATCTGTACCTCTAAATAAGATAAGAGATATCCCAATAGATAAGATTTGATGTTCAAGTAAGTCTCTTTTCCTGCTTAATAAATACTAAAGAAAAAGCTAAACAAAAATTAAAAATGTTTCAATGAGGAAAATATTTTAGTTACTTTATACAGCATATGTGACTGTTTACACATTGTCAGGTGAATCTGGTACTTGACTATTACGAGAATGACATTGTGATTGATATTTTTCATTTTTTTCACCGGGCACAAATGCTTCTTTATAAATTGCTTGAGATCTATGAAAGTCTGTTCTTTCTCAATGTTGCAAAGAACAGTAAATTGTATGTAAGTATCCTATTCTGCAGATTATTTCTGATGTGTGCAGAGACCCATTTGTATGAACTTCGCCTTCTGCATTATTATGGAAAATGCTCAGGCCAGTCAGTCAACAAACTCCCCTTTAATCCTGATAGTAGTCTCGAATAAGTAGTTCCCTTTTTAATTATTTTTACACTTCTCTGGATATCTTGGCAGCCTCAAGCCCGTAGGATGAATTTGTATTGTGCTAATAAACGTCTCTCTCACCCTTTGCCTCAATTGTTCATCGAATTNTGTGCCCAGCTGTAGTCAAAACACTTGTGTGTTATCAACACCCCTCCAAGGCACAGCATTGCGAGGACTGCTGTGGGCTCAGACAGACCCAATACACAAAGGCAGAAAAAAGTAATACCTGTCAGTTGCTGATGAGAATCTAGCCACATGTTTTATTTTATGATTAAGGCCATGATGCGTAACAAACTGCAGTCACTTTCCCAGAATATGTATTTGAAGGGACAGATTTTCCATTCTTCACCATCTACTGCAAGTTACCATGAATCCAGATGTGCTAAACTGCCAATGTCACACTCTACTAGCAGCAAAAGAGATGTTTCTGGCCAATGAATGGAGCTACCCATAATGGGGCAGAGTCAGACAGCAGCAGACTCTCATCATGCATTTCCCTCAGTTCACAGGTTCACAGGTTATTCCGAGTTGGAAGGGACTGCCAGGATCATCTAGTCCAACTCCCAAGCCTCCCACCAACTAGACCATGTCACTGAGTTCCTCATCGAGTCTTCTCTTAAACACCTCCGGGGATGGCGACTCCACCATCTCCCTGGGCAGGTCACTGAGAGATCACTCTCTCTGTGAAAAAGACTCTTCCTAACATTCAGTCTAAATCTCCCCTGGCATAGTTTAAGGTTCTATGATTATGTAACAAAAGACCTACCCTCTCTTCTCTCTATTATGTAATGCCATAGTCACAGAAAGGGTTTCTGTTTCAGATACCTGGTCACCTATACTTCCACTTATTTGTGTACTACATTGGAAGTTAAGGTTAGGAAAATGTGGATGCACAAAGGAAGTTTGGACATGTTACCACACTGAAACAAAAGCTGGCAGAATACTGCACAGTCTTCAGACTTTTATGTGAGGTTCTTTGCACCTGGAATTCAACATCTTTCCCCAGTCTTAGCTAGTGCCTAGGTCCTGACTAGCCTAGGAGGTCAGTGTCAAAGTCTCTCCATTTATCCTAGCCAGCTAATTATTCTAAAGCAGATAGACTAATGTAATTTCTGCCTCTCTCTCTTGGACAATGCAGTTCCCATGCATGTGATGCTCATTACATATATCTCTCCTGATTCAGCCTTTCAGAGAACATCAGTGGCAGGCCAAACTTTGTCAAGACCTTAGCCTCAGTTTTTAGGGTTATATTGTCCAAATTTCTGATGGCAAGGTTGAGACAGTATTCTCATGGACTCCTACAGCAATATAATATCTCTTGCCAAAAGCAGGAGAGAAGCAGGTAGTCTCTTCTGAGTCCAGGTTGCAGCAGACAAAAGTTCCTGTATTGTCTCTCTGAGAGTTGTTCCAGTAACCAAGACCAAAGGCACCAATAAAACTAATGTTATAATTTATATGTAATTCCTAATATTTTTTATGGGAACAATTTTGGCGTAATTGTTGACAGAAAGCTTAATATGAGCCAGCAGTGTGCCCAGGTGGCTAAGAGGGCCAATGACATCCTCGCCTGTATCAGGAACAGTACGGTCAGTTGGACTAGGGAAGTTATTCTTCCCCTGTTCTCAGCGCTTGTCAGACCACATCTTGAGCACTGTGTGCAGTTCTGGGCTCCCCAGTTTAAGAAGGATGTTGAACTGCTTGTGAGAGTCCAGAGAAGGGCGACAAAAATGGTGGAAGGACTGGTGAACAAGCNGGACGTTCTCTTGGGAATTGGACTAGGTGATCCTATGGATCCCTTCTAACTCAGAATAACCTGTGAAGGAATGTCTGTTTAGAAATCATATTAAAATGTTTTCAGGAAACAGTGTCTGTGTCAGTACACACACAAAAAAATCACAATAGCTTATCCTTCTTCAGGAAAGTATTTGTCCTGGAAATAGGAATAAGAAATAGTTCACAGTGGTCCCTTGTCTAACCCATGTCCTTTCCCAAAACAGCCTTTCTACTTTCCTAGTGCAAGTAGCATTCCATCACAAGTATGCAAATTATGTATTTTGGGGAACATTTTTGGACTTCCTTCAGTTTTTCTAACTGGAATCCTGTCATTGCATTATTCAAGGAATGTGCTGTCTGATTGAATAATCATATCTCTGGTTTTAACATCTCCTTTTCTGTGTACTAGCTCTTACTCTCCTCTTCTTAGCTTGATCTCTGTCAGTTTTTGCATATTCAACAGTTTTGATATTCATTGCCTGCCCATTATTCTTAGCCTAGCTTCCAGACAACAAATTATTCCCTTATTCACTCAGAATATGATCTATTTTCCATTTAAAACAACAGTAGCTTGGACAATCTATTGATGAGAACACCATTCTAAAGATGAAACTATTCTGGTTTTTTTCCCCAGTCATTTTAGAACTCTTTCAGCACTGGACAGCTTTCAGCAGCAACTGACAAGTCATCTGGACCAAATAAAATGGGCATAAGCACCACAGATTTCTGTTTGAAGCTCTGTGCTGTTTGGTTTCTGCAGCTGAAGGATTGATTTCATTGACTCAGGTTCGATGCATTAGAAACTTAGTTTAGTTCACATGATAGTCCAATGATTTTTCATTAGGTGAAAACAAGCTTGATCTGAATGCAACTAAGAACAGCCTGGGTCTGATTCACCTCATAGCAGTCCTCACAATGCTATACTTTGTATTGGTAACTAGAAGAGTGTTGATAAAACATGAGTGTTTTGACTACAGCTAGGCACATATTGGGACTGTAATGTTCCTTCCCAGTGCAAATAAGGCTAAGATTCTGGGAGGGGACACAAACAGGCCAGCTGACCCAAACTGACCAAAGGGATATTCCATACCATATGATGTCAGTCCAAATATAAAAGCTAAGGAAGGGATCAGAAAAGCGAGGGGCATTCATTGTTTCCAATGCCTGCCTTCTGAACTGTCACGTGTAGGAGCCCTGCTTCCCAAAATGTGGATGGACACCGCTACTGATGGGAAGAACAGATTAGTTCCTTTGCTTTGCTAATGCGGGTACTTTGCTTTGCTTTATTTTGTTTGTATTAAACTGCCTTGTCCCAACCCACACTTCATATGTTATCTTATTTTTTGGGACTGAGCAACCGTTCAGACCCTTGGCACCCAGCCGGGGTAAACCCGTTAGAAGATTCTGTAAAGCTGATAAGGATGGAAATGGGCACTTTTAGCCATAGAGTTTCTTGTTGTAAAAGAAAGTAATCCCTATACAGAAATAAGACTTCCATTTGAAAGATAAAGTATCACAGTATGACAAATAGTGTGGTAATTTGCACAATTATTGTGCTAATATAAATAACTGCCTTACTATTTAACTCTATGCAGCATTATAAGATGAAGCAGCTGGTATTGACATTAATATTTTATCCCAAATCACAACAGGATTTCCAACATGCCCAGCTTCCTCACAGCAGCCATTAAGAAAAGCAACTTGTGATTAATTTCAACAGCATGTCAATCTGCGATAAAAAAGGTGACCCCTCAAACCCAACAAGCTCACATTTTACAAATAAGTATGTGAGTAAAATCTGCTGAGACACATGATTTAAAAGAACTGACACATGGATGTACCAGCCAACTAGGAATTGCAGTGTAGGAGGTCTTTCTGAGAGCTTTCAACAAATGTTATTGCAATACTGTTGTGCTGCCTTGGGGGCTTGGAAAAAGCTTAACGTATCTTTGCAGAGAGAAAACAATGATAAGATGAACGAGCTATAATAAAATCTAAAGAAAGAAATCTTTACTGTGTTTGTTTCATAAGGCAAGAAGGCTGTGACAGGGTCTTTCTGCAACAAGATTTAAGTTAGAGGTCAAATGTGCAAAATGCCAACCAAAGTAAAAAAGACCTCCTAGAAAAAGGGTAAAGTAGTTTTGTTGCATGCTTAGGGCCACAGGAAACCTCTGTCTGTATGAGCTGCATGCAGCCATTTTTGTATTTCTGTTCATGGGTAAAATATATAACATCAGTAACTATGAAACTGCAGTAACTCTGAAAATCTGTGCATGAAGAAAATGCATTTATGTTTAAATGCATTGCTACACAGTGAATCCCCGCTGCATTGCGACCTCTCCATTACGACCTTGCGCATTTGCGATGTGAATTTATTGCAATTTTGATTCCACCATTTGCGAAATTTTCCGGCTCGTGCATGCAAATGCATCTGCTCCACCGAGGGGTGGTGCCGGAGCTCCCCGTGGGGCGGCACTGGCCCGGCCCAACAGGGGGGGCCAGGAGTCCCGCTGTCCCCTGTTACTCTAAGTGCAGCTGGGGAACTGAACTCCCGCGGGTACGTGTTACTGTTTTCATGGCTACAGATGGGGAAGAGAAGTGCCCCAGGAGCTGGCCGTGGCAGCCAGTGGGACATGCTCACTCCGCTGCTGCAGCTGAACCCAGCCACGCTGTGTGGTGCTGCCGGCAGTGCCCGGGACAGGACAGGCGGTGTGGGGCAGGCGGCATGGGATGGGGCGGACTGCGTGGGGTGGGTGGCGGGCATGAGCACTGGGGCTCGGGAGAGGGCGGGAGCAGCAGCACAGGGTTTGGTCACTGCGGACCCGCAGATTTTCGGGCTTGGGAGGGGGGTTCTCCTGAGTCAGAGTGGGCTCAGAAATGGTTCCCTTTCTTCCCCGTGCTCAGAGAGTCCGAGGGGAGAAGCAATAAAGTGCCCGGAGCCTTGCAGAGTTCCCTGGGGGTGGAGCAATGGGCATGGCCTGCATGCATATTAACGACCTGCAATTCTTTCTGAGGTTAGGGTTGTGCGAGGGCCATCACCTGTCCCTTTCCTCGTGATGGAGGGGGTATAACTGTATTTAGATAATGTATCTGCTTTGCTAAAATGAACTTGGGAAATCAAAACCTAAGTTATCAACATTTTTGTCATAAAGTAAAACATTTTCATCTGCTCCATTCTCATTCTACCATCATCCTCTGTTTATTTTTGTTTTGCAGTGGCTTAGCCATTAGATTAGACTGCTAGAGGGGGATGGATAGGGAAACTTTGATCTTCCCCCTGCCACCTACAGGAATAATGGTAATATATAAAAGGAATTAAGAAACTTGTTCAGATGACCTTGATTATAGTGGTTCTTTGCCACTATGACTGAAAAAAGCTTCTTTAATATTCATAAGTAAAAAGAAATATTTACAAACTGAAAATATTTCAATATTCCAAGCTCTGGATTTACAGACGTATTTTCTAATGTGTAAAAGCTGCGTGTCACTATATGTATATGCATTGTTCCAAATGTTAGAACACATCACTAACTAACACATCACATCATTAACAGCAGCAACAGCCTTGGCTTCTACTATCATCAAAATCTTTCTTTGTCATCTTGATTGCTTTGAAAAAATGATGATACTGCATTTGGCTCAACAGAGGCACTTCTGAGCTAATGTCAGTTTTCTTTCTGTAGGGTGACATTTGTCTTGCAGAGCTGAAATGAAGTCATCATTTTGTCTTGATTGAGAGTAGAAACATTCACCTAAGGAACATTTTGTACTTGCTTATCTGTTATAGTTGCTGCTTTGGTAGGGTTCCAAGACCAGTATGAAGTGTATGTTCTCTGTTTTGATCTTGAATGAAAACCAGATACTTTATGATCTGTTCCTTTGAGGTAGCATATGCGTGATTACTTTTTGTATGCTGAATTTATGTAACTTGATTCATCAGTATCTCTTTACATTTCTTAGGGACTTTTGTTTTCCTCGGGAAGTTTGGCTTTCTCACTATATCTGACCTGAAACTTTTCTGATGGTCTTCCTTCTAGAAAGAATTGTAGTTTCTATCTTATCAGCTGGACTGAATTAAATTGCTATGCCTTTTCAGTTTGAGACAGTAGAGTAGATAAGCTGTGTTTATGTCTTTTTGACTTAGGGTCTTGGAAAAACAAAACAATTCTCTAAAGTTGCTGTCTAGAATATTGCATATCATATTTCAGGATCATTAGCAGCATCCCAAGTTGTACCTAGAGCCAGGTATTCTCAGAAAAAGAAACCGGTGCTGCTGCTTGTCCTTTAAATTAGACAAGAAAAAACGCAAATAGTGATGTGACTGATGTTTTGTATTTTATGTCCTGACATAAAAATTTTCATTTGGATACTTCATGAATAATTTCTGTTGTTTGCTAATTTTTTTGCTATTTGCTATTTTTAATCGATTCCTGGCGTGCAAAATTCACAGCAGTGGGAATATTTGGCTTTTTCTTCCTTTAGCTCAGTTTTTTTAATAACATTTGACTACCAAGTCCATTACTATTGGTGGTATTATATAATGATATCTTTGATGACTGCTGATAGACACAATTAAAATCAATATTACATCTTTCATGAATGGTATACTTTTGCCATTATATCTTTCATGAATGGTATACTTTTGCCAAAGAACAAGTTATCTCATAAAAGTTAATAAACTAAGCAAAATTAATGTCATCACCCACATATCATACCCATAAACCACCTCTCCTTCTGTAGGAGAAATCTGTTTTATTTAATCTACCATAATTACATTGTATCACTTTCCAGTAATTGCTCAAGAATAGTCTCTCATTATTTTTGAGAGCCACTGTTACAGTTACGTAATTTTGAACGGTAGGAACATATTTCAGACTTCTTTCACTCATTTCAATGTGAATGAAAAATTAGTATATTGTTCTGCTTACAAACAAATCAGTTAAATGAAGTGATAGCTGATTTCTCCATTTACTCAGTTATTTAGGACATCATCTTGCAGTTGAAGTAGTTTCAATCAAGGTGATAGGCACTAAAAATCCTTGTTTACTTGTTTAATTTTATTTCTTTTGCAAAAGCAATTTCTTTCTTTCTCTCTTTCTTTCCTTTCTTTCTTATCGTCAACCAGGCCAGTCACCAGATTATAAAAGGAGATTCAGTTGGTCAGGCAGGACCTACCTCTCCTGAATCTGTGCTGACTAGATCTAATGTCATAGTTATGTTGCAGGTGCTGTGTAATTGCCCTCAGGATTATCTCATCAGGACACTCAAGAAAGTTTATCTTTTTGTTTTGGATTTATTTTCTTATTGTTTAGCTATGTTTTAAGTACTTTAAATCACTACAAGACTATGAAGATTTATTCATCATTCAGATGGTCATTAACCATTTGATAAGACTTAGCTGAGACTATAGAATGCAACACACAAAATATTCAACAAAGTGAATCATTTGTCTGGTGCCATGATCTGATTTATACTTTTGAGAGTCAGTCAAGAAAAAGACAAGGATTGATCTTTGCTGAAAGGCTGACTTCTGCCAGCTGGCAGTGGTCCACTGTGCTTAGGGGTAGCCACCTCTGTAAGAAATTTGTCTTGGAGAACGCAAGCTGGAGTATTCAAAACAAAGGAGCCAGGAGGTACTGTTAACAATTAGGCAGTAAGGATGATATGGTCCAATGCTGACCTCAGTCTTTGGCCCTTTTTCTTCATACATTACAGAGGTATCCAGAGAGATCTTTAGCCTGGCATTGTCCGCTAGAAGCCATCTGATTCTCCAGAAGAGAGAAAGACATTTCAAGCAGGTAGTATCAGTAGTATATAACTGCTTCTAGTTTAAGAGTCTATATTCAAGTTACGTTACTAAGAATAAAAATTAAACTCATGTAATCTTTTGTTTTTAACATAATCTAAGAAATTTCCTGTACCTTTCCTGTTTTATAATGTTCACTTCTATTTTGTTCTTACATTTTTCAATGTTACAACACAGATAATGTTGAAAACCTTGAACTGGCTCAATGCTTAGTTATGTGTTTGATTTTGAATTCTTCTGTTGAATGTATTGAGAATATTAAGCAATATTAAGAGCTTTGCTGAATTGGGGCCAAGATTAACATAGTTAGATAGACTAAGCTATATTTTACATAAGCTTTAGCTGTACATTCATAGTCTTTCTCTGTAACACTGAAAATGAAACTCAGTCCCAGTTAAGTAGGCTACAGATATTACACAGGGTGCCACAGCAGGAAGGGTAAGTTGGAGGTTGTTGGTTTCATTAATGCTGAATGAAAATAAGAGACTCTTTCTAAATGCCTGAAATAATAGGACCATCGTTGATCTCAAATCCAGTTTAATCCTCTTCGGCAGCATAATACTTTTCTAAAGCCGTGGAGAGGAAAATGATCAGATGTAACGTACAGACTAGAATTTGGACCTCTGTATGAAACCCATGAGTTTTGTACATAATTTAGTAGGTGCACTTTTCTTACATTTAAAAAAACACACAATTTATTTAAGACTATGGTGATTCAGTAATTTCCCTTTCTTTTGTGTTTTTTTCATATTTCTCCACAAAGAACCTTCTTTTACCATCCTTTTCCTCCTGGCAAAACAACTTTTCCAGTATTTCTCCTGAAGGGTTATGGTTTAAAGTACTGTGTCAGGCTGATTGTAGGCATGAATTTCATAGTTAGTACTTTCAAATGGAGGATTTTATTTCACACTTTTGAAAATAATATATTTCATATATTTTTATTAAGGGTTGTAATTTTTATTATAAACTCCTGGTGACTTGTGAACTATTAGGAATTGGGCCACATGGATTAGGTACTGTAATACATATCCTAACCTTATTGCAGTCCAAATAAGCATTAAAAGAAAGATTGAAATAAAAGCAGCAAAACACATTGAAAGGTTAGCATTGTGGCAGACAACACCAATCTAGGGGTATAATTTCAGGAAGGGAAATTGTAGGATGTAATTACCTCCGTGCTTAAATAAAGTAAAAAGAGTAGAATGGTATGCAAATTAGTGAAGAAAGTTTTAGGGGAAAAATAGGTCACGAGGGGCTGCTGGAGTAAAGCCAAACCAAAGGTACTCTGAGAAGAGAAGTCAGGGGAACTGGAAGCACTGAAGTGCTTCAGCATGGAGCAGAGCAGTTCACAGGTTCACAGGTTATTGTGAATTGGAAGTGACCCACAGGATCATCTCCACAGTTTTTAGATCTCTCTTTTAGTTGATTGCATAGTCTTCCTACATCGAATTATGAAATAAATACCCCTTAACTACTCAGCTTTTGAATCTCTTGTGTGTGAAGTCTTGTTTACAATTGTCTGTATATTAGGAAGGAAATAATTCAGGTTAATGTTCCATAATATTAATTAATTTTTTGTCTTGTTTAGTTGTCAATGGTGTGGGTGTTGAAAAACATATTTGTCACCACTATGTGAACTTGGTTCATTTACAAAGTTGCACATTAAGGATATAATATACAGATTGACACAATTCCTATTGTAGTTTATTTTTCCAGTGATCCATGTGAGTAAGGTCTGTATAAGCATGAAGTGATATGATCATTAATAACTTTTGTACACTTTGTAAATGATCCATGGATAAGGAAAATTTGTCACATCTTTTAATTTTATTAGAGTCTAGAAACAGGTGGCAATAAATTTAGTATAAGAAATATCAATTCCACCTAAATGTCTCTATATTTTTTAATTATGTCATGTAATGGAAAAATAGTAGTAAAATCTGCATGAAAGAAAGCTCATTTCAAGACATACAGTTTCAAGACCATGTATTTGTTCAAGATTTACATGAATTTGGCAATGACTGTTTGGTTTTATATCTTTACAATCTAAATAATTTAAGACACAATAATTTTTCTTGGATGAAGTTATCCTTACCTGTGTGCAAAGACTAGTGTGATTTTGAATCAGAATATGAATAAGAAAATCACAGAATAATTTATGTTGTAAGGAAACTCTGGACATAATTTAATTCTATTCCCCTCTCAAAGCAGATCAAGCTGTTCAGGGCTTTTTTCAATTTTGAAGACTTTCAAGGAGGTGGACCCCATAGTTCCTCTGAGTAACCTTTGCCAATGTTTGACTGGTATAATGGGTAAAAATAGTTTTCCTTTTATCTAATCAAAATCTCCCTGCAGTAAGATGTGTCTGCTGCTATGTCTGTCTTGGGCATTAAATGTGCTGGTGACTGTACTTGTGCACTAAGGACAGATATGGACAGCTGATGTGGAACAGATCACGTTTGTAACATGAAACAACTTGTCTTTGCAAAAGTAGGAGGTTGCATTCAAACTGTTATTAGTGGCTTCCAGCCCACATCAGCTCTTGTCTAGTCCTAGGAATGGCTTGAGAGAAAATGTGAAGACCAAAAATGTACACAGGACATACCAGGGATTCTGCTTGTTAAACAGTACAGATCAAGCTCCAGAGCTTGGAATTAGCACTATGGAAATTAAGTAGCTTTTCCCTAGATCCGTTCTTCATTTGCTGTGCCACATCATCAGTGACATTTGGTAGAACATAATAAGTTTCTCTGTGTTGGAGACTGTTTTCATAGAGAAGACTCATGATCTCTGGGGCAAACTAATTTTCATCATAGAAACATCACAGAATTATAGAATATGTTGGAAGGACCTTTAAAGGTTATGTAGTCCAATGCCCCCTGCAATGAGCAGAGACACCTCCCACTACACTAAGTATCTAAAAATTCCATCCAACCTGATAGCTCCTACCACCTCTCTGCACAACCTATTGCAGTTCACAGGTTCACAGGTTCTTCTGAGTTTGAAGGGACTTACAGGATCATCTAGTCCAACTCCCAAGCAATCGCCCACCCAGTGATCAGGCCCACAAGCGTGGAAACATGGGTAACATACTCCATCCATCCAATCTCCCACCAGCTATGGGGCAGGCTCCAACAGTATGAGGTTTAACAAGACTAAGTGCCGGGTTCTTCACTTCGGCCATAACAACCCTATGCACCGCTATCGGCTGGGGGAGGAGTGGCTCGAGACTAGTGAAGTGGAGAGAGACTTAGGTGTACTGATTGATAGGAAACTCAATATGAGCCAGCCGTGTGCCCAGGTGGCTAAGAAGGCCAATGGCATCCTGGCCTGCATTAGGAACAGTGTGGTCAGTCGGTCCAGGGAGGTTGTCCTTCCCCTGTACACGGCGCTGGTCAGACCTCATCTTGAGTACTGCGTGCAGTTCTGGGCTCCCCAGTTTAAGAGGGATGTTGAGCTGCTCAAGAGGGTCCAGAGAAGAGCAACGAGGATGGTGAATGGACTGGAGGGTAGGCCCTATGAGGAGCGACTACAGGAACTGGGACTGTTCAGCCTGGAGAAGAGGAGGCTCAGAGGGGACCTCATTGCTGTTTACAACTACCTGCGGGGAGGTTGCAGCCAGATGGGTGTAGACCTCTTCTTCCAGGCTGACGACACCAGAACGAGAGGGCACGGCCTCAAGCTACGCCAGGGGAGGTTCAATCTTAACGTTAGGAAGCGGTTTTTCACAGAGAGAGTAATTGCATATTGGAATGGGCTGCCCAGGGAGGTGGTGGAGTCACCATCCCTGGAGGTGTTTAAGAGAAGACTGGACGAGGAGCTTAGTGACATGGTCTAGCTGGGGGGTGTAGGGCTGGATGACCCTGGGCCCCTTCCGGCTCGGAGTGGCCTGCTAGACTGTGAGGGATCTAGGTTGGTGTTATGCTCTGGGATGTGCTCTCGGTCTCTGTACGGGTGTTAGATGGTGAGTTGGACTAGATGATCCTTGTGGGTCCCTTCCAACTCATAGTATTCTGTGATTCTGTGATCTAGACCACGTCACTATGCTCCTCATTGAGTATTCTCTTAAACACCTCCAGGGATGGTGACTCCACCACTTCCCTGGGCAGACCATTCCACTGAGAGATCACTCTCTCTGTGAAAAACCTCTTCCTAACATTCAGTCTAAACCTCCCCTGGCATAGCTTTAAGGCCATGTCCTCTTGTTCTGGTGTCCTCAGCCTGAGAGAAGAGATTCACACCCACCTGGCTGCAACCTCCCCTCATTGAAAAAAATTTCTTCCTGATACTTTATCTAAATCAACCTTCCTTTAGTTTAAGACTGTTACCCTTCTCCTACTGCAACAGGCCCTGTTAAAAAGTTTACGCAGTCCTTTTCACGAGCCCTTTTAAATACTAAAAAGCCACAATAAGGTCTCTCCAGAGCCTTCTTATCTTCAGGTTGAACAACCTCAACTCAGCCCTTTCTCACAGGAGAGGGGCTGTCATTTTTGATCATTTTTGTGTCCCTCCTCTGAACTCACTCCAGTAGATCCATACCCTTCCTATACTGGATGCCCCAGAACTGTATGTATTACTCCAGTTGGAGTCTTATTGAAGTGTAGTAAGTGGGAAAATCATGTCCCTCAACCACCTGTCTGGGTTTCTTTTACTGCGACCCAGGACAAGATCAGCTTTCTAGACTGTGAGTGCATCTCTGATGTCTTTCAATGTCCTTCTTCTCATCTGCTGCTGACTTGTCCGTGTATTTTGATCAGATTATTTTTCAGGTTCCAGAGAGACAGCTGCTGCATTTGTGCTATATTTTCAGTGTATGCACAGCTTTACCAATATCATCCGCCAGACACAGTTAAATGTGGATGTATAAAGTTTATAAAACTATTCCCATACAACTCTCTCTCCCATGACAAGATGTGTGCACCAGATAAGGAATTTGGAAGAAATTTCATGACAGCTTCTTAGCATTTATCAAAATGTTTACTGTAAATGCAGCTCACCAGGTATTGCCAAATATTAGTAGCTGAGACTGAGCCAATCAATAAGACAAGAATTTTTCTTTTTCAGAGATCAGCCTAATTGATGCAATGTATTTTCACTTAGTAGGAAATATGCCAATTTTAGCTGAAGTCTGGATTTAAAATCAGAGGAATGATCATGAGAAATGGGTGATTTAGATATACAGAGAAATTTTCCTGTCTTAGGGGTCTAGCTGGTTGTTCAGATCTCAACTAAATGAATGGTTCACAGTATCATAGTATAGATAAGGCTGGAAAGGACCTTGAAGATCATCTAGTCCAACCTATAATCCAACAAACCTAGCATCCACATCTAGATCATATCACTCAACTCCTCATCCAGCCTACCCTTAAACACCTCCAGGGTTGGTGAGTCAACCATCACTGTGGGCAACCCATTCCAAATCCAGATCACTCTTTCAGTAAAAAACCTTTTCCTAATATCAATTCTAAACTTTCCCTGCTGAAACTTAAGACTATGACCTCTTGTCCTGTCCCCAGAGACCATGGAGAAAAGACTGACCCCCGCCTGACTACAACCTCCTTTTAGATAGTTAGAGACAGCGATAAGGTCACCCCTGAGCCTCCTCTTTTCTAGGCTAAATGGACCCAGCTCCTTCAGCCTCTCCTCATAAGGCTTCTCTTCCAGCCCCTTTACCATCCTAGTTGCCCTTTTCTGAACTCGTTCCAGCACCTCAACATCTTGATGC
This sequence comes from Pitta sordida, assembly GCA_013390025.1. Classification (NCBI taxonomy): domain Eukaryota; kingdom Metazoa; phylum Chordata; class Aves; order Passeriformes; family Pittidae; genus Pitta; species Pitta sordida. The sequence continues at coordinate 119,291 of WEKX01018244.1, read as the reverse complement.
AAGCTAGGATGCCATTGGCCCTTTTAGTTGCCTAGGCACACTGCTGGATCATGTTGAGTTTATTATCACAGAATCACAGAATCACAGAATCAATAAGGTTGGAAAAGACCATAGAGATCATCAAGTCCAACCTATCGCCTGTTACCTAACCTAGCCAAACCTGTTGCCATCAACTAATACCCCCAAATCTCTTTCCACTTGACCACTCTCTAAGTATTCCATCTCCAGTCTATAGTTCTGCTTGGGGTTATTATAACCAAAATGCAGAACCTGACATTTAGACTTACTAAATTTCATTCTGTTGGAATCTGCCCATCTCTCCAGTCTGTTCAGGTCTCTCTGAAGGGCCTTCCTACCCTCTGGCAGATCAATACAGGCTCCGAGCTTGGTGTCATCCACGAGTGTGCTCACAATGGCCTCAATCCCATCATCAATATCATCAATGAAGATGTTGAACAGGACCGGACCCAACACTGACCCTTGGGGTACACCACTAGTAACCAGTCGCCAAGTAGATGAGACACCATTTCCCACCACTCTCTGGGCTCAACCATTTAACCAGTTCCTGACCCAGCAGAGAATATTTCTATCAAAACCCCTTGCTGCCATCTTCCCCAGGAGTATATCATGGAAGACTGTCAAAGTCATTGCAACCTGTAACCTTCCTATGATTATCGTTACTGAAATGAACTAAAGGAAACTCTCTGTTTCCTATTAAGTTTATGGTAATAAGAAAAACAGCAACAAGCACTGTCATTAACATTTTTATGGGAGACAAATTTGAAGTGGATCTCTTATATCAGAATAGAACTCATCTCAATTCTGTCTACCCCAAAGAAAAATTTCCATCTTTCCTCTGTCAATAATTTACTATTTAGGCCCCACTAGTATGTGCTTCCAACAATCTACAGTAAGCACCTATCTCGAGTAGTTCAAAATGTGGTGTACTTCATTATCCATACCACTAAGTTTTAATTTCTGATTACTTTGTTCCATGTGTTATCTATACATCTCTCTGTTAAAACTATACCATTTGAACATCCATCAGACTTTTCTGGATCAATGTGTGGCAGATGCACTCTAATGTCTGTCTGCACTATGATTCACCTCATAAATGCTTTCAAATCTGAGGGCTGTGCACTTAGAGAATGTCTAAATCCTTAAAACTTACTGGCCATTTTGTTAAATTGTTACTTCTTCCAGCATAATGGAATGCATTTTAATTTTGTACTGATATATTAATAATAAAAATGGTTTTATACTCTGTACATAATATATAGGTAGACAAACCAAAACCTATAGATATAAATGTAATTCCCAATATCCACTCTCAAGAGTGATTCTTGAGCTTTCGGATTCATCAGACGTATGACTGCAAATAGACAGTTCTTAATCTATGCTCTTTTCCTTAATATTCTTTGAGCTCCAAGTGTGCTCATTTGATGTGTAGGTTTAATTTTTTTAAAAACACCTTTGATTCTCAGCTGTTTCTCTTCCTCAGATGGAATCCCAAGCAGTTGGCCAGCCAGAAGCCTGAAACAAAAATTTCATCTGTCAATGTCTTGTATGTGTGTATGCATGTGTGTATATGTATATTTATCTATATGCATATATGTCTGTCTATCTGTATATCTATCTGTATATGTATGTATGTATGTATGTATCTGTCTATCTATCTATCTATCTATCTATCTATCTATCTATCTATCTATCTATCTATCTCCAAATAATATAGATGTAAATTTCAGTGTATATATATTTTGCATCCATCAGTGTGTGTGTATGTCTGTGTATATGTGTTAAATTTTATATTTGTACATTCAAAATCTATCCCCTTAGGCTGATATAGCTGATACAAGAAACAATACTATTAGGGGTGATAGAAAAAATTTTAAAATTCCACTACGTTGTCAATTATATACCTAAGATTTTAGTCTTGTGTGAGAGATACAGACACTAGAGAAAAGGATGTTTTATTATTTTTCTCATGAACTGGAATTGATGTGCTACAACAACACATGTTGGTCTTTTAAGTATTGGTCTTTTAGGTATCGTATTTTGCGTTTATTATGGCTGAAAGGTTAGTTTCACAGAATCACAGAACATGCAAAGTGGGAAAGGACTCAATGGGATCATCGAGTTCAACTCCTGGCCCTGCACAGGACCATTCCGAAGAGCCACACCATGTGCCGGAGAGTAATGTCCAAACATGTCTTTTAACCCTGTCAGGCTTGGTCCTCTGACCACTTCTCTGGGAAGTCTGTTCCAGTGCCCAGTTGCCCAGTCACCCTCTGGGGAAAGAATCTCTTTTGAATATCCAGCATAAACCTCCCTTGACACAACTTTGGGCCATTCCTCGGGTCCTGTCACTGGTTACAGAGAAGTGTTTGCCTCTCCTCTTCCTCTCATGAGGAAGGTGTAGACGGCAATTAGGTCTCCCCTCAGTCTCCTCCAGAATGAACAAACAACCCAGTCACAGAATCACAGAATCACAGAATCTTCTGAGTTAGAAGGGACCCACAAGGATCATTGAGTCCAATTGTTAAACAACATCATTGCCTCCCTGGTGGGAATTGAACCCCCGGTCTCTTGCATGAGAGACGGAAACATTCACCACTATACTAAAGTGGATTTTAAGTCACCTCAGTTACTACTCTTATGGCTCAAGGCCCTTCATCATCTTTGTTGCCCTCCTTTGGACACTCTCCAATAGCTTAATATCTTTCTTATATCATGTTGCCCAAAACTGCACACAATCTTCAAGTTGAGGACACAACTGTGCAGAGCAGAGTGGGATAAACACCTCACTCCCTCACTCGACCAGTTGGTGATGGTTTGCCTAACACCCCCCAGGACACAGTTGTCCCTCCTGGCTGCCAGGGCACTGCTGACTCATATTCAACTTGCCGTTGACCAGGACTCCCAAGTCCCATTCTGTGGCATTACTTTTCTGCACTTATTCCCCAGTCTGTATTTACATCCAGGTTTGTCCTATCCCAGGTACAGAATCCAACACTTCCCCTTGTTAACTGCTCAGTCCTCTGATTTCTTTGCCTTCAGGGGAGTCAATAGCTCCTCCCAGTTTTGTGTCATCTGCAAACTTGCTTAATATCCCTTCCAATCCTGTGTCCAAGTCATTAATGTGAAAGAGCATAGAGCCTAAGATGGAGCCCTGTGGAACTCCACTAGTGACAGGCCACCAGTCTGGTGTCACCCCATTCACTAGGGGAGCAACTGAGGTAGCTGTGGTCGTTCAGTCTGGAGAAGGGAAGGCTCAGAGGTGACCTCATTGCTGTTTACAACTACCTGAAGGAGGTTGTAGTCAAGAGGGTGTAAATATCTTCTCTCAGGCTGCCAGTACCAGAACAAGAGGACATGGATTTAAGCTATGCCAGGGGAGGTTTAGGCTGGATATTAGGAAGAGCTTTTTCACAAAGAGAGTGATTTCTCATTGGAATAGTCTGGCCAGGGAGGTGGTGGAGACGCCATCCCTGGAGGTGTGATTTGAGGATTCAGAAAATTATAGATTTTAGAGAGTTAGGTAGAAGCTTAGAGATTTAGGGATTTAAGTGAGATAGTGAAATTTTAGTGAATTCTAGAAGGATTTGTAGATTTTAAAATCATTCAAGTGCCCTGAAAATTAAGACTGGGGAACCCAGAACTGCACACAGTACTCAAGATGTGGTCTGACCAGCGCCAAATACAGGGGGAAGGATAACTTCCCTAGTCCGACTGACCACACTGTTCCTAATACAGGCCAGGATGACATTGGCCCTCTTAGTCATCTGGGCAGACTATGTTGGCTCATATTAAGTTTTCTGCCAACCAACAGTCCCAAATCCCTCTCCATTTGACCACTCTCCAGTCACTCATCCCCCAGCCAATAGTGATGCATGGAGTTTTCATTATGTTTATCTCAATTTATATGTAATGGTAAACTTACTCTTTTACTCTGATTATTATTCTGGCAAGAAAAATTTATTTGTTCTGCAATTTGCACATTTTTATTCTAGTAGAAGTCCTGAAACAATTACAGTTGCCCCTCAAGTACCTCGGTACGGTGGGTCTCGTTGCCCCCCTGTGAAGCCCTCTGTCCACGTAGAGTGGAAGCTCATTACTATGCAAATTTTCCCCTGCTCACCCCGCCCCCTCAGTTCTGGAGAGGCTGTGGGGCATTCCCGGAAGCTCCTTGCTTGATGTGAGCAGTCAGGGGAGTGAAGGGGATCTCATCTGTCCCGTCCCCACCAGGGGAGCCCTCAGGAAGCATGATGAAGGGGTCCCTGATCCCATGCCGCCGCTGTGGCAGCTGCAGTGGGAGGCGGATGCACCAAGGGGCTGTATGTACTTCTGAGCCCTCCCTGCCATGTCCCCTTCCAGGGAACATGCCTGGCATAGCACAGCGGTGGCTGAGGCCGGCCATGCATAGCTCTGCCAGCACTTAAATATGCGAGAGCAGCGGCCTGGTGGCTGGCTTGTCACAATGGTAACACTGCCAATGTTGTGCTGGCAGAGCAGCGTCCTGGTGCTGAGGAGAGGTGCTGAGGACACAATGCATTCTCCAGGAATTTTGCAGGCTCTGAGATGCACCCTGCAGGGGTCAGACTGGCAGAATTTAAACCCATGTTTGACTCCTGCACTAAATTTACGTATTTAGGTAGAGTCAAGCCTAAAGTGAACAAACTTTTTCTAGAAATTGAGCTTAAAAAGTACATGAACTTCAAACTCCTGCATTCAAAAAACCAAGCGAAAAGACAAAACAAAACCTCTGCTATGTGTACAGTAAAAGAAAAAGCTTTGTAGAAAAGCCCACATGACAAATAGGTGATTAAGCTGGAATGTGTCTGGCTTTTACTGGATGCAAATTGGGCAGGACGTATGGAAAACCCCAGTTACGGTACTGAGACTGTTGGTAAAAAATAAAAAAAAAAAATTAAAAACATCCAGGCCATTGCCTCGTTTTGCTTCTGAGTATACAGAGTGACATTTGAAAGTAGCTGGCTAGGTAAAAACTCAAATCTTTCCAGACTGGGAAAAAAAATCCCTCAGTACAATCCTCCACTGCCTTATTGCTAAATCAAAAAAACCGCCAAGAACAAATATATTGAGATTTACCCACTTACATTAAGGAGATTTACTATAAAATTTCAAAATTCATGAAATATAGTAAATTTTTTTGTACATTAATTTTATTTGTCAGGACTCCTTGGGGCTCATGGGGGCTCCCCAGGGCCTGTCAGCCAGGACCTGTCCCATCTCAGCCAGGAACAGAGCACACAGGGGATTAAATGTTCTACATACATTGTATCATTTTATAGGTTCACAGGTTATTCTGAGTTGGAAGGGACCCACAAGATCATCCAGTCCAACTCCCAAGCGAACGCCCAACCAGCGATCAGGCCCACAAGTGTAGAAACACAGACAACATGCTCCATCCATCCAAGCCTCCTACCAACTAGACCATGTCACTGAGTTCCTCATCGAGTCTTTTCTTAAACACCTCCAGGGATGGTGACTCCACCACCTCCCTGGGCAGACCATTCCACTGAGAGATCACCTCTGTCTGTGAAAAACCTCTTCCTAACATCAAGTCTAAACCTCCCCTGGCGTAATTTAAGGCCATGTCCTCTTGTTCCGGTGTCATTTTTAGCTGAAACTTGCCTACCCTTTCTCCTAAATCAGCCAATGAAAAAATTAGTGATTAAGTCAGTAGGAATAGGACTTCATTAATAATTAGAGTAAGTATAGACATGCTTTGTATCTGTGATTCTATGAATGAGCATGAAGTTAAATTTAAGGCATCTGTTCTAAAATAAGAGTGACATTTTCTCTGCATTGCTGGTTTTGCAGCAGAATCCTAGCTGAGTTGCTGTTCAGACAGCATTATTTGCAGTTTTGGCAGGAAAAATATACAGGAATGTCTAGACACGTTCATTTTGAGCTTTAGGTTTTTCTTACCCCCTAACAAGAAAACCTTCAATTTTTTGTTATTACATTAAAACATCCACGGTTGGCATGTTTACTAAAGCTGCTATCCAAGAATCATGTTTGACAGATTATACTAAGGGTTTGACATCAGAAAAAAGTTTTGAACTGCGAGAACAGTTATAAATTAAATGACCTGAAGACTCGTGACTCAGAGAGTGAATGTGAGGCCACTTTGATAGAGTCAGAGATCCATAGAGAGCTCTATGTAACATTTTGCAGGACCCTAGAAAACAGATGTTTCCACATTCCCATGAGGAGGATTGATCTCTACTCAAATGCCGTAGTAGAATGGAAGGTGGAATAGATGGATCACACCACAAAATGGTCAGAAGTTGTAGGGACAAAGTTAAATGGCAGGGCTGCAGAAACTACAGAGTACTTTTTCAAAGTGATCTGTGCAACTGACTATNGCTCAACATCCCTCTTAAACTGGGGAGCCCAGAACTACACACAATACTCAAGATGAGGTCTGACCAGCGCCAAGATATGGTCCTATGCCATTTGCCTTCATGAATTTTTTTTTTTGGAAAATTTCTATTAAAGTTGAAAACCAATGATTTGAGGGGAAAGTCACTGATGATTAGACTGATTACAGAGCCATGCTCTGTCTCTTCTTTAGTGACATACTTCACATATATGCTTTGCCTTGGCATGAATGTCACCCCGGGATGTAATCTGCTGCCTCCTTGTGTCCCTATTACTGGTGCACCGAGGGAGAAGTGTCCTTACATTTATTCCAAGTTCACATTTTTTTCTCCATTTGGATAGACTTCTAAGATTCAAATGTGATAGTGCAGCTGTTACCCCTTTGTACATGGTGTCTCCTTCTTTGCGAACTGAGAATTAAGTTTCTCCTTTTAGAGAACAAGGATACAGATAGTTTCCTTCATAGACTAGTTTGCATTAGGCTCTTCTTACACTCGTCTTCATGGAATCACAGAATCACAGAATATTCTGAGTTGGAAGGGACCCACAAGGATCATCGAGTCCAACTCTTAACACTGTCTCCCTGGTGGAAATTGAACCCAGGTCTCCCACACGCCAGGTGGGGACACTTACCACTGTACTAAAGTGGATGGAAGGGCAATTTGCAGAACACTTCCATTTCTGTGCAAGATTCTGTCACTACTACCTCGTTTAAATTCTGAAAAAGACAAGACATCACATGAAGGTGGGGACATAGAGGTCCTTTCCCATAATTGTGGGGTAAGCCGGGTGCATTGGAGGGTAGAAGAGCAGAAAATAGTTTACACAGTCTCCTGGACACAGGGAGCTGTAAGGTTATGATGTTAACCTGAGTTCATTTTGCAGATCATACTGGATTAAAATACTGTTGCAAGGTTTCATGGTCACACAGAAAAATGTGTTTATATATGCTAGTTTTGGTGATCTTTTAGCTTTCTTCGCTTTCAGATATGTGGTGAATTTTATGTGTGTGAGAGGCTTTGGGAGGCAATTTTCACAGTGAGACACTGGAAAACTGGAAACATAAGGGAAAGTTAATTACAGTAATTCCTTTACTGAAATGTTTTGAAGAAACAAAATCATAGAAATGATGATTTCATCTTCTTTCAGCTTCATGATAATACACAGTAATACTTGACTGCGAAAATTTATTCTAACAGTGCAGTTTTAAAGTGAATATTTTTACTGCCCTTAATGCTGTTTTATGACATTCCTTTGTGTTTTATTGTGTATGCCAGGATACTCTTTGAATTAGGAATGGATGAGCAGCATCCTGAGAGAACTAATGAAGATTAATGTAAGTAGTTCCATGAGGCATGGAAAGAGTGAGATTTTGGAAAGAAAATGATGAATCAAGGTTAAATTTTGCCTCCACAGAAGAATGAGGGTGTAGTCAGATTATCTAACAAGGGCTGTAGAATACTATTGGGGGAAAAAATAGAAATATCTTCTTCATTACATTCCCATGATTTGTTCTTGTCCTGCTGACGCAGGCTATTAAAGACGTTGTTTATATTTTAGAGACTTTTTAAAGAGCATTTTGGAGCTTTATAATGTTTGTAGAATGTTCTTTATAGTTAAAATTACATGGTCAGGTGGCAGGCTGCTGAGCTAATATGTTGTTATACTGATTAAATTGATTAAAAGCTTCATTTTTGACAGGCAAATTGTAGAGGCTAAGATCTCTTTATTGCACATTTAAGTAATTCACCTCATGTCTTGTCCCATCTAATAATCATTTCTTTGCCTCCCTGTTTAGGAATCATCTCAGCAGCAGGTACATTTTCAAACGGCATATTAGCTTCACATCTGAATTACATGAGTCACAGTGTATTGGCATTACAAAAGCCTTATTCAAGGTAATGGCTTATTCAGTGAAACACTTGAAATATATTCCTTTTTATTTTTTCTTGTTATACTGTGAACAAAGAAAAGGACTCTATTTTTAGATTAGAAAATAAGAAATTGCTATTACAATAGCTGTGAATTGACAGGAGAGGTCATATAGCAGAAACTTTTTATGTCTTGCTCAGAATACCATATGCTTACTTAAAAATGTGTGACATGGTGGAACATAAAACCTCACAAGAAACTCGTGAATATATAACAGGCAGATAAAGAAGAGGATTCAGCAACTTAAATCATCTGCAGAGGAGATATTTAACAATAATGTGGAAATAAAGTGAGGATGCTTTTAAAAACCTCGAGTAAATCTGAATTATTTTTAACAAACATAGAAGCCTACGGATAGGCTTCTGATACCTGTGCAAAGTACAGAGTGTTCACAGCTTGCCGATAGGAGACTCTGAAGGTAGTCCAAAAATGAGAGTAGGCTACTGAGTTGACTACTGATATGGGTATTCAGGCCAGCCACAAACTGCAGTTCTGCACAACACATTCTTGATTTGATACAGGCATGAAGCATTTTCCAGGGTAAAAGCAGACTTGTTTAGCTAGAGATCCATGCGCAACACAATGACTCTAATAAATGAAGAATATACTACAAAATTTATCTATAGTTAGAAATAAGGCACCATATTAGCCTATGAGAAAAATACAAAAGAAAAAGAAAATACATATCCAATATGCTAATTCTTCCTTTATCCGCTTCGATAAAAGTCTACACATTCTCTTTAACTTTTTCAGTTAAAGGGTTGGAGATTTTACTCATAACCTATGCTGAATTATCCCATACACTGGGGATTTGTAAACCCTATTGGCTCTTAATGCTTCCCCCCCATCCCAATAATCCAGAGATATTCTTCACCAAGAGTTTCCTTGTGAATAAGACACAGTGTTTTAGATGGTATTTTAATTTCTACATTTTGTGATACTGCACACCTGTAAAAATACATTCATTATTTCATTAAGGAGATTGAGAGGAGATCCAGGGGAGCCATTAAGAAAGTTATTAGAAATTGTGTTCTTCAGTAGACAATTAACCCTCTTCTGCCTTTTTCCATGTTTTGTATTGTTATCTGTTAGTTCAGTTTCAAAGGCAAAGATTACAGAAAATGTAAGAACAACAAAATCAGGGACAGGAGTTTTACTGCTATGTTGTTCATCCAAAGGTTGGTAGAGTGGCCAATTTTAAGAATAGAGGCTCATATTCAATCACAGAATTATTCCAGGTTGCAGCCTTTTTTCACTTTCACCCAGACTAAGTTTTCTTCAATCAGAAATTTCATCATGTTTGTTCTGCATATGTCACTTTTGATTGCTGCAAGGAATCCACACGACCTAATTTTAGGTGTCTAACTTTGCCTTTCCCTTTTTTTCCTCCAGATATGTTAATCAGTACAGGGACATATTTGAAATAATCTACTTCTTTTCAGTGTCAGTGGATATTGGTAAGACTATCATCCTAATTTCAACCTATTAATCAATTTCATAATGACAGGTGATATAAATAACGCTTTCCATGAAGGACTGGCTTTCTATGCAAATGCAGAGTTACCCTGGGACTTGGGGACCTACTGAGGATCTCACTGGTGTACAGTAATGTGTTTTGGATTCAGGCATGGGATAAATATATATGCAAGTGGTAGATGCATCTTGTTTTCTGTTCCACTGATATGCACCTATTGGTACTATCTAAAATTTTTTTATCTGGACTTGGATGAGAATATTTCTATGTGTTCCATCCTTGTGTCTCACTCCTTGCAGTCTGGGATCTTGTCATTTTTCACTGTTGTTAGCCAATACAGAAGAAATATTGCATTGTAGTAGGATCTTGACAATTGTTAATACTTACAGAATGACAAATATATTTTAACAAGTGTATATGCATCTGGCTCTGGATACCTTGAGAAACAACACAGATGTGTGGAAAAAAATGAACATAAAACAGCACAGTTAATTGTGCATGACATTCTTCTGAAACAGTCTCTCTGAGGTCAAGCAATTGGAAGTAATTTTTGAGACTGTATATTACAGAGACGAGGAAGACAGCCTACCTAGAATTCTCTGGAACTGAAGTGACATATTGTAGCAGCAATACTCTAAGATGTTATTTTTAATAAGACAATGATGTGGACATCTACTAATAAGTTTGAAATCACTGGATCAGCTATTTGAAGTACAGTCAGCCCATGGTTATTGCAGGTGCATGGGTCCAGACTGACACCGTGAACCCAGGGAATCACAAAGAGAGTAAACTAAAGAATATGCAATTACATCCCACCCATTTCCCCAGCCCCCTCAGCTCCTGAGGGCATAAGGGCATTCCCAGGACTACCCACCACCCTGAGCCTGCCAAGGAGACCTGAGGGAATGGCTTTTGCCCAATGCTGTACAGGGACTCCTGGGATTCCTGCTTCTTGCCGCCTTAGCAGTCCCTGGCTTATTGGGGTGTGTGTCTTTAATGTCAACTCCACCTTTTTCCCCTTCTGAAACATGCAGTCAGTTTTTCTTGACTGAAGAGCTCTGAAAGGATAATAAGCTTGATTTATGTACCACATAGCAACCTCTGAAAGCTTTTGATGGATTTTTGGTGGAGCATCATCAACTTATATTTAGAACAGAAGTCCAGCCCTGAGGATCCACTTAGGTCTTGCATGGCTTGTGAATTCCAAGACACCAGAAAAAGGTCTAGAAAGATGGTTCCAGAGACAGTGCTGAATAATTGGAAAAACCAGATTCCCATTAAAGTTCACTATTACTTTCCAATTTGAAGCTATGCAGTACACTCTTGTGGATAAATAAGGATAGAGATTTCTTCATAAAACCTGGCCAGAACTAAGCAAAAACCTGGAAGGCACACTGAGTCACTAAAAGGTCTTCTCATTTATTTCAACAAAGTTGGCTTTGCTCAGATCCTCACAAAAACACAGTTTGCATTTATAGAGCATTGGTAAAATAAAAAGCCAATGTATCTAAACAAAATATTTGAAGAAAAGACTTCAACCATAACAAAGGTTGAAAGAAATTGGAAAGTGTTTTCAGTTTAATTTAGTCTATCTAAAAGGATGCTGCAAATATTACATAAGTACTGTGTTTGTTCCAAGTCGAATAGTGATTTTATCCTGTATATCTACTGCAGTCTTAACAGTTTCACAGACTCACAGAACCACAGAAACAAAAAATCATCAAGGTTGGAAGATACTTTCAGGATCACCTAGTCCAACTGTCAGCCTAGCACCACCATAATCACAGCTAGAACAGATCCTCAAGTCTCACATACAAACATCTCTTGAATGCTTCCAGAGATGTTGACTCCACCACCTCCCTAGGCAAATTACTCCAATGCCTAACCACTCCTTCAGTGAAAGGTTTTTTTCCTATTACCTAACCTGAATTTTCCTTGACGCAGTTTAAGGCCATTTACTCTCATTCTTTTGAGTGAGATACATTAGAATAGACTAAACCCCCTATCTCACTTCAATCTTCTTTTAGGTAGTTGTAGAGAGCAATGAGTTCTTCCCTCACCCTCCTGTTCTCCAGACTAAACCACCTATTTCCCTTAGTTGCTGTTTATGAGATATGCTTTCTAGACCTTTTACCAACTTCACAGTCCTTCTTCAGACACACTTCTGCATCTCAATGTCCCTTTGGTTAACTGGCACCCCCAAGTCCCTTTCTGCTGAGCAGCTCACAAGCCACTCTTCCCCAGCCCTGTAGCAATGAAAGGGGGTATTGTTACAAAAAGGCAAACCTGTCACTTTTCCTTGTTGATCCTTATGCAGGTGTCCTCATCCCATCACTCCAGCCTGTCCAGATCGCTCTGATTTTAAAGTCTACTAATCCTTCTAAAATTCACTAGAAATTCACTAAATTTTCACTTATTCACTAAAATTCTTAAATCTCTATGCCCTTACCTAACTCACTAAATTTGTAATTTTTTGAATTCCCAAATCACCTCTACATAGCCTTCTTACCCTCAAGCAGATCAGCACTCCCACCTAACTTGGTGTCATACTGAGGATGCATTCAATCCTCTTGTTGACAAAGATATTAAAGAGAACTAACCCCAATACTGAGCCTCAGGGGACACCACCTGGGACTGCCCATGCACTGGATTTACTGTGATCCCCTGTTACTCGTGGGCTGTTGGGTCTGATCTTCCTCACGTGAGTCTTGGAATCTGCAAAGATAGCAACCCCACTATGTAATCGAGTACGCCATGCCCGTAGCCATGCCCCCTCCCCTAATAAGGTCTGGAGGATGTTCCTGAGAGTGGGGCTTGTTTCAGATGTCTGGCTGTGCTCTGTCGAGGTGGGCAAGTGATAGGGATGGGATGGGGTGGGGGGTGAGTGCCAGGGACAGGACCGGAACGGGGCGGGGGCTAGCGCTGGGGACGGGGCTGGCACCGGCTGTGCTAGCCGCGCAAGCAGTGGGACAGGGGATCTGAGCAGACTGGGGTCGTGGAGGAGGATCACTGTAATTCCATTTCTTATCATTACTTATTATTTATTTATTTATTTATTTATTATTACTTTAAATGCAGCATTGGAAAGAGTATTGTATAAAAAACTTGGCCAGATTATAAAAACTTGTTAAACATAAGTTCTATTAAGATTTGGCTTCAAATCCAAGTCAATTTAAGTATGATCTTCTTTCTATTCCCATCATTTCCTTGCTTACTTACTATCAGTTAAGAAAATGTACTGCACTAAAAAAATAATTGCATTTCCTTTAGGGCACTCATAATTTAGAAGAGTTGGTTGTAACAACTGTACATGTAATGAGTTTTATGAACTACAGAATCACAGAACATGCTGAGTTGGAGGGACCCACAAGGATCACCAAGTCCAGCTCCTGGATCTGCACAGGACCATCTCTAAAAGCCACACTATGTGCTGCAGAGTATTGTCCAAACATGTCTCTGACCCTGTCAGGCTTGGTCTTGTGACCACTTCTCTGAGGAGCCTTTTCCAATGCCCAGTCACCCTTTGGGGAAAGAATCCCTTTTGAATATCCAGTCTAAACCTCTTCTGACACAACTTTGGGCCATTCCTCAGGTCCTGCCACTGGTCATCAGAGAGAAGAGATCAGTGTTTACCTCTCCTCTTCCCCTCAGGAGGAAGGTGTAGACTTCAATGAGGTCTTTTTTCAGTCTCTTCTTCTCCAGGCTGAACAACCCAAGCAATCTCAGTTGCTCCTCATACAGCTTCCCCTCGACACCCCTCATCACCTTTGTTGCCCTCCTTTGGACACTCTCCAATACCTTAATATCTTTCTTATATCATGGTGCTCAAAATTACATGCAATATTCAAGGTGAGGGCAGAGCAGANTCGAGTACGCCATGCCCGTAGCCATGCCCTCTCCCCTAATAAGGTCTGGAGGATGTTCCTGAGAGTGGGGCTTGTTTCAGATGTCTGGCTGTGCTCTGTCGAGGTGGGCAAGTGATAGGGATGGGATGGGGTGGGGGGTGAGTGCCAGGGACAGGACCGGAACGGGGCGGGGGCTAGCGCTGGGGACGGGGCTGGCACCGGCTGTGCTAGCCGCGCAAGCAGTGGGACAGGGGATCTGAGCAGACTGGGGTCGTGGAGGAGGATCACTGTAATTCCATTTCTTATCATTACTTATTATTTATTTATTTATTTATTTATCTATTTATTATTACTTTAAATGCAGCATTGGAAAGAGTATTGTATAGAAAACTTGGTCAGATTATAAAAACTTGTTAAACATAGGTTCTATTAAGATTTGGCTTCAAATCCAAATCAATTTAAGTATGATCTTTCTATTCCCATCATTTCCTTGCTTACTTACTATCAGTTAAGAAAATGTACTGCACTAAAAAAATAATTGCATTTCCTTTAGGGCACTCATAATTTAGAAGAGTTGGTTGTAACAACTGTACATGTAATGAGTTTTATGAACTACAGAATCACAGAACATGCTGAGTTGGAGGGACCCACAAGGATCACCAAGTCCAGCTCCTGGATCTGCACAGGACCATCTCTAAAAGCCACACTATGTGCTGCAGAGTATTGTCCAAACATGTCTCTGACCCTGTCAGGCTTGGTCTTGTGACCACTTCTCTGAGGAGCCTTTTCCAATGCCCAGTCACCCTTTGGGGAAAGAATCCCTTTTGAATATCCAGTCTAAACCTCTTCTGACACAACTTTGGGCCATTCCTCAGGTCCTGCCACTGGTCATCAGAGAGAAGAGATCAGTGTTTACCTCTCCTCTTCCCCTCATGAGGAAGGTGTAGACTTCAATGAGGTCTTCCTTCAGTCTCTTCTTCTCCATGCTAAACAACCCAAGCGATCTCTGTTGCTCCTCATACAGTTTCCCCTCGACACCCCTCATCACCTTTGTTGCCCTCCTTTGGACACTCTCCAATACCTTAATATGCTCAAAATTACATGCAATATTCAAGGTGAGGGCAGAGCAGAGTGGGAAAAACACCTCCCTCAACCAGCTGGTGATTCTTTGTCTGATGCCCCCAAGGGCATGTTTGGCTCTCCTGGTTGCCAGGGCACTGCTGACTCATATTCAATTTGATGTTGACCAGAACGCTCAGGTCCCTTTCTGCAGATGAAATGTATTGAAATATGCTAATTTTTGTATCATTTTCAAAAGGAATATTATGATAATTGAAGCATATGATTGTTGGAAATAAAAAAAGACACTTCTGATATACAAGTTTGAAATATTCTAAAGGATTTTTTTTTTCTCTGTAAGGTGCCATTGTATTTAAAATGCTACACTTTATTATATTAATTTCTAAATTACATCTAAGAAAATGTGGTCACACAGCTTCTAGTGACTTCTGAGGTGGGAGTTGACTCCCCTGCTCTTGAGGAGAGTGGCGCTCTCCGCTGTGTCATCAAGACATGGTCTGGATGGGTAAAAACACTCTTCAAGCACTGACACTTGAAGATGCAAAGAAGCTGAAACCTGAGCTTCTTTGTCTTACCTATAAACATTGAATACAGGGAAAGCTCTTTTGGAATCAGGTGGTTTAACGGACCACTAAAGGGATTTAAGTTCATCTAAATGTGGTAAATATATGGAATAAGCATTATAGATCATGTTGCCTCGAGGAAAAAGATTTGAGTTAGGCATATATATAATATTATATAATAAAATATAAAATTCAGGTGACTGTGAATAAGGAAATACTTAAGTTAATTGGATTTTTCTCAGGCCTTGAAGAGGAAAAGGCTATGTCCTTTCTGCAAAATAAGAGAAGATACATCCACTCTCCGATTATGAGGCTAAATGGCAAACCATATGTCGCATCCACACACATCTCTCTCAAAACATTGTAGAAACATTGGAATTGAAGTCTGTTGCCTTCTGGCTTCGAAAAATAAAGCCTCTGTAGAGATTACTTGAAAAAAATCTCTCATGTTGCATCATTTATTCCTTCTCTAAGTGAGAAACAAATCTTTTAAGTCTGAAGAACACTCTACTGTGCTTTTATCTTAGTCTGGTCATGCACATAGAGCATAACAAAAGAAATGAATCCAGACTCAAAATGGGTTAAGATTTCCTACATTCTTTTCTTTGTTAAGTTTATGCCATTTTTCATCTTTGTAGCTTACCCTTATGCCATAATCCAGTCATAAAAATCCCTTCCAGTTAAATATCAAAGGATACTTTAGGTTAAAGAATGTGTGTTTAATGGATCATATATTTATATCCAAGTGCTGTTATTGGGAACCTCATAATTCAAAATAGCAGCATAGTCTTCTCCTTTAGTTTGTGAGCTGATCTCTTGTCTATTTTGACAATGAGATGTTGATTCACAGCCTTAAAACAGACTGTCATTTGCTCTACTGAGGAGGAGTAGCTGTTGGTTACTTCTATCAGTAGCAGAAGGATACTGGATGGGTGGCACCCGAGACAAGGATTATGGTACAGCATGATGGAGGTAACTTCATGGGTGACTGAAAGAGACTGAAGTAAAGAGTCATTTGTGTTTCTAGACCAAAACAACAATTAGTAATTGACTGCAAGAAAAAGTCAAAACTGTGATTGCAGTTGTTATGAGGGAAATCAATGTGTTTTTAGAAACCTTATTTAGCAATTCAGAACAGTTTGCAACAACGTTGTTTTAATACTTAGGATCAGTATAAACAGAAGATGCTGGAAGGAAATATTTCAGCTGAACAATGTTTTTATTTTATTTTCTTGTGTTTTATTTTGCACAGTTTATGTTCTTGCCACATCTCATACAAACTTCTAGTCAGATGTAATCTCTTTGGTTACATTCTATTCCTTCCAGCTGGGAAGAAACAAGTAAGATCTCCCCCTGGCAAACAGAATGGTTATTGATAGTGTCACTCAGTAGCTATGCTCCTACTTCTAAAAGGTGGGATGGAAGGCTTTCATGGGTCAGACAATGAGACACAGCTTGGAAGAAAAGAAAGAAGAGAAAGAGAAAATAAATGAACTGCAGGGAAAAAAGGAAAGAGAATTTGTTAAACTTCAGAAAGTCTTGGCTCATTTTTTCAGAAATGGGAGCTTAGAGGACAGAGAATCATCCTTTCTAAGATGCTGGGAAGCAAACAGAGGTCTCAGAGAAAAGTAAGTTACAAAGTTAGAAAACATCACTAGCAATATGTCAGTCTGTTTTCCCTCTCACTCTTACTTTCTTCCCATTTACAATGATTTAAAATAGGTTATGATTAGCACGGTGACCCTGGTGGGTAATTTCCCTTAAAGTAAACTGCAACATTTAAATGCAGATATAAGTGTGAGACGATTCTCACCTTTTTATGGATGGACAAGAAGGAAACACAAGAGACTTATGATTTCACTTAAACAGTTTTGCAAATAGCCAGAGTGGTTGGTGTCAGAGTGTGCTTGAGATAGGCACACTCTGGTGTAAAATAAGAAATCACAAGAGACATTATTTTTCCTTGTCTTAAAGCTTCAGGAGAAACTTGTAAAGCTTGGGCCGGAAAAGAACATTTTATTCTGGGTTACAAACTGGTTAGAAGGGCGAGCTCAGAGCGTGGTGGTGAATGGTGCAACATCGGACTGGCGGCCAGTCACCAGCGGAGTCCCACAGGGGTCAGTGTTGGGCCCAGTACTGTTCAACATCTTTATCGATGACATGGACGAGGGAATTCAATCCATCATCAGCAAGTTTGCGGATGATACTAAGTTGGGGGCAAATGTTGAACAGTCGGAGGGTAGGAAGGCCCTGCAGAGGGACCTTGACAGGCTGGAGAGATGGGCAGGCTCCAACAGTATGAGCTTTAACAAGACTAAGTG
>WEKX01018244.1:74672-101540 GCA_013390025.1 Pitta sordida | reverse complement strand
GATGTGCTCTCGGTCTCTGTACGGGTGTTAGATGGTGAGTGGGACTAGATGATCCTTGTGGGTCCCTTCCAACTCATGATGTTCTGTGATTCTGTGTGATTCTGTTTGGTTTTTGATCTTGATAGTGGACAGATTTGTGTGTCCTCTTTTTTCTTCTCTCGCATGTATTGAGCATTTAATCTCTCTCCACTGAACTGTGTTTTTAAATTTTTATTCTTGTGTCCACTGAAAGCCAGAAGATAGCAAAAAGACTTTTGGCTGAATACTAGCTATACTGAACAAGTTGTAGTTTTGTGGTCCAAAAAATTTAATTGCCAACAGTCCTCAGCCTACTTGTGAAATACAAAAAAATAAGAGAAGTATTTAGAAATGTAGGGTTTACCATACTGAGTCTGGCTTGAGAACCATATTGTCTAGTATTTTGTCTCTGGGATTGGCCAGATGTTAATTAAAGTAGTGTTTTAACATCAAATTTGAACGTGTGATTCCCTGCTCTGTTGCCAATATAATATCAGTTTTGGCAGGGGAAATACATGGCATATGTTAATAGACAAGCAAAAGAAGCTTTATGGAGGAAACTAAAACAATATGCCTTTGGTTTTGTTTGTGTAAAATAATTCATGGCTAATTGTAAGCAGATACTGCGCTTAAATATGAGTTACATTCTAAACTGAAGCAAATCTTCATAGCTCCATAGATATCAGGAGAGCTCTCCCGAGTGACATATGCTCATGGTGTGATTCATAGTGGGAAAGACCGATGGCATTAACAGAAATTCCAGTTAAGAGTTAACTTTTCTTCACTTTTTCCCTCTTTGAAATCTGTTTTAATGCTCCTTTCTCTCTGAATTAAAAAAGTTATACTTCATTTGAATTCATACAGCAAGTTAAACAGAAGCTTAATCTTGGTCTGATTCTCTACTGTTCAGTATTCTTAGTAGTCACTTCAGAATAAATGTGAAAAGTTTCCACTTGTATTTAGTAGCATTTGGTATTCATTTTACCCAAGTATAAATGTCGAAAAGGATAGAGGGAAACATATGATGGAAGTACAAAGTATCAGTAGAAATAAAGGAAAGCAGTGACTGTTTCTGTTCATGAATCTTTGATGGCAATAGATTCATCAAAAAACTAGATATGTGTTTTGTGAAAACCAGGTGCACAGTATGCTCTGTGCTATGTTAGAATGTTTTCTGTATGGGATTGTTTACAACAGGCAACGAAAATGGGCATAAAACTGTATCAGCCTTGTATAATCTCGATGTTAATTATATGTAAATTAATGTATGCTTCCATTAACATGCATCCAAAAATAAGATTGGCCTCAAAATGCAGAAAAGCAAAATTGTTCACAGTAAAACCTCAAATGGTTTAATGCATTTAAAAGTACTTCCGTGGATATTTATGTTACGTGTGACTTTAAAGACATCTTCCAGTAATGCCATATAGAAAAAGAACACCAAAATGTAAAAAACAAGTATTCAGGTAGATGACATAAAAAGTTAACTTGACTTCTTGGGACACCAAGAAGCAGATTATGATTTTTATCAAGGTCGAGGATTTCTAGCAAAATTAGCTATTTATCTACTTTCAGCTTTCAAATTATATTTTTTATTATTTTTGCATTGTGTAACAAGCATATAAAATATTACACCACTTGCTAAAGATATGAAATGACTATTTCAAACCTGTTAAGCCATGTATACTTTGGCAAAGGAAGAGAGAATGCTGTTACTAAAAAGACTCAGCAAATATGGAGAACTTCTTTCAAAAGACCCAAAGAAAAGTTAATTAACAAACCATATGGGAGTAAAAATGAAAAAAAGATGCTGTGCTAGTATGGAGACATCAGACTGAATAAAGGCAATCATATGTGCATTCCAGAGGAAAAATAAAAGCAGTATCTGTTCACTCAGAGAGCACCTCTGAGTTTGATACAGTAACTCTGGTAATGATTTCTTAGTGACTTATGATCAAATCCTAAACAATTTTAGGCCTTTTTCATTGAGAAGTGTGATTTAAAGAAACTTTCATCAGTAGCTCAATGACAAAGGAAGCTCTTTGGCAAACGAGTTCCCTCTGCGCCTACATCTCTCTATACATTACCAGGACTGTGTGGCCTCAAAAGCTGGTTTAGATCTAAATCAAAACCTCTAAATCAAATTAATTTTGTCACTTGAAAAAACATTGTCAATGTATGTGACATTATGCACTACAATTAGAAGTTCACAGAAGAAAGAATTATTTTTTGACAAATTACAAAAGAGAAGGTAATATATGTCCACGCACAGCTAGTACCAGTGAATGGTTGCTACAGGATCAGCATGGGAGAAGGGATGTCATGCCCCCTCCTGTCAGGGCACTCTCACCAGAGCTGGGGAATCCAGAAGCCACAGCTTTGTTGTACCGTTCGTTTCAGGTACAAAAGTGTTTGAATGTGGTTCCTGCCACAAAGATTTTGGTGGTGGTGTCAGTGGAGGGTTTCTGTGGTGTTGTGATCAATTTACTTGGTTGTTGCTTTGGTTTTGTGGTTTCTTTGGGGTTTTCTGTCTGTTTTGTTGTTTATTTTTTGGTGAGGTTTTTTGTGGGTTTTGGTTTAAATTTTTTTTTTTTTTTAATTCATGAAATGTCTAACTCAGAAAACAAATGGAGATCTGAATGTCTTTAGACTGAAACAGGAACTAAATTCAGATTGTTTACTTTTTGGACAAAAGATATAAAATTCAAACTAGTAATTAACATTTTAAGTGAAGGAGACAACAATATGTATAGCTTTATTTTATTTATTCATTTTTACAATCCCTTAAACCTCTGTCTTTGGAAGTAACTTGAATGCTTAGGCACAACTTCTTTCATATGTCTAGGAAATTTTGATCAATTTGATTAATTTTCACCAAGTCCTTAAATACTTCTGAGGGCTAAAGATCAAAGATCTCAGGTTCTATTAAAAGTCAGGACAATGTAGCTTGCTAAATATGTAATGGTCCAGTAGAAGGGATTGTTGTTCCCCATCAGAGACAATCAAGCCTTCCATGTGCTCAGTCCTTGTAAATGACAAGTGTATTTCAGCACAAAGATTCACCTGGAAAGACAGTCAGCATTTGCAGTACTAGATTACGTCAATTACTGAAAAGACTTATTGGCTCATATGGTACTTATTTATGGTGTTGTTACCTATGTGGGTATGGAAAGGAGCTCATATAAATGTTTTACTTACACCACTAACAAAATCTATAGAAACTCCATAAAGCATATGTATGTTTCACCTGANAAAGTTCCGCCTAATGTCAAGTCTATATGCATGTTTTAATGTGATATTTGGGTTATTTTTCAGTATAAGTAATAAATAAGTACTGAAAATTAAAAAAAAAAAATACTTGAACCGCTGTAGAACAGACAGGAATATTTGGTGAGAAGTGTGACTAATGGGTCACTGAGAAGTTAAGCAAGATATTGAAAAAAGAAGTAAAATAAGAGGACACAGAAGGTCACAATAAAAGAAGTTTGAATGCAATTTCACTGAGTTAGCAGAGGGAGTTTTTCATCATCAATGCCCAGTCTCTCAGCAGCTCAGGAACTGTAATGCTTATAGGAGATCTCTGTGAGTTTGTTCCGTCAGTTATGTGCCATGCAATCTTCATGGTCACTTTTCTATGAGTTACGAGAGAATAACAATGGCAGTTAAAAAACTAATCTGGTCAAACTACAAAAACGATATGATAGGTTGAGTCTTAGTGTTCAAAGTGTCCTAACATGTTCAAAGAAGGCATATATTGTTACTGCTCTGTGCTTACATATTCATTCCTTATGGTTATGAACAAGATTTTTCTAGGAAATACAACTTTCTGACACACACTTCAAATTTCTTCAAACAGAGAATCAGATATTCCAGGATACATGCATACACGACTTCCCTGGTAACTTTCCTCCACTAAAACTACCTATAAATTGGTACATAAATTGGTGCACTTTCCATAGTGGCTTCCAATAAAGGCCTGACAAATGGCTTTTGGACATTCAGGTAGGTTATATCAACTGCATTTTCCTTAGAAGCACTAAGGCTAACCTCTTCGAAGAATGACAATATTTTTGTGGTAGAACTCTCACAAATATATGAGAAAGAATGTGCTTATGATTATCAAGCAATATTTCTAATTTTACTATAAAATTTCTTATTTGTTAGAGGTTTATTTGAATTGGACTTTGCTAAATTTTCATGATAATATTTTATTAAAATTATATGATGTAATTTCTTTATAGTAGTTATCCAGTATATATTTGCTTCCAGATTTCAATTGGTATGTAGGAAGATATATTTTAGGATAAATTATCATTATTTTTTTAATAGATTTAATTTCCATGATAATAACCGTATCCTACTGTGTTTTAATAAATAATTCTACAAATAGTGTAACTTCAATTTCTATTATGCTTTTCCTACAGTAAGAAATTAGTTTTTAACCTAAATAAACATTGTTTACAGCATTTAAATAACACCAGCTAACACACTTGCCATTATTATTTCTAAGTATGAATCCGAGGATTGTAACTCCTATTAAAGTCACACCAATTTAACAAGTTACAGCTAAAGCCTAAAGCTTGCAAAAAGATTATGTGCGATAATTTAACCCAAGGTTGTCATGGAATGTGTGATATTCAATGACTGTTAAGAACCACTGTTTCCTTTTTCCTTAAATACACTAGTTATCTTTTTTTGTCCCCAGAGATCCAGTTTTTTTACATTGGATTTTGACATGATGTATGTATAATGAGTTACATAGCATATTTGGAAGCAGCTGTTGATTTTTAAGGTCATTCACATAGTCATGTTCCATATATTTCAATACTTGATAATAATATTAACAATGTAAATATTGTGGCATTTTTGTATTTTAGTACAATGTTGCTTTAACTTACAGAAAGAAGATTTTTTTCTCTCTCTGATATAGCTTTATAAAGAATGACCTGTGTTTGTCCTTTTTTGGACATAATTTCTGTATCTTAACTTTTTTTTCATCAAGACATCCTGGAGAAATTAAATTCTCAGATTTTTATAAATACGAGACTGTTGTGTCATACAATTCCATTGAGAATAGATCTAACAAAGTAATTTGATGCAACAGCCAGCTTCCTTATCATTAAAATGGGCTCTGTTATGTACAAATGTGGTGCCCAAAATGTTTCTTTGCAGATACCTTTCAATGCATGGTTTATATGAGATCTCTTCACTGTCTGTCCTGAAGCGTGAAACTTGGTGGTCTGAGCTGTTCTCAATGGCCTGAAAACCTATTCTGTGACAGTGTGCTAGTGGTCGCAGTTGAGTGGATGTAAATCTCCTGTCTCCGGCTGCCAGCACCAGAACAAGAGGACATGGTCTTAAGCTGCGCCAGGGGAAGTTTAGGCTGGATTTTAAGAAGACGTTTTTCACAGAGAGAGTGATCTTTCAGTGGAATAGTGTGCCCAGGGAGGTGGTGGAGGCGCCATCCCTGAAGATCTTTAAGAAAAAAGACTGGATGAGGAACTCATTGACATGGTCAAGATGATGGGAGTCTCGGATGGATGGAGTGTGGTGATCATGGCTCCAGGGTTGGGGGTGCTATCTCTGTGTGGGAGTCACTTGGGAGTTGGACTAGGTGATCCTTGTAGGTCCCTTCCAACTCAGAATAACCTGTGAACCTGTGACACATTGATCCGACTGTGAATTCTGACATCATAAAGTGACTCCTAGGTTGTCAGCAGTGTGACTGACATAGGGGACAATGGTGTGCATTCAGGTTACCCTAAACTGGAGAAGAGGAGAAGGGAAGAAAATATCTCAAATAATTTTTTTGGCTTTCTTTTACCAATTCTAAGGTGTTATCTTTGGAAACAGTGTATCTAAGTTCACATTCTAACAAATGTCTTTTGTTTCCCCCCCAAATATTCTTGAGGCAGAAGCAAAAATTAATCAGAGAGAAAATGTTAAAAAATTATTTTTGCAGACTCAGAAAATATTAATAACTTATATATCTCGTTCATTGCATGCAATTCAAAAATGTGTTTTAATGAAAGTGTACGCCTTGTTCCTTTCAACTCCTGAAGTTTCATATTTGAGTGGGTCATAAATATGCCGTTAGAAAATTCAGAGTTGTGAAGAAATAGAGGAATCATGACTGAGATTCTGAACTGCTTTATGCTACCAAGAAATCATCCCCTGAATTTCATGAAGTGGGTCATATGACTGGTGGAGCAGTTTGATAATTTATTGGATGTGCTTTTTTGAGTTGCTGTTCATATGAAAAAAGTCCTGAGAAGAATTTAAATTGATTTTTTTTCCAGAAAACAGACCTAGACTACAGTAGCATCACAGCAACCATCACTTTGAATAGAAACAACATTAAAGACAGCTGTTTTAAGTATTAGTACATTAATTAACCTACTGCAAATCTGAGAGGGTCCTGTAAACATTTTGAAGGCAGAGACTACTTTTTTTTTCCCTGACCATTATCCAACATTAAGAAATTTAATTCAACTTGCATACAAAGTACCTTTAAAATGTAATATCAAAGTGCTCCATATTTTTTCAGGAAAGGAAAACTGTCTTCAGATAAGGTGAAACTGAATAACTTATACCAAGTGCTTCATCTCAAGGTGGGTTGTCATTTCAAAAAAGAGTGTACAAAAGAGTATAGCGTTGTATATAGTGACCAGAACATCATATTCGAATTTTTATTGCATCCTCAAATTTGCCCATCTAAATTGCAAGTATAGTTTAATATAATTGAAGTGCTTTGAACATCAGAACCAAGTATTTGTTGTTATTTAAGTGCTTTTAATTATAGAATTTAATGTACTGATAATTGTAAAACTATTGTTATTATAGTTGTGCTGGAATAGAGAAAGGGTTTTATATTCCTCTAAGTGATTCTCTTTTTCTCATTCTTGTACTTGAATCCTTACTGCACAAAATTTCGACATCTAGCTGAAATTTCTGAAGTTAATTATCAGAAACTAAACCATCTGATCTCACTAGTCACTTTTTGGGGAAGTTGAAGAGGAAACTTGGCTAAGGTGCAAAATTTCCTGTCTCTGGGGAGTAATTTGAAAGGCTGTTTGAGACCTTTACTGCTGTATGAGGGTAGGTCCCTTCCAACTCGTCACTAGTTGCAAGGAATGGAGAGAAGGTTCACACAGAATCTCCCATCTGCTCTTTCTTCTCTGAACTGCAGAAGTGATTCCCAGCCATGTTTTCCAAAAGCTTTATAGCTTCTTGCTTTAGTCTATAACTGATTCCCCCCATTTCCCACTATATCATTAATTTCTCAGGCAAGGAAAGAAAAAAAGTGGTCCTGGCTGACACCCAAGTTCAGGTACTGTGGACTTCACAGGGTAAATGTGTATGACGCTGTGGACTGAAACTCACTCTCCACACAGCTAACAAAGCTGCTAACAAAGGCAGTCACAGGAGAGCCAAAAGACATGAGGCCGTTAATAGATTCCCTAGTGTTTCCATGCTCAGTAATTACATAAGAAACAAACCCCAGTGTTTTAGCTCCCTTCCAACATGTGTCTGCTAGCTTGTCTGGGAAGAGGATGAAAAACACACAACAGGCAACACCATGACCTGCTGAGCTCAATGTAACAGTAAAGAACTGCAGGTCCGTTGAGGAAAAGATTCCTGCTCTTGACACAGCACCAAATCCTATGACCCTCATTTTGTAAACATTTCCATTAACACCAGTGCTCTCCAACCTCTTATGATAAACCAGTGCTGCGTTTTTACCTTGAAAAATCATTAACCCTTGGATAGGTATGTCCCTTGAAAAGGTTGTTAGATGAATCAATGTATACCCAACCATAGGAATTCTTTTGAATTTTGACAGCAAAAAAAGAGTTTTGCTTTTGTTTCCTCCTGGCACTAATAATTGAAAGGGAGTTTTCTCTACTAATAATAGTCACTATCCACTTCATTTAAGTATTTCCATTGTTACCTTTTTTTGCCTTTTTTCTCTGGTTCCTTAAATATTTCCAACAGCTCTACCGGGACTGAATTCATACACTCAAGTTGCAGTGATTTCACTCTCCAGGATCTTTCTCATTTTAACTGTATCCCACTAGTGTTGATGTTATGTCAGCATTTTCACAGTTCGCTCAATTACTCGCTATTTATAACTGAGTGGCAAAAATTCTCAGATTTGTAACTGAATGGAAGAGCTTCGGGGTAGGGTTGGCTGTGAAAAGTATCAATGGAGAAATGTAGCCGCTTAAAATATTTTGAAGGAATGTAAAGTGTAGATATACATGTGTAATTTTAAATTGCAGTTATTTTCTGATGCAGTCTTGTGCTTGGGATGGGATGTATATAGTTTTGAAATTTATAGTTGTTTATAAATTCAAATTATGTCTCAAAAATGTTTCATATTTTAGTTGGGTATTTAAATATTCTGTGTACAGCTACAGTCTTGATTTTGAGGGTCCTAAGTGAATGAAGCTGCATTCTCAGAATTTTGGACAATTGAAATGAAAGGATTCATTCAAAGGAAACAAAATGAAAGAATTTTTCTAGATGATTTCCTAATTCTAAGGGAAAGGACAAATTCAATATCCTCAAGACAACATTTTTAATCCGTAGAAATTATGTGGTCCAGAGGAAGGTCCCCAAGGCACTAGGACTGGGAAACATTCCCTTCCCTCCCTGTGAAGAGGGGCTGGGGGAGCTTGGCTGTGTCATCCAGGAGAAGGGATGGCTTTAGGGATACCTAACAGCAGTCCCACATCTGCAAGAGGTCATCGAAGAGATGGAGCCAGGGTCCTCACGGCAGAGCAAGGTGGGAGCATGAGAGAAATATGCAGATTGCAACAGGTTTCTGCTGGGTATAAGGAAAAACTTTTTTGTACATGGTCACCCATGGTGGGTGAGGCCATGGAGCAGGTCACACTGAAAAGCTGTGTCACCTCTGTCCTTGAAGGGTTTCAACATGTGACTGGTGCTAGTCCTAAACAGTCTATTCTGTCTCCTGGGCTGTAGCTTTGGAATTACATGGTATAAGACTCTGTGCCCCAGATATGGGCTACTGAAATGAGAATTGGAACTTAAGGGGAATACTGTTTTTCCTCAAGTTACATTAATTTTCCCTGGGCATGTATTTAATATTAATAATGACTTATAAGTTCTGAGGTTAGAAAAATGCCCAATATAAATACTGTAAGTAATGCAATACATGTGGAGCTCCAGTTACTCTAGAGAGCTGCACTTGTTATCATTTGATAGGAACATCTAGCCTCTGCTAGGGGGTTTATCAGGACAAGCAAACAAAGAGCAAAGTAGTTTAATTCTTTCAGGACGTGAGATATGCTATCTGCCACTAGGAAAAAAAACAAATCACTGTCAATCCTTGCAGCAAGCCATGACAGTCAGCCCTTTACATTTTTTCTCTTCCCTTTGTTCTTCAGGGGCTAATTTATAGGCTATGGGGAGGGGGAGTTTTCCCGAACACAAACACTGATCTACAGGTCCAGATCCCTAATCCTCAAGGTCACACCCATGAAAATGACAGCAATATTCCCTCTGATTTCAATGTACTTTGGAACAAGTTTAGGATAAATTGGAGATTTATTCCTAATCTCATTTGATGCTAGAACCAATGGGAAAACTCCCCAAGTACATATTGCCGTATGGGATAGCAGTGTTACTAAGTTTTTTCTTTCCCTTTTCTTGTTGTTTTAATTATGATGTTTGAATCACCCTTAGACAAAACATTTTTTGACATCTCACAATGACATTCTTGGTTAATATTAAATTTTCTAAATATTTCCGATATGGCACTGCTATTAAGTAATTATGGTAAACCACTTCCCTTAAGAAATCTGTCCTGACTGGTCTATGATTTACATTCTTGATCAAGGACAGTTTTTTAGAGTGAACTTGAACTCTGACCAAAGTTAAGGTCATCATATTCTTCTGTAGAACTAGATCTGCTTCTTCCTACACATTTTAATATGCTCCTGCCTGTGAAATCATTAGGGTAACCATAGCCAGTAACACCCCCATCTTTCCAACCTCCCAATAAGAAAGAAAGGTCCCACATGCTTTTGCATAGCCCTTATTGTAAGTAACCATTGGTTAATTTATCTTTTTAGGAAGAGGAGTGAAACACAACACTATTGGGAAACACAATTAACTATGTTACTCATTTTACTTGAGATCACCTAAAACCAATTCTGCCATAGCTGCTTGTCATTCTGTTAACATGTCCAGAAAGAAGACATAATTACTGAACCATCAAAATGTAATAGGAATGCCTCTGCACGTGCTTTTCTTACTTGCAACTGAAACAACAGATATGAATTAGTTTTCTCCGGTAAGTGCTTCAGGCTCTCTGTTCAATGTCCAACTTCTAGCATTACCAGTGAGGGATTCAGAGGACTTGAAACTGTCTGAAAATGTCCCAGGCAAAGAACAATTACAATAAAGATTGGCTTTGAGGAAAAAGTTGATTTAGACTACAGTCGGGCCTCTTATACTACGGTACCGCAGGTCTTGACCCCTCCCCGCACAGCCCTCCATCAACGTTGAGTGGCAGCTCATGAAGATGCAAATTTGGTCTGGTTGCCCCACACGCCCCAGCTCCAGAGCAGCTGCTGGGTGTTTCCAGAAGTTCCTCGCATGACTGGGGGAGGGAAGCTGGTCTCCTCTGCCCCGTGGGACACCTGTAGTGGGTGGAGGGGCACCACGGTGCTATATGGACTTCTGACCAATACTTGCCATGTTCCCTTCTGGGGGACACGTCTGGCATGGCACAACTGTGACTAGGGCCAACGTGCATGGCTCCTCTACCCCGTGGGGCAGCTGCAGTGGGGAGAGGATGTACTGTGAGGTACAGGTTGCGGCGGCAATGAGGGGGGGGCGGAATTTACACAGTCATGATTGCCTACTTTGAATATTCACGCGTGTCAGGTCACACATATCCAGTCCCAAAACAGGCCTTCTTAATCGCTGAAAAATCACACAGTGAAGATGTGAAGCCGCCATCTGGGGGGCGTGAAGTAGAAGAGGGTGGACTGTATCAGAAACATTCATGGTGTGAATAAAGTCTGCTTTTCATAACAAATAAAGACTCTGATTTTATGAAAAGTTTGTTTGATCCTTTACAGAAAATTTCTGCAGAAGAAGAGGCTTACTTTACAATCATAATTTTTGATCTATGAACTTGCTTCTGGTGGTTTTTTTCATGTAAGCTAGCATTTGTCTCAACTAGATATGGCTCTAAATTTGAATCAGTCGTGAAAAAACCCTTCAGATGAAGAAAGTCCTTAGGAGACAATTTATCTGACTCAATATTTTTTTTCCAGATTATTTATTTATTTTTCTTTTTTAGTTTTAGAGGAGCACAATTTAAGTTAATTGTTTTTCTCCATCAATTATGAAGAAGTGTTGGAAGGATCAGCTCAGATATTTTCTTGAGCTCCATCGGCACTATCATTTTAGGGGGAAACAACACATTCACAGATATTTCTACAGGGATGTTTATCACATATAAATTATTTTTGTGTGAAACTCTGAAGCGTTAAGTTCTGCCTTTTTGTGTTGAATTTGTTAATGTCTCAACACACTGTAGAATATCCCAGACTACTGTGGAACAACATGGAGTGATGCAGAATGGTACTAATGATAGATATAGCTACTGCTTGGAGTTTGATCTTGAACACACAATAGATTTTACATCATGTGTCGTTGAATACATTGTGTCATTCCCACAGTATGCACAGGAAGTCTTGCTGTCATCTCTTAGGGGGCTGCCAGCTACACTTAAATAACTTAAAAATTGCCCACCTGTTTTTGTATTAAGGATTTCAAATATCTATTCTAAGTATGTAAAAATGTACAAAGCATTTCCTGCAAGATGCTGAGAATCATCTGCTCTAAATATGAATTTGTATTTTTCCATGTGGATGAAACTATAAAAGTATTTCATTCTACTGTTTTTTAAAGATGAAAAAGACCAAAAAAATTCTTTTAATAAGAAGTGAAATTTGCACACTACTTCCAACCAAAACATGATTTGTTTGTCCTTTTAAGAAACCACTGAATAAGCACATTTTACCATTTGCTCTACTGATTGAATTATTTTTTTCATTCTCTTTTTAGCTCGTGCCCAGATTGCATCAGCTTCAGAACAGAGCTCTAATGAAATACAGTATTGTGAAAGTGTTCTACATAGGAGACTGTAATACATTTCCTAAATAAATACAAATTAAAATCATAAGAGTAGACTGTGCATCAAAAGCCTTCTTTCTCAGTTCCTGGCATCTGTGGGACTTGGCTGGTATTCTATTTTGCCAGTTGAACCAAGTACGAGTTGGTATAATGATCCTACTCAGTCTGACCAACATCTTTTGTGTATCTTTGGAGGTTTTTCTCATTGCTTTTGACTTACAGTTGAACAGGGAAGAATGTTACTCTTTGCAGCCCTCAGACACTGCAACACAGTGCTTGGATGAATAGGTCCTTTTAATAAAAAAGATCAGTACAATTTTTTATTCCTATCTACCACATGAAAGTGAGAGTTTGCACTGTAACTTAATGCTGTTTCTGAGCATAAGAAATCCTCTGACTGATCAAAGGATTTATCCTATTTATGCTTCCTTATAAATACAACTTGTTGATGGGAAAGTTAAGGCTATATTGTGTTCTGTCATTATGTAAAACATTAATTTACATAAGGTGTCATTCAAGTAACTAGATAGAATAATGTAGCTCATAGTTTATAACATGCAAAATAACACTCTTCAAGAATATTTTATAGAAATTATGTCTAAGTGGTAACCATTTTGTCTAGGTAACTCCATGAAATACAAACTTACAGGTAAATTTATCAACGCAAATCACAATTATTTTGAAGTATATCCACTTAATTTCCCCCTTAAACTTAATTACTTCTGCCCTTGAACAGAACAGAAAGCTCACATCGCTGCTGACTGTGGCAGTGTATTAGACTTTTCAGCTATGCACATGGCTGATGGACTTAGTACCTGTCCTAGGGTGGTGTGTATATATTCCATATCTTTGTGTTTTGGCTTGTGAATACCAGTCCTTAGCAACACCAAGGTCGTTTTCTCTCTCTGTCCAGAAGACGAGAAGAAAAAAATTCAAAAAAACCTGAGAAGCGGCAGTTGAAGAAAAAAAATTTTCTGGGGGTAGCTCACACAGTGCGGCAGAGGCAGGGAGCTGGTGGGTGCTCTCTGGCAGCCGTGGTTGTGTGGGGCTGGAGAGGGGCTGCTCTGGTGGGTTTTTCTCCAGCTTTTGGGATAGCCCCATATTTTTTCCTTTTTTCTTGTTTCCTTTTTTTTTCTTTTTCCTTTTTCCTTTTTTTTTCCTTTTTTTTTTGCTTTTTTTCTGGGACATATTTCCTGCTGCACTCCAACCACTGGAAGAGGGGAAGAGGGCCTGCAGTTCCCTTCCCCTGCCCCCCAGGGGTTCCTCCTCATCGTCTCTTGGTTTACCCTGGAGTGCCTACGTCTGGACCCGAGGGATTTCTTCTGGAACTGTGGGCTGGAATCTCATCGAGACCGACAGGACTCTTCACATACAGGACTTTCTACATCACAGGACTCTCCTCATCACCAGATTTGTGGGACATCTCAGGTTTTGTTGTTTAACACTGTTGTATCTTGTCTGTTCACTAAAGTAAATAGTTTATACTTTTCACACTTTTCCTTGGGTTTTTTTTTTCCCGAACCTGGTGACGGGGAGGGGTAGTTTATTTTGTTTTTCTTTGGCTCAGCCCCAAATTTGCCTCAAACCTTGACAGTACCATACCCCTCTCTGAGTAAGGTTGAACTCCTGCTGATCTTGTTGCAATGCTCCAATGGGCCAAACTTTCCCTTTCTGGATTCTGGTAAATGTGAGATTTCATTCACTGACACTGACATTGTTTAGCAACACAGCAGGACTTCATGAAGAGCTTTCTATGAAGTATGAATTTGAAGAAGGAGAGTAAAAAGGGTCAATTTTTAGTAGGAGGAGAATGAAAATGGAGATAATACCTACATGGTGCAATGGAGAGTGTCTTTCTGGAATTATTTCCTCTGAATCTGACTTAACATGAGCATCATGAGAATACATTTTGTTAGCACTGAAAATTATGGATGAATTCGCATTTAAATTCTGTTAATAATTAAGCATGGTTTTGGACTCTATGATCCCTACAAATCCCTTCCAACTTGAGATATTCTATGATTTTATGATTCTGTTCAAGGCTCTGATCTTTCAGAAGAGGATGTCCTGAGCAAACTATCTCACCTGCTCTATCCTAGACATAAACAGTAAGAAAAAAAGGATAAAACAAATAGGAAGAACAGGCACTGGAACAAAAAATGCTCAGAGCAGGATCAAAGCATGCTAAATGTTGCCTCTGGATTCAAGAGGGACTAATGAAAAACACTTTGAGGGCAATGCAGTCATCCATCATAGACGGCACAGTGTTATGAGGGAAAAATCCTGCTTGTTGAACCTGATTTCCTTCTACAACAGGGTAACCCAACTAGTTGAGCTAAGAAAGCTAGCAGATATAACCCTTTTGATGTCACTCATAGGATCCCTCTGGAAAAAAATGTCCAGCACTCAGCTGGATAAATGCAATGATTGACTCACAGGTTGAGCATGGAGGGTAAGAGTAAATGGGGTAATAGTGAATTGGATGGTGTCTGACTGGGTACCTGTCACTCGTGGGGTTCCACGAGGCTCCATCCTAGGCCCTGTGTTCCTCAACATCCTCATTAATGACTAGGATGAGGACTGGAAGGAACACTAAGTATGCTAATGACACCAAATTGGAAACAGCTGTTGATTCCCTTGAAAGCAAGGAGGCCCTGCTGAGAGACCTCACCAAATCAGAGGACTGAGAAATTGCCAACCATATGCATGAAGTCCAACAAGCGCAAGTGTTGGATTCTGCACCTGGGACAGAGCAATCCTGCTTGTGTATATAAACTAGGGAATGGGAGGGTGAAGAGGAGCACCATGGAAAGAGATCTGGGGGTCCTGGAAGACAGGAAGCTGAATGTAAATCACAGTGTGCCCTGGCAGCCAGGAGGGCCAATTGTCTCCTGGGAGTATCAGGCAAAGCATCACCAGGCAGTCAAAGGAGGTGACTGTCCTGCTCTGCACTGGTGTTGTCTCACCTTGAATCCTGGCTACAATTTTGGCATCACAATGCAAGAAAGATATTAAATTATTAGGGAACGTCCAAAGGAGGACCACAAGGATAGTGAAAAGTCTAGACTAGGAAGTTGTCACAGCACTGTGTGTCTCTAAGTTCAAGAAGCATTTGGACAACACTCTCAGGCACACAGTGTGCTTTTGAGGTGTCTTAAACAGGCCCAAGAGCTGGACTTGAGGATCATGACAGGTCCCTTCCAACTCAGTATATTAGATGGATGTGATTCTAACCAGGGTCTAAACAGTTTTAAGTTCTCAGAGCTGTTCTGTACTCTCTCAAAGTCCAGTGTACAGCTCTCTGTGTGCAGGTACAACTAGAAGGCTGTATACTCCAGAAGCTATGCTGGGGAAGTGCATATTAGATCAGGATAATATAAGATAGTTGGGGTGTAGAAAGATCTGGTATTAGAAATGGCATTTGGCCAGAAATTGTACCAGGAGGTACAGAAATGAGTAAGTTATTTGTATAACTAATTTTTAAGGTGGGCTATTTAGGAAATGAGTTTGGAATGGTGAACAGGGAATTAAATGGAGGACTCCTTTTTAAATGATTAAACCCCAATAGATTATGACTTTCTTCTGAAGAGCTGCTGATGATGGGTGCCATCAAATAAAACAGACACCTTTTGAATAAAAAATATAAAAGTCAATATATCTGCTAAGGTTTTATAAATGTTATAAAAGTGTTATAAAAGTTTATAAGTTTTTTTATAAAAGCAAAAATACCCAGGTGGGTTGGATGTTACAGTTTCTATAGGGTTGAGTCAGGAGCATAGTTAAACTAGATGAGTGATAAATCTATTCTAATGCACGCAACTTTGTACATGACAGAGTGTTTAAGCTAATGACCTGGAGTCAAAAGTATTCTTGCACTGGAAGGTTGGGAGTTCAATCCCCATGTGAGGTTAAGGCTCAGCCTTGACCTCTGACATGAGTGTAACTGAAATCTGCTCTATCTTCAAGGAGCTAAAAACCTTGGCAGTTCAAGTAGATAATTGGAAGATCAAAGTTGTCTACCTTTCTGAACTGAGGCTGCAGGGGAAGACTGATCATCATTTAACATTATCAGACCTTCAGGCTGGATTTTCATACAAAATCTAAAATTCCTTTTGATAAAAGGAGATTTTAATTCCATCCACTTAATACTAAATTTGGACTGTAAAATACAATACATTCAGAAGTATTTTACACAAAATTAAAATATATTCATACCTTTGTATAATATGCAAATCGATAACTGGAAAAATTCCACCCCTCCTATTCTTCCTGGAATACTAATGTTTTTTACTGCAGTAAACATGATATTCTGGATGTGTTCTGGAATACATTCTCTTTCATTATGATTGTACAGTAAAAGTGCTTCTTTCAATGCTCAACTTCTGCCTGAACCTTTGAAGCTAGAGACAAGCTTTGGATTGTTAATCCACTGGTAAAACAGTTTTATTGGGTGACGAGTCAGAAAAAATACTTAAAAATTTTGTAATTTCCTAGACAGCTTAAAAGACTTTGCTGTGCAATATTCACACCCAGAGAATTGAAAAGAAGTTTGGATCAAGCCAGACTATTCTTTCTTTCTTTCTTTTTTTTTTCTCCCCATCTTTGCCTGCACCAACAATCCTACTACAGCTTAGTAATATAACTGAGAATTCATACCTAGTTTAGATGGATTTTATGGTTTACCTTTTGTTGTTTCAAGAGGACTTCTGGAATGCAAGTGATCTTCCTTACTGAGAACAGGACAGTTTTGAAATTATGGTTATACCCCGTCCTTCGTGAGGAACAGGATAGCCCACGGGCCTCGCAAAAGGTCAAACTTGCAAATACGTGCAGGTCATTAATATGCACGCAGACCACGCCCATTGCTCCACCCCCAGCCAATAAGTGCGCTANGTGGCCGTCCCCATCCCACAGCCCTCGGCGAACCACGGAAACAGCACGTCCTCCCCGCGGGGCTGGCCCAGTCCCGCTCCGAAGGGAGAGCTGGCACCGCCCCATGGCCATGCAGAGTCACTGTGCATGCCCCAGCCAGGGGACCTTGCAAATGCCCGAAACCAGACTGCGGGAAATTTATATCACAAATCACCGGGGTCGCAATGACGAGGTCGCGGTGCACTGGGGACGTACTGTAAAAAGCACAACTGCCTTACGAGTTGGATATCTAAGTTCATTATGCTACCCATGCTTCTGTCTTTTTTCCATCCACCCAATGAATCTTTCATTTGTTTCTGGGCAACATTACAGACTCAGGAACTTCCAGCATCAGGAGAGGTAAGAGGGCTCAATCAACATAAGCAAGGAACTCAGTGCATCTTTGCAGTTCACCATGAGTGATAGGAAAGTCCTTTGTCTGCAACATCAACTCTTACTTCAGTTAAGATTTTGAAGTCTGAGCCATGATCAGTTTAAATTGGGCAGTGCAGAGCTGTCTTGCTGAAGCAATTACAATGTTTACGCCAAGGCAATGAAGGTGTTTCCCAGCTGCTCTCCAGGAGGGAACAGAGCAGGAAGTAGCCTGAGTCTCCACTAAGAACAGCAAGGTCTCAGCCTGATCTCTTTCATTCACACAGAATCACAGAATACTATGAGTTGGAAGGGACCTACAAGGATCATCTAGTCCAAATTCCCAGCTAACGCCCATACAAAGACTGAACCCACACCCCAGGGCTGTAAACATAAACCTAGTTCCCTCATAGGCTCACAGGCCCCTCCGAGCTGGAAGGGACCCACAGGACCATCCAGCCCAACACCCGCACAGCTAGACCATATCACTAAGATCCTCATCAAGTCTTCTCTTAAACACTTCCAGGGACAGTGACTCCACCACCTCCCTGGGCAGTCCATTCCAATGAGAGATCACTCTCTCTGTGAAAAACCTCTTCCTAACATCCAGCCTAAACCTCCCCTGGAGTAGCTTGAGGCCATGTCCTCTTGTTCTGGTGTCGTCAGCCTGAGAGAAGAAATCCACATCCACCTGACGTCAATGTCCCCGCAGGTAGCTGTAAACAGCAATGAGGTCACCTCTGAGCCTCCTCTTCTCCAGGATGAACAACCCCAGGTCCTGTAGCTGCACCCCAATAGGGGTTGTTCTCCAGTCCTTTCACCATCCTTGTCGCCCTTCTCTGGACCCTCTCAAGCAGCTCAGCATCCTTCTTAAACTGGGGAGCCCAGAACTGCACACAGTACTCAAGAAGTGGTCTGACCAGCACTAAATATAGTGGAAGAACAACCTTCCTAGTCCAATTGACCACACTATTCCTTATACAGGCCAGGATGCCATTGGCCTTCTTAGCCACCTGGGCACACTGTTGGCTCATATTGAGTTTCCTGTCAATCATTACACCTAAGTCTCTCTCCACTTCACTACTTTCAAGCCACTCCTCCCCCAGCCGATAGTGATGCATGTCCAAGGTGAAGAACTCAGCACTTAGTCTTGTTACATCTCATACTGTTGGAGTCTGCCCATTCCTCCAGTCTGTCAAGGTCCCTCTGAAGGGCCCTCCTACCCTCCAGCAGTTCGACATTTGCCCCCCGCTTGGTATCATCTGCAAATTCCAAGTACTTTTTTTGAGCATAAACTATTGGCTGGCTCAGTGTTGATACACTTAAAGACTTATAAATTATTTCTTGATTCTTCTACAATCTTGATATTTCTTTTTTATTTTTTTCAAACCAATGCCTCTCATAAGCTTCTCACTTCTTCCCAGCCAAGCCTTTTTCCAGGCTAGCTGAAACTCATATCTTCCCTTTATTATCTAGCTTATGACTCCACAGAGATCATTTCTTGGCTGCTGCAGTTTGAATAGTTTTATGTGCAACAGCACATTCATGTGCAATATTGCTTAAAATCTCAACAACATTTAATGAATGCTATTAAATTAACTGGCCTATGTAGACCCTGCTAGGTTTTTTGAGATAGGGAAAGAAAATAAGAGAAATAATACGGAAAAAAATCACCCAAATACAGCTCTACTATGTTCAATAGCAAAATACTTGGTTTCACACTGCATCTGCCCAGCCAAAAACTTTGTTTATGACCTTGCCTGTACCACTTTAGGGTTTGTGATCTGGAGCAAGGTCTGAGTTCCATGGTATGAAAAAAACCAACATAAAAACTCTAAAGAAAAATATTGTTTTAATTATTTTTATTATTTTTACATTGTAAAGGTGCCAGGCAATTGCAAAATGCAACTTATTATTTCAGCATTAAAAAGCAAGAAAATACACACTCCAAACAAGGTGTACTGCAAGTTTCTGTACTGCAATATGTATATGTATTGTATAACATCATTGATCAGTCTACTTCATAGGATATTTTTAAAAGCCCCTCCTCAATATAACATACTAAATAATAGAATACATTTAATAATTTATTACTTTTTTTTTTTGGTTCTATATCTAAACAAATAGTTAAATAATCTTGAGAGGAAAGCTCATATCACTCCTTGGTCTTGTTTGCTTTGGCTTACTAGGAAAAAGTACAATAAATAAGTATGTTTTAAAATCTTACCACAGATCCCCCTTTTCATAAAAATGCACTCTTATAGTTTAATGAGAATAAAATTAGATACATTCTGAAAAATCATATACACATGCTTAATGTGCTACACATGACTAGTTTCAATGAGGTTAATGGATTTTAGCTTTTTATTGGAGGTAAATGAGAATTCATTTTAGTAGAAGGCTTCCTCTATTTAGAGGAAATAGAATTTAAACTACACAGTCTAGAAGTAATGGGTTTACTATAAATCAGCTATTTTATTTTGATGTTATGGTTGAGTAATTAAATTAAGACCAAGACCCAGAATGTACAGGAAATCAAATCTGATTATTGCAATCTTCAACTATTGTAAACTCATACAAATTAAAGGAAGTCAAAGATGCAGTATTTGAACCATACGACTCTTTAGTGAAATGTTTCTATAGCAAAATAATCTAAACTTTGCAGTTCCTTGAATATCTTGCAATTATTACATAGTTCCATAATGGTGACATCCGTTATTTATGTGTTTTTTGGTTGGGTTTTGTTTGTTTGTTTGTTTGTTTGTTTGTTTTTTGGTTGTGGGTTTTTTTTTTTAATCTGGGTGATAATCAGTAGAATCACTTGATTTGGAGCCCATGCATGCCCTGAGTATGTCTCTTGCATGTCATTTAATAATTTTTCTCCAAGGAGATTATTCTAATATACAAAATTCTATGTGATTTCAAATACCTATGGTAATTTTGAAAAGGCTATGAATGACATAACCTTACTTCACATTAGAGGTCTATAAATTTCTCAGTAGAATAAATCTGTTCATAAATCTTCAGAGATTTAAATTCATGCACAGACACAAATATGGCCTTAAAATCTTCCAAATTACAAAGAAGACTATTCAGACATGCCAATGAACACCCTATGTCCCACCAAACTGTAATGCTTGACTGTTGCATTTTACAAGATGCTTAGAGAATTCATATCCTCATTGAAATTCTATGAAAATCCTAATTTCTTTCCCTTAAAAATTGTGAAACAGCATGTCAGTAATTTTGATAAAGTGCTAGTCATTCTTGGTAAACTCAGATTAATAACAAGTCTTCATTTCTGAAAACAAAACATTTAATCATTTTACTAAAAAAGTGTGTCTCATTCTCTTAATCTGTAGTGTTTTTAGGATTAAATACAAGCATTATTTTTTAAATATTTATGACTTCTAACATTATAAACTCAGGTGAAAACTCATAGTATGGAGTTCTAGTGTACACAAAGGATTATCAGAAATATTTGGCTTTGGAGTATATTGTGTGGTTATCAGCTCAGGAAGCAGAGAGGTGAAAAGAGTGAAGAAGGAGTGGGAAGAACTTCAGAAGCCAGAACAATGATTCCCCTGCAACCCATGATGAAGACCATGGTGAAGTAAACTGTCACCTTCCAGTCCATGGAGGTCCAGAGCGGAACAGATATCCACTTGCAGCCCATGGAGAACCCCATGCTGGAGAAAAGGTGCATGACCAGAGCATGGGAAGTCCATGCTGGAGCAGACTCCTGGCAATACCTGTGGATCTGTGGAGAGAGAAGCCCATGTTGGAGCAGGTTTGCTGGCAGGACCTGTGATACCCTGAGAGACCCCACACTGGAGCAGACTATTCCTGAAGGAAGGCATTCCATGGAAGGGACCAGTGCTAGAGCAGTTGGTGAAGTCTGTGCGAATGACTCATGTTAGAGAAATTCATGTACTCTTTCCCATGGGAGAGACCCCATGCTGAAGCAGTGGAAGGAGTCCACTCACTGAGGGAGGAAAGAGCTCCAGAAACAACATGTGATGAACTCGGCACTGGTCAGACCACATTTTGAGTATTGTGTTCAGTTCTGGGCTCCCCAGTTTAAGAAGGATGCTGAGCTGCTTGAGAGGGTCCAGAGAAGGGTGACAACAAGGATGGTGGAAGGATTGGAGGACAAGCCCTATGGGGAGTGGATACGGGAATTGGGGTTTTTCATCCTGGAGAAGAGGAGGCTCAGAGGTGACCTGATTGCTGTTGCAACTACCTGAAGGGAGGTTGCAGTCAGGTGGGTGTGAATCTCTTCTCTCAGGCTGACGACACCAGAACAAGAGGACATGGCCTTAAGCTACGCCAGGGGAGGTTTAGACTGGATGTTAGGAAGAGGTTTTTCACAGAGAGAGTGATCTCTCATTGGAATGGTCTTCCAAGGGAGATGGAGGAGGTGCCAACCCTGGAGGTGTTTAGGAGAAGACTTGATGATGAGCTCAGTGACACAATCCNACCTTCCAGTCCATGGAGGTCCAGAGCGGAACAGATATCCACTTGCAGCCCATGGAGAACCCCATGCTGGAGAAAAGGTGCATGACCAGAGCATGGGAAGTCCATGCTGGAGCAGACTCCTGGCAATACCTGTGGATCTGTGGAGAGAGAAGCCCATGTTGGAGCAGGTTTGCTGGCAGGACCTGTGATACCCTGAGAGACCCCACACTGGAGCAGACTATTCCTGAAGGAAGGCATTCCATGGAAGGGACCAGTGCTAGAGCAGTTGGTGAAGTCTGTGCGAATGACTCATGTTAGAGAAATTCATGTACTCTTTCCCATGGGAGAGACCCCATGCTGAAGCAGTGGAAGGAGTCCACTCACTGAGGGAGGAAAGAGCTCCAGAAACAACATGTGATGAACTCGGCACTGGTCAGACCACATTTTGAGTATTGTGTTCAGTTCTGGGCTCCCCAGTTTAAGAAGGATGCTGAGCTGCTTGAGAGGGTCCAGAGAAGGGTGACAACAAGGATGGTGGAAGGATTGGAGGACAAGCCCTATGGGGAGTGGATACGGGAATTGGGGTTGTTCATCCTGGAGAAGAGGAGGCTCAGAGGTGACTTGATTGCTGTTGCAACTACCTGAAGGGAGGTTGCAGTCAGGTGGGTGTGAATCTCTTCTCTCAGGCTGACGACACCAGAACAAGAGGACATGGCCTTAAGCTACGCCAGGGGAGGTTTAGGCTGGATGTTAGGAAGAGGTTTTTCACAGAGAGAGTGATCTCTCATTGGAATGGTCTTCCAAGGGAGATGGTGGAGGCGCCATCCCTGGAGGTGTTTAGGAGAAGACTTGATGATGAGCTCAGTGACACAATCCAGTTGATGGGAGGCTTGGATAGATGGAGTGTGGTGCCCATGGTTCCACGCTTGTGGGCCTGATCCCTGGTTGGGCGTTCGCTTGGGAGTTGGACTAGATGGTTCTTGTGGGTCCCTTCCAACTCATAATAACGTGTGAACCTGTGAACTGACTGCAGCTCACATTCTCTGTCCCCCTGTGGTGATAGGGGGTGGAGGTAGAGAAATTGGGAATAAAGCTGAGTCTAGGAAGAAGGGAGGGGTAGCTGGAATATGTTTTAGGATTTGGTTTTATTTCTTGTCATCCTACTCTAATTTGACTGTAATAACTTAAACTTATTTTCTCAAGTCAATTCTGTTTTGCCCATAACAATGACTGTTGAATGATCTCTGCTTTCCCTTATTGCAACTCATGAGCCTTTTTATATTTTCTGTCCCTTGTCCAGCTGAGGAGGGGAGTGAGAAAGCAGCTGTGTTGGTCACCTTGTGTCCAGCCGAGGTCGACTCACCACAACTACTGTGCTTGCTCTTTTTAGTCACACTCATACCTTCAATAATTGAGAAGCCCTTTTTTACTGAAAGTCTGTGAGCCCCATATTTATTTGGATATCACAGAATGGTTAATCAAAATCTCCATCAAAAGGCATTCATGTCCTTTAAATTTAATTTCTGTGGGGACTTACTTAAAACTTATATTCCGTACTACTTAATTTGATGTTGTTGCTTGCTGTCGATTTATCTCCTCACTCTATCTGTTGTAGTATAGATGAAGGGGTTATAAAGTACTAGGAAAAAAGACATTTAGTTTATGTGACTTTATGTTCTGTATCTATGTTACTTGTGGTGTAGGTGTAAAGGAGATTTGGGGATTTTCTGGAATGGTGGATTAAGCCTTCCCCAACAGGGATGTCTGCCGAAAGCCCAGGAAGACAGGCATGTAAGTGGGAAGGCAGATGATGCTGGAACCATCTCAGGTGGTTTCAGGCTTGGGCTGAGCAGAAGGAGACAGAACATGAAAGCTTAACCTATTAACACAAATTATGCAATCACACTTTTAAATGTAATGCCACAGTGGTGATCACCAAAATACCATGACATTTAGGGTTATTAATTTTTTAATGACTTAGTGTTTGCAATATATGATGAGAAAGTTTGATCTCACAGTCCTACCTTAATTTGAATTGATTTTTCTTTGCTGTTAAAGAAATCACCACTTGAAAAGGCCTCAGTCAGAAGAGTGGAATGCATGTCAGTTTAATAGAAACTGAAGGAAATAAAACCCACATCTATCTGCATGTTGTAGGAGTTTGGCAGTGAACACAGTATTATCACTCCTGAGTGTTTAGTCACAAGGGTATCCAGCTGTTAAAAAAAAGATTGAGATTTGGCTTTAAGTCAGAAACTACAGTGTTTCAGCAGGACAGGAAATGTACAAAACATAAAATGTTTTTCTGATGGTGCCAGAAAGGATTTAATTTACACAGAACTCTGTGCTATGGGTATGAGACTCCCTCCGTAATAAATTTTGAGAGGAGATGCAGTTGTGAAGACTAATAAGGGTCCTGATGTCTGTAAAAAGTAAAAAAAAGAAAAAAAGTAATCAGCTTCAACAAGCAATAAAAAGACTCCTATTTATATTTTGCATTATTCATTTACCATGAAATGAGAATTTGCTTAAAGAGTAAAATATATTAGAAGCAGAATTCTCTCTGTGAATGAGTTTTTTTATTGAGAAGTAAGAAGAAATTTTCCCTGAATCAGGAAAATATCCACACTTTTTCATGCTTTTAAAATGTATTTTTATGCCTTTTTATTATGTATCCTCCTGGTTTCTACTTTTAGTGGTAGCATTCACATATAATTATCATAGAATCATAGAATGCTCTGGGTTGGAAGAGCCTTAAAGACCATCTGGTGATGACCCCCTTGATGTGGGCAGGGTCACCTTCCACTAGACCAGGTTGGTCAAAACCCCATCCAGGCTGGCCTTGAACACTGCCAGAGATGGGGCACCCACAACTTTTCTGATCAACCTGTTCTAGTGCCTCACCTTCACAATACAAAATTTCTTCCTAATATCTGATCTTAACCTACTCTCTTCCTGTTTAAAACCATTACCTCTTGTCCTTACATACCCTCTTAAAAACTCCCTATCCAGCTGCTTTGTAGACTCCCTTTAAGTACTGGAAATTTGCCAAAAGGTCTCCACAGAGCCTTCTCTTCTCCATGCAG
The DNA here is from genome assembly GCA_013390025.1 of Pitta sordida. Taxonomy (NCBI): domain Eukaryota; kingdom Metazoa; phylum Chordata; class Aves; order Passeriformes; family Pittidae; genus Pitta; species Pitta sordida. The sequence goes on along the minus strand of WEKX01018244.1, from coordinate 76,518 downwards.
AACAATCCCAATTCTCTCAGCCTTGCCTCATAGGAGAGGTCATAGGAGAGGTGCTCCAACCTGCTAATAATTTCTGGTGGGTTTCCTCTGGACCTACTACAGCAGGTCGATGTTCTTCTTCTTGTATTAACGTATAAAATAGAGCCATGACACAGTTCCCAAAATTTTCTGGGACGCCTTGATCATCATTGAGGACTTGGTATCAGGGCCCTTACCTAGTTTTCCAGGCAAGTTTGGCTGCACAACAGGCTCTGCGTATTCATAGGTGTATTACTTCCAACATTTGTCACTCCTATTTGAACATTAGGGTGTATTGTGATAGGTAATGACAGCTTCTCAGATATCTCAGGTTGAAAATGGAACATCATTTTAAGATGATGTTTTTATTTTTGGGGAGCCCTGTACATGTAGGATACAAACCTGAAAATCCATGCCCTGCAAGTGGGTGTCTTTCTTCTTACTCAAGGCCTACCCTACCTCCTCCCCCACATCAAGCACAGACGAATGAGGAATGGGGCCTATGATCAGTTCATCACATGCTGTTTCTGCTGCACCTTACTCCTCAGCAGTAGGACTCCTCACATTCTCCCCACTGCTCCAGCCTGGTGTCCCTCCCATGGGAGACAGTCTTCTATGAATTTCTCCAACACAAGTTCTTCATGTGCTGCAGTTCTTCTTGAACTGCTCTAACATGAGCCCTTCCATAGGGTGCAGACCTTCAGGAACAGATTGCTACAGTGTGGGTCCCCTGGCAGGGACCTGCCAGAAAACTGCTCCAGTGTGGGCTTCTTTATCCACAGATTCACAGGTCTTGCCAGGAGCCTGGTACAGCACAGGTTTCTCATGAGGTCATAGTCTCCTTCCAGCATCTACTTGCTCCAGTGTAGGGTCTCCATGAGCTACATGGGTCTTCATGCCTCACAATGGTCTTCACCAGGGGCTGCAGTTGAAACTGTACTCAGGTGCCTGGTGCACCTCCTCTCCCTTCGTCTTCACCGTCCTTGGTGTCCACAGGACTCTTTCACATGTGATAATTTTTAATTTTTGTAGTGGTTTCTCTGCAGTAAGTTCTTCCCCTTCTTAACTAGATTATCACAGAGGTACTACCAATATGACTGATGGGATCATCCCTCCTGGAGCCATCTGGCAGAGAGCTGTCAGGCTTCTCAGAGAATTCACCCTTGTAGCCTCCCCAGTACCAAAACGTTGCAACAACCAATATTTTAAGAAAGGGATTTTTTTTTTCCCAGTACATTAAAAGAATACATGGAAAACATTTGCTTCCTAAATTTAGATGGTTTAATTCTTTCATCTGAGGACACATGTTTAAAGAGAGAAAAGAGCTTTGTGAAAACAAAGTGAGTTTTTTTTCTTGAACCATCTAGTGTTCTTTTCAGTGGTTATTATTCTATTCAGTGGTTACAATTATTGATGGCATAACTGATATAAATACTTCCTCTGGTGAAAAGGAAGAACTCATGCCCTAGATTTTAAAATCACAGGTTCACAGGGTATTCTGAGTTGGAAGGGACCCACAGGATCATGTAGTCCAGCTCCCAAAGGAACGCCCTCCCAGGGATTGGACCCACAACTGTGGAACCATGGGCACCATGCTGCATCCATCCAAGCCTCCCATAGTCTAGACCATGTTACTGAATTCCTCATCCCGTCTTTTCTTAAACACCTCCAGGAACGGTGACTCCACCACATCCCTGGGCACACCATTCCATAGTGAGATCATTCTCTCTGTGAAAAAGCTCTTCCTAACATCCAATCTAAACCTCCCCTGGCATAGCTTGAGGTCATGTCCCCCTGTTCTGGTGCTGGCAGCCTGAGAGAAGAGATA
>WEKX01018244.1:24354-64273 GCA_013390025.1 Pitta sordida | reverse complement strand
AAGGGATGAGATAGATTCATAGAAAAATAAATGGTGATTTAACAACCTTGTCTGATTTTGTGTGAAAGAGCTACAGTATTTGGGTATATCTGGGCAAGATGCCACCTTATAATTATGCATGAGAAACCCACATATTTCAGCTTAATTCATGCAGCATTTTTCACTGTATTAAAGTGTTCATTTTTAAATGTAAACCAGAGAAATATAAATTATTTTTTCTCATGGACTAGGTAATGGCATGTGCTTAGTTCCAGCTGTTGAAAGTCATGAGGTTTCTGTGAATCAAAGTCCAAAGAGGTATACAAGGCCTTAAAATATGAAACACTTAAATGAATGCAAGGAACCCCTAACCTGTATGAATCTGTGACATGCAGGGTTGGTAGCGTCTGAAAGATTGGTTACTTTCAGGAAGGAAATAGATTTGTTTTTTTCTCCTGTTTTCAAAACTCTGTAATGCTTGCAGATGGTAACCAAAAATCATGTTCTGACTTGTGATGTTTTGTAATTTTGCTGGGAGATATTTTATTGTGGCAAGATAAACTGTTTATGGCCACTTGTATTTACGTTAGTTACCCTCACCACTGATTCAAAGCTATTCAAGAGTTGGGCACTGCAGTCTCTTATCACACAAGATAAGTGACCCATTTGCCAAAGATGTGGGTTGAGATTTCATGAGTGAAGCATCAGGAGAAATAGTGTCAGACAGAAACTGTGAGATATCTGTACCAGTGCATTGCTTATACTGCGATAAGAAAATATCCAACATGTTAGAGCAAGATCAGCAACACTGTTAATACTTGTTGGACGATCATATTACAACTTCAGGTAGAAAATATTCACAAGATAAGAGATTTAACCAGTATTCCACAGATCTTTACAACTATAAAAAGGAAGAACAACAATTTAATATATAAACTCCAATGACAGGATATTCACTCATAGAGGTGAACAAATATGCCAACTATTGCTTATTCTGGCATCACTGAATGAGCCTGTGTTAGCAAGGAGTTAGAAGTATATGCACGCTTGCAGAGCTATGCATCTCTGCTCAAACTCATTCCTTAATCATTGTAACTAACAAAAGAAGTATAACTCAAATGAGCAGAAGTCAAGAACCTTTATAGTGAAATGACAGACCAAGAGGTATATACATAAATTAAACCTCATATCTATTTCCATTCTCTGATTAATATTGATGTCTAAAACGAGAGGGAAAAAAGTTCCCTGACAGGAATAAAGCTGGTCTTTAATGGAAATTTCCAGGTCTACCACACACAGAAGAACCACCCCCTACCTCCCCTAGCTTTAATGCCCCTTTTCAATACTAATCAATTGTCATATCTAATGGATACATCCAATCCCGAAATCCTTCGTCCCCCATCATTCCTCCCATGCCTGCTCCTTGGAGCTTCTCCAGGGGGTTTTGGGCCTTCTATCTTATTTTGTCTATCCAATATCTTCTTATTTCCCTCCAGTTTCATGTCCCAACTAGTCCTTGCTAGAATCTGTTTTCCCTAAAAGAATGTTTAACAACAATTCACAGACCCTGAGAAAGAGATTTTCTACCATTCTAAGTGTGAGAAACCATGCAGCCATGCTAAAATCCAGAAATATGAAGAATATAAAAAATCTTAAGGCATCAATATAATTCTATGAAACATGGATTGAAATATCAGATCAATAAAATTTATTTACCTATGTTTTCTGATATGTCAGTCTATTATGATTCTTCAATTCTATCACTTTCTCACTTTCTATGATACTTCCAAACAATTAACAGCCGAAATACCTGAGTTATATGCACTACCAGGCATGTGAACCAAAATGTATTTTTAATTATATTGAGTGAACTAGAAAATAAATTTAAGAGAAAATTACTCATGTTTCAGAAACAGCAAGAGCTTTTGCAGGAAAAGTTCTTATTAGGGGATATTTTTCTTCCTTCTGTAAAAATTACGCTCTCTGTTAAGTCAATTTTACTTTTTAACCTGTACTAATCTTTCTCTATGCAGCAGTCTCAGATTTTTAGATTTCTCTCTTGATTTCCTCTTTGATAAAGCTACTACTAATGCAAACTTTATCATTTATACACTTTTTTGTCGCTTCAGTAAAATAGAATAGATTACACAACTGTGGGATTCGGATTCAGGTATTGATACATATTCAGTGCTGATACTGCTATGTAAGATATTTATTGCCACAGTGAGACATTTGTCTACAATATATTAATAATAAAAATATCATGTAGCCTTCAAAATCAGTTAAGGAAAGAACCATGGTTATAATCAAGTAAAAAAATACCAGCAGAATGATAAAAATCCCAAATGAAAATAAAAATACCTTATTAGAATATGAAATGTTATTTCTTGTTCAAGGGAAAAATTGCTGTGCATTTTTCATTATTTAATATAGAATACAGAATATAGAATTAAAAAAAATAATATTTGTTGAAATGTTTTATAATTACAATAAGAATACCTAGTCCCAAATGCTCAATCTGAGCATTTGAATCTTAGAACCCCCAAAGATACTTGCCTCACCAGCAGTAAGATTTCAGTCCATCCTGCAGCCAAGGTAGCTCCAGTTTCTGAAGATAATTAAAAATTAAATAATCATCAATATATAAAATGTAACATGAAGCAATGCAGAGTCAGATTTCCAATAAAATGAATGACTGAAAAGGGAATTCAAACTCCAGATTGTCTGAAAATATCTGCACTGTGCAGAAAATCTCTTATCAGTGATAACTGGGATCTTTCTGAAAGACCTTCAAAGAGTTGGATCTTTCTAACTTACTGAAAACATATTTTGTTTGTCCTTTTAATGATACACGGGATCAATTATGCAAGATCTAGGCCACGACAATTTAGCTGTGAGTTATGACCTGCTAAGCTTCTAATTTAATTGTCACACTACAAGCATCTCAGCAATGTTATTTTCCCATTAGAAACACTCACAAAGTTCTAGTAATGAGTTATGTTTGAACACAACGAAAATGCCAAATCACAAGCTGATTGATTAATCATTCAAAGTTAATTCAACAAAAAAATTAGTGTCTTATGGTGTGAAAATAAAGTATTTTAGTGTCATCTTGGAAGGTAGCTCTGAAAAGGTATTCTTCACAAATAAATTAGAAAATCTGCTATTTAATTCATTAACTACGTATATGTTATGCATGAGCCCACAATAAACTGAGGAACCATATTCCATTAATTTAATAGTTTATCCAAATTATAAATGTTACATGTATTTTCCATTAAGTGTCTTCAAGTTTTTAAACTAACATATTCCAATCTATATTAAAATAATATATTATTATAATACTGCTATAATATTACATTATCAAAACCTAAATATTCTTCATGGTAAAGATAAATTATTTTCCCCTTCTTTGTGATAGAATATTCTGGTGGATTGAATCTTACCCTGTTAGCTCCACATGCTTCTGTTATTTATTTAAAGAAAACTACAAAAAAGAATATATTTTTATGCCGGCAGAAGTGAAAGTATTAAAGCCTGAAAGTATTACTCTTTCATTAGCAGTTAATTAATAATTGTTAGATATCTTGGAACACTTCTGTATTGGTGCTTTATAAAATTTGAAATCTCAAACTTGAAAATCTTTGATAGAATCAAATTCATTAGACATAACTATATGATTTTGTGTTTGTCTTGTATACAGTGCAATCACGTTTTTGTGAAAAAAAGTAACATGCTCAAGGCATTAGAAGCTATGCTTATTTCTCATCTGAAAAATCACTATTCCACTTTTGTGACTCACTGTATATTTATTTACTTCATCTTTGAGTCAGAATTTTTTATTAAGTTAGACTTTTCTAATGCATGACACTTCTCTATTATCTATTATCTGGCAAAATCTAAATTTTACTTATTAATATAAAAAGTTCTGAAAGACAAAAGAACAGCTTAGCTCTAACATATTTAAATATGAAGATTATTAAACTGCACATAATTTTTGATATTGCAAAAGATGGAATCAGAAAGAAAAGGTTGTTTGGGGATTCTAAAGTACATATTATGCCAGCATAAACCACTTGGCAAGTTCAGACTGCAGAAAACAAAAGAAACCAAAATATATTAAACTGACTTTATATGGTTTTGAAGACATAAATGCATATCACATTAATGAACTACAGATAAAGTGTGGATTGATAATAAATGGGCTTTTGTTTGGTATTGTAGTATACAGTTGAGTCAAGATATGATGATTCCCTAACCCAAATTTTATTACTCTTATGCAGTGTAAAAAATAATATAGATAAAGAGAGGGTTAAAAATAATTATGTCAGTTCACTAGAATGGTACATTTGCACTGTACCTCAGCTTTAAAGATTTTGTTATATAGTCATAATACAGTCACCCCTCGGTTTTCACAGGTGAATGTGTTGGGCCAGGCTCCACGAACCCAGTGAACTGCAAAGAGAGCAAACTCATGAATATGCAGTTCAGCCTCACTGAGTGCCCAGCCCTGCTTCAGCTCCTGAGGGCAGGAGGATGTTCCTGGGACTGCCCACCATACTGAGCCAGCCAAGGAGACCTGAGAGAATGGCTTATGGCCGAAGTTGTACCGGGAGCCCCAGGATCCCTGTCTCTTGCTGCTGCAATAATCCCATGCTTACCAGGATGTGTGTCTTTAACATTAATTCAACTGGATAAACATGGCAACGGCAGGGGACCCTGGTACTGCTGCCACAGTGGAGTGAGAGTGGGCAGCCTGTCCCAGAGCCGGTGGTCATGCTGAAGCAAGCTGGGACATCACTGGGACGGGTTGGGATGTGTCGGCACTGTGCGCCCCTGCTGCTGCCAGTCTGTCCCAGGCATAGTAAACATGGTAACTGTTCCCTGCCTACCTTACAGCTTATTTATGTATCCATGAGGTTATGCAGAGTTAGACTGGCCATGTGTCAGTCCCTGTTTTTTTGTTTGATTGGGTGTTTTGTTTGGGAGTTTTTTGGGAGATGTTTTGTTAGGGTTCTTTTTTTCCCACAATGCAACAGAACTGGCTGTCCCTGCTCCTGCCCTATGCTGTGCAGCAGTGCCACCCAGCCCGTGCAGGCAACTGGACTGCTTCTCCTCATGGGGGGACCCCTGTCATGGCCATGGATCCAGTTATTCTCTGCCTGAACCCCTGTAGGGTCTGATGCTGCCGCTCTTGCCATTTCCCCGCTCTGGCTGCCAGGGATGCAGAGCAGATTCCCCAGAGCAGCCAGAGGCACTGCTGACACAGCCAGGAGCTCAAGCCAGCCTGAGCTTCTAGGGACACAGTCATGCAGGATGTCATGCAAGCAGACTGTGACACGGCATCCTGGGGGATAGTGGAGCTTTAACCCCATGCCCGCAGGTTTTCCCTGCAACTCCATTGGCAAGGAATACACAGTGTGTAAAGCATATACGAGAGATGCATACCCATCCCTGAGCCCCCCAGTGACTGCCCAAACACCTCATGGTGTTGGAAGCAGCTGCACTGTGTTTGTCACACCGCCACTGCGCATCGGCAAGTGGGAAAGGGTTTGTGGCTGTGACAAGCACAGTGCAGCTTGGCAAGGTGGTCCAAGAAAGAAGACATGGTTCTGCCTCGCTAATTTTGCCAGGCTAGAGCAGGGCCACCACTGGAGATGTAAAACGAAATCTCAGGATAAAGGACACTGGAGATGTAAAATAAAACCTCAGGGTAAACCAACTCTTGGCTTTAAGAAGCTTTGAGTATGCTGAGGTGTATTGTTCATATAAGTGAGGTAATTTACCTAAGATATCAGAGAGTACCTGATTGGCTCAAAATAATATGATGTTAAAAAAAATAAAATTTGGAAAAATTAAGATACTACAGAGTACTGGAAAAGTGTCTGCAGGCACTGTTTCCATAAGATTTTTAGACTCTTTAAGATTTTTCAGAAGTCTTATTTAAAAACCCTGAAACTTAAATTTTAGCTCTTCCACATTTCTAATACTGTCTACAGAACTCCATGTGAAAGCAGAATTTCTTAAAGATTAACCATGCCAAATGGTCCAGATTGTATTAGTCTCTACTATGGTTATTCTTAGGCTTCCCATTTCTCCACTGTGACCATACAAATACAGTAATTCCTTGGTACTTCATGGTTCACCATTTGTGGCTTCGATACATCGCGGTTTTTTCCCCTGGGAAGTTCGCTCCTGCTTCCACTGCCCCTGCCATCACCCCCAAGTCAAAATGTTATAGTAAAGGTATTTCTCTTTCCTAACTTTTCATGTTGTATTCTTTGAAAGACTAGAAATACTTAATTTTCACTACCTAGGATACAGGATACACAGAGACCACCAAGACCTCCACTGTGAACAACACCCAAGGATCTTTGAAACACTTTTAACATTTTAATTCATATGTTAATTGAATGCAGCTTGCAGAGACCTTGCCGACTGTCATGCTAATTAATGACAGTATGTTAATCTGCCAAACACCAAACAAAACTTAAAAACAGGTTACTCAAAGATTCCTGCAACATCTTTCCCATCCCCTCTGCCTTCTCTGCAGCAATAAGAAAAAAGCCTGTATCTTCTTTCATTTTGCGTTTTTTAAACAAAGAGCTGATCACTGTGCCTTTCCCATGGTGATGCTGGGCAGGGAATGTGGCCTGTGTTCCTGCCATGGCCAGGGTGGGCGTCTGACAGATGCTGATGGGATGGACAGCATTTACATATGTATAACCACTACTTTATGAAATTAACTTTCATGACATCTTTCCGGAACCAGTACCCCGCAATACTCGAGGGTTTACTGTATATACAAAAGGAGAAGAATTATGTATAGTAGAGTTTAGTTGTTTGGGGTTTTTTTAGCTAGGAATATCATCTATTCTCCATGAGCAGCATATTACCTGGCCCATGTAAAAAGAAATGTCATTTTTACTGTCGTACTGATAAACGTACTGATAAACATACCATGCCTTACTTTAATTTCAAATTTCTATTTAAATATTTGCATGAAACACCATTTTATTTTAATATAATTTCTAGTAATGCAAAACAAACTCTATGATAACAATAAATATGAAAATGAGAGAACTTTATATCACTTGAATTTGGGTAGAGAATGATTATTTATCTCTTAGATGAGGATGGTGATTATTACTTACTAGCTCTTTCTCTGATCTATGCTGATTTTTTTTTTAATAATCATTTTTAGCTATATTAGATGAAGACTAAATGACACTAAACATTTCTATTTTCCTTTGCCATGAAAGTATATCAGGCCTGCATTATTCTGAGGAAATATAAATGACTAGATGTCCTAAGATGTCCCAATGAGTCTGACTCCAGTTTTCAACCTTACATATTACAAATATGAGCAATAACTTATAATCTCCTTACCTTGGGAATTTTATAAAAATAAGAATGATGATTTGAGCAAGAAACAGTAAAGATGTAAACTATTTTGAAACAAAGTCGAAGTAGTTTGCAGAATGTTATATAAAATACTGATAAAATAATAGAAGTCATGACAAATGTGAGCAACTGAAAGAAAACCTGTAAAAAACCCATTGGCCACCTCCCATATATCTTTAATAGTGGCATCATTTGACAGATATTAAATATTATTTTTCTCCTTGCCATAGAAAGTTTCTGCATGGCGAACTCAAAGCTGAATGACAAGGAAATCGTCTTGAAAATCAGAAGTGTATGTGGACAGAAGGAAAAGACCATAAATATTAAGAGGAAATAATTTATTGGATGGAAAGGGGAAGATGTCAAGAATGAGTAGGTAAAATGGTTGTCTTACAGTAACTTTCAAATAGGATTTAATAAAATGGAAAGCCAAACCATAGTGATTAATGTTTTCCTAAGAGATTTGTATTTTTTTCTAGTGACAGATGTTAAACAGTTTTTTGGGAAGCACCTTAGTCTCAAGCCAGTCTGGCAGACTCTGCTCTGCGAAAATAAACTTTAAAAAAAACCCCATAGTTGCCTGAAATTAAGTTTTGAATTGCAAATAAATCTTAAGAAATTACAAAAATTCAGAATATTTGAAGCCATTATGAGCCTTGTGTATTTAGCAGATTTTTGCTGACTTGTGGATTTAAGACTTTAGAGAAAAGCCTGAAATATTTGGCTGAAGTATTTTCAGTCCTCAGCTGTAACACAAAACAGGAGAAGATTTTCTGAGATTAGCATAAACCTATCATTCTGAGACAACCGTATACATTGTCAACAGCAAATTCCCAAAGAGTCAAATTGCCAAATCATTTTGACTAGGGGGCAATTATTAAATTTGGAAAGGTAATGTGGTGTGCAGGTACGTCCAAAGGGAGAAGGAGGAGAATATATAACCTCAGAGTAGTTTTATTTAATTTGGAAAAATATTCTGTTGTTTATCTTCCACATATATGGAACAATGAGGCAAACACAGTAGCAAATAATTTAATATTTCTGGATACACAGTCGGCCCTCTTGCACTTTGCGCCCCCCCATATTGCGGCTTCAGACCTTAGCGGCATGATTTTTTAGTAGTGTAGGAAACCCATTTTGCAACTGTGCATGCGCAACCTGCTGTGGCAGTGGTGGCGGCAGTGGCGGCCCGGGCAGTGGAATGGGCTGCGGCGCGGGCAGCAGCAGGGGCTGCACAGGCGGTGGGGGCAGCGGCGGGGGCGGCAGTGGCCACAGAGCGACCACCATTCAACACACAATTCAGGCTGCACGGGTCCCGGATAAGACCGCGGGTCTGCGTTATAGGAGACCCGACTGTATTTCTATGCAGGATGTCCTGCATAGGCTAGCGAGAACTTTATGAAATTCAGCAGTGACAAATCCGCAGTCTTGCGCCTGGGAAAACATGATCCAAGACTGCAGTACAGACTGGGATCTGTGTAACTGTGAAGAAGCTATGTGGAAAGAGGCACGGATGGTCTGATGGACAACAAGCTCAAACATGAGTGAGCAGCGTGCTGCTGTGCAAAGGCATCCAAGGAGATGCTGGGCTGCATCAACAAGGGAATTAGCAGCAGAGATAAAGAAGTCGTTATCCTACTCTATTCAGTGCTTTCCAGGCCACCCATGGAATGCTGTGTTCGGTTTTGGTGTCTGCTGTGCAAAAGAGTATGGACAGGCTGAAGAGGGTCTTGAGAAAGGCCACAAAGATGATCAAAGAATAGGGAAGCCTGTCATGTTAGGAAAGGCTGAGAGAACTGTGTTTGTTCAGCAAATGGAATAACCTCCCCAGGAAAGTGCTGGATTATCCAACGTTGGACACTTCTAAGATTTGGCTGGTCAGGATGCTAGGCCATCTTATCTAGACCAAATTTTTGACAGAAAAATTTGGGTCAGATGATCCTTGAGATCTCTTCCAAAATAATATTCTGTGATTTTATGTTTCTATGAATATACCATGTCAAATTTTTTTTATGCTTTACAAATTTCAATGAATTAATTTTAGAAAAACTGGTTGCCATTGTGCCATATTTTAATAAGTACTTTTAAATCAATAATTTAATTGTCAACCAGCTACAAAAATTTTTAGAGGATTTTATTTTAATGCAGATGGTGAATTCCCAGCTATTTACTTGAAGCTGAACTGTTATCAGACAGGAAAATTTGTGATAGATCATGTCAAGACCACAATTTTAATCTGAAATACTAAATTATTTAATTATATGTATATATAAAGAAAATTATACATGCCTACACATACAAGATAGAGTTTTGTCCCTGTTTTATGTATACATTGTATATGATGTACTAGATATACTAGATGTGAAGTTTTTGCTTTAGTTACTCTCTGTTAAGAGTTAAGAATTGGAAAGTTTGGGGGTTTTTGTAGTTATGAACGAGAACCTGTAGAATATGTTTAAAATTGATTTGTGATGAGAAGATGTGAAATGAGATCCAGGTTCTATTTTTCATCTTTTTTGTTATGGTCTGTTAATAATTTTTCCTGAGCAGGCAGATTTTTGTCCTTTGTACACCATGGTTGCATTTCAGAACAGCCTGACATACACCATAAATTTATCACTGAATTTCTAAAGATCCATTTCCCTGTCAAATCAACATTTAATGGAAACTTGAGGCTTTGTCCTGTGTGAAGTAAAAGAGAAAAAACCCAAAGCAGCAAATTAAGAGCAGGTTGAAATTTTTATTATTTTGGAGAAAAGTTCTTAAAACAAGACCAGTGAAACCATAACCAGAATGAAAAATTAATAAGACATTCTAAATAGAATCCATTCAAATGGCTTATATTCAAGGAAATATATAATTGTATTTTAAGAACAAGATACAGCTAAAGCTGTGTGGAAATTTATTTTACAGTTCCTTAGGCATTGGCATTGGCATAATAAATATTTCATTCCTACAGTGAAAAAAGTAGAAAAGTGATATGTGGTCATCAGCAGAACCCTTCAAGGTCATCCCTGTTTACACAGAGAGAAGGATATTCCTATGTTTTAACTGGTACAAAACAACATAATTCTGTCCAAATGTAGTTCTTACAAGTGTGATAATACAAAAATTGATATAAAATCCTACATGTCCTTTTTTGTAGAAGAGTAACTCTGAGAAATAAGAATGTAAAAATAAAAGTGTTTTAGCTAAATTCTAAATAATTCTTACTAAATTAATACAGCCCAGTGATCTAGAGAGAACTGTTGGACAATTAGGACTATGGATAAATACATAAATAAAAGTAATTAAGTATTCAAACACGTGTTACCCATTTCTATTTCACTACATTTATTCTAATTAAAAGAAATATCTTGGCATACTATGTGTTTTGTTGTACTATAAAATCATAATTTGTAATTGTGAGACCTGTAGCAAAACTATAAGATTATGAATTAATTTTAATAATTTCAAAATAAAATCAAATGTTGACAGGTGAAGGAAAAATGTTTCTACTAAATTTTACTATAAAAATTATATTAAAGGAAATAATCTGATGCTTTTTTCTAAAAATGCTTAGTTATTTTACATGACCTTAGGAAAGAACATTGTATTTTCATTGCCATGTAATCTTTAATACTTTCAACCCCAGAGGTGTCACTTAAATCCCTTCTTCAGAACTACTTTAAAGATATTCTATAAGGAAAAGTTGATTTTATAATATCTAAATGAGTCTAAAGCTATACTGTTGCCCTAGATCACATTTATTCCATACTTAAAATTTATTCTTAAAAGAAAAAGTATATTTCTGGTTTTAGGCTTTTGGCTTAGCTGAATATTTTAACTTCAAAGTTTTTAATTAAGTAGTCCAGAATTTAAAGTTAGTTAATCTGCTTCTGCTGTGTCAGAGGACTTTACAACAATTATTTCTTGTGCAAAACAGTTCTATTTAGAGAGAATTGCTTGGAAATTACAGATGTTCAAAAATAGTGCTTCAATCTTTTAAGACTTTTAAAAATTCTCTTGACTCCTCTCAACATATGCATAAAATGACAAAGACAGCTTGCTAGCTAGGCCAACAGATAGAAATAGATTTCAGAAGGACTTATACTAGCTAAGCCTGGTATGGTTTTAACATCTCAGTCTTTAGCTTCATTAATAAATAGCCGAAGTGAGGATCATAAAGTGGAACACAACTTGATAGGTTAATTCATTGATTTTTAAACTAAAATTAATGATAATAGCTCTGAAGTTGATAACATCTCACTATAGGATTCAATACGCGGTGGTGGCTTCAATGACTGCAAGCAAAAAGTCGAAATAAAATTTTACTAGTAAATAGTTATTTACTATTTACAAAAGTTATTAACACTACTGTAAAGGCAGTTAACGGCATTTCATTATGAAGTTGTACAATATATACAACAAATGTATATTAGGTAGGAAATTTTATTTCACTACACTCAGATATTCCCTACTTCAATGCATTTAAAGTACAACTGAATTAATGCATCTTTTCTTAGAAAGATGTAATAAGGAATATCTACTAGGAAAATGTAAAAATTTTTATTGTAAAGGTCACTTGTGTTATCAATGTCATATCAAAAGCCCCAAACCCAAACATTTCCATATGCAGCATCGTATTACATGTTAAAAAAACTATCATGCACATGCAACAAAATCTAACCTAACCTAACTGTCATTTCCATTCCATGTATCCTCTACAGTTTTTGCATCCACTTGCCATACTGTTTGGATATGACTATGAAATTATCAATACCTTCAAAAAATCTCTTTGAAGGCAGAAGATTAACTTAATGTCATTTCTGCACTATGTCCAGCATTGTTACTTAGGTGGTAGAAGAGCAGAGCTGACATTATATCCATAAATAAAAATGCCAATATTAATTAATTTGGGTGAAAAAAAAATCATTATTCTCACTTATATTTGTATCATCTGAACATCATTATGGTCACTGCATCTTGTAGAAACTTTGTGTTGTATGAACTGTTTCCCAAACTTGCAAATGGGAAGAGAAAAGCCCAGGAAGACTTCAAATTCTGTTGTTCTACAAAGGGAAATGACCTAGATATTAGGGTAGTGTGTTATAGGTAGGACGGTGTGTTCGTAGCAGGATGGCAACAGGTTAGGTAACAGGTTTGGCTAGGTTAGGTAATAGGTGATAGGCTGGACTCGATGATCTCTAAGGTCTTTTCCAGCCTTACTGATTCTGTGATTCTGTGATTCTGTGATTCTGTGAAATATAGCGATTCCTGAATTGCTTCATACTTACTGTTGTTATTGATATCACATCTCTCAGGAACAGGTTCTGTGTCGCTCAGCTACTGTCTCACTGCTGTGTGCAGTGCCTCTTTCAAGCATTCTGCTTGCCCTGCAGTGTGGGAATTAATGGCAGTGTCTGATATGGCTATTTCTGCATAGTTGACAGTTACAGACTGTACTTAGCAAAAATATTTCTTTTGGGCAATACTAAAACAAATGGTCCTCCTGAGCACTCCTGAATCAAAACACTGCAAATATTTTGGTTTATATCAAATTAGTATGCAATTATTTCATTGAAATCTTTTTTTCCTGCTGTTTTTATATTTGTTGTTCTCTTCGCTTTGCTTTTTGAGAAGACTGAAGTTTTCTATACATTAATATTGCTGATATTTGAATATGTGAACCTCTAGGGACTTTTCACTGCCTGCATTGCAATGGTTTAAACCTGCAAAACACAAGATATTGGACACATTAAGATGCATGTCCCACAGAACAGCAGAGCCAGAGCTTGAGTTGTCATAGGACTGTTTTAAGGGCAGTCAGATTTAATGATTTGACTGTTATGGCTCATGCTATTTATGGTAAAGTTGGGTGGCTTATCAGGTGCCTTCTTCAAGGCGGTGTGTTTCTTTTTTGTCATGTAAATGTAGATGGAATGAATGTCCATACTATAAAGCTCTGTTTCTCCTATCTAGTGTATGGTACAAGCCTCAATACATCAAGATTACACCTCAATAAATCAAGATTAAGTTTACTGAGAAGCTAAAGAAGGAAGAGCAAAGATGTTCTCAAGCCTTTGTACTGACAGCAGAAAATTATATGGTGTCTTGGCTTCATGTTATTGGTGCATTGGCTACCTTTAATTCTTTTGGAGAGCCTATAGATTGAAAGGCTTAACTCCTAGGCCTAAGAAGAGAAGGAGGTCCTCCCAGTCATAAATCAAAGGTATTGTTTACTTGGAGGGTTAGGTGAAGTAGAAATATTAGCACACATAGCCTTTATCTTTTATATTTTATATTAGACAGATTACCTGAGGAAAGATAAAAATAGGATATAGGAGGACTTGAAAATATCTTCATTGTGAATTTTATAAATTAGACAGCTAAAGTTAATTTAATCAACTCTCTCTTTTCACTCTTTTCCTCTTATTTGGATTACAATATTCCCAGGCCAGACAGCCAAGCACAATACCTATTTGGCTTGTCATGGACGGCTGAAAAGCCTTAGGCATGAAAGATGTTCATTACTGCTTGCTCACTGCAGGTCTCTCACATGTTTACCTATGAACACCTCTTTCTCTTTTTTCTGAACAAAATATTGTGTTTGTGTTGAAATTCTCACAACTGCATCTTGCAGAAGGGCTCTGAGTGCACANTGGCAACAGGTTAGGTAACAGGTTTGGCTAGGTTAGGTAATAGGTGATAGGCTGGACTCGATGATCTCTAAGGTCTTTTCCAGCCTTACTGATTCTGTGATTCTGTGATTCTGTGATTCTGTGAAATATAGCGATTCCTGAATTGCTTCATACTTACTGTTGTTATTGATATCACATCTCTCAGGAACAGGTTCTGTGTCGCTCAGCTACTGTCTCACTGCTGTGTGCAGTGCCTCTTTCAAGCATTCTGCTTGCCCTGCAGTGTGGGAATTAATGGCAGTGTCTGATATGGCTATTTCTGCATAGTTGACAGTTACAGACTGTACTTAGCAAAAATATTTCTTTTGGGCAATACTAAAACAAATGGTCCTCCTGAGCACTCCTGAATCAAAACACTGCAAATATTTTGGTTTATATCAAATTAGTATGCAATTATTTCATTGAAATCTTTTTTTCCTGCTGTTTTTATATTTGTTGTTCTCTTCGCTTTGCTTTTTGAGAAGACTGAAGTTTTCTATACATTAATATTGCTGATATTTGAATATGTGAACCTCTAGGGACTTTTCACTGCCTGCATTGCAATGGTTTAAACCTGCAAAACACAAGATATTGGACACATTAAGATGCATGTCCCACAGAACAGCAGAGCCAGAGCTTGAGTTGTCATAGGACTGTTTTAAGGGCAGTCAGATTTAATGATTTGACTGTTATGGCTCATGCTATTTATGGTAAAGTTGGGTGGCTTATCAGGTGCCTTCTTCAAGGCGGTGTGTTTCTTTTTTGTCATGTAAATGTAGATGGAATGAATGTCCATACTATAAAGCTCTGTTTCTCCTATCTAGTGTATGGTACAAGCCTCAATACATCAAGATTACACCTCAATAAATCAAGATTAAGTTTACTGAGAAGCTAAAGAAGGAAGAGCAAAGATGTTCTCAAGCCTTTGTACTGACAGCAGAAAATTATATGGTGTCTTGGCTTCATGTTATTGGTGCATTGGCTACCTTTAATTCTTTTGGAGAGCCTATAGATTGAAAGGCTTAACTCCTAGGCCTAAGAAGAGAAGGAGGTCCTCCCAGTCATAAATCAAAGGTATTGTTTACTTGGAGGGTTAGGTGAAGTAGAAATATTAGCACACATAGCCTTTATCTTTTATATTTTATATTAGACAGATTACCTGAGGAAAGATAAAAATAGGATATAGGAGGACTTGAAAATATCTTCATTGTGAATTTTATAAATTAGACAGCTAAAGTTAATTTAATCAACTCTCTCTTTTCACTCTTTTCCTCTTATTTGGATTACAATATTCCCAGGCCAGACAGCCAAGCACAATACCTATTTGGCTTGTCATGGACGGCTGAAAAGCCTTAGGCATGAAAGATGTTCATTACTGCTTGCTCACTGCAGGTCTCTCACATGTTTACCTATGAACACCTCTTTCTCTTTTTTCTGAACAAAATATTGTGTTTGTGTTGAAATTCTCACAACTGCATCTTGCAGAAGGGCTCTGAGTGCACAGCTGCACTCCACTTCTGCCAACTTCTTTGTAGCATGATGCCCACAAAACATTGTTCTGGGAAAGACTGAGGGCAGACAGCAATTAGAAATTCTTCATAGCCTGTGGTGAGAACCAGATGTACGTTTACCTTTAGGTACTGTCCACAATATGCAGTTTGAAGTCTGTCGGGAGATGGGACTCCAGAATCAAGAAGATGACTCAATACAAATTAAACATCTTGTTCCATTTATTCAGGGTTCAAACAGATAATATATAGCATTTTTTCAGCTGTCCATGCACCTCATTGTAACAGCTGGTTGGTTTATTACTACTGTTCACACATACTAATTAGTGTTTTATTGGTTAAGCGAAGCGAGCCATGCATAAGCCATACTTCTGCTAACTCATGCTCGTTAAGCAATTTTCCTGCCTTTGCAATTACTAGCAAGCACCTGTTGTTTTAAAACTCTTGTCCAAAACATCTTCTTTCTATCTCTGTTGTTCAAGGACATGTTATGAACTATCCGAGAACCTTAAACCTGTGCTTGTGCAGTTTTTGAAAGGGCCCATGCCCTTTAGATTTTAACCATCTCTCTACAGAAGTCCTGCTTGCTACGAGAAAATCATACAGATTTTCAGGCTTGTGAGGAAGCTCTTAAACAACTTTCTATATTCTTCAAAAACATTTGTGCATTTCTTCCAAATTCGAAGTTTATTGAATAGCTAAATATGATGGGAAATGCAAGAAGAAAGAATTTTGTGGAGTTGGAGGCCATATTAATGAGAACATTAACAGATGTGAATTGGCAGGGAAGCTATATAACTGGGAATATCTTCTGAGATCAGCTTCTTCCAAAGAAGATTGACAGTCTCCATGGTGGAGTGCAAGGAAACTGACTCACAAGTTGATTCATATCTTATGACCTTTTAACCTTATATTTGCGAAGAACTGAATGGTCTATATATGAAAGCTTAATAGCTAAACCTCTCTCCTGACTTTCTCCATGCACTCTCCCAGTCCTTCATTTCACCTTTGCAAACAACCTGGGCTTACTGAAACAGGATATAGAACTTGTTTTTAGCAACATGTCTTCTTGGTTCCCTGTTTAGCCTCTTTCTCCACTGTAATGCCCTGTGAGGTTGATACTTATCTATTTGTCCCTGTCTAGCTTCATAAATGCTTAAATTTAATTTACACAATTTTAATACAAAAATCAGACATGGCTTATCTCCACCTCTCTTGTCTCTTTGCGCTGCATTTTATCTGAAAGGCTTCGACATTTAGGAAGAGCCAAAATGTTGGCAGAGAAAAATATCAGTAGGATTTAGGCAGTGCTTACAAAGGAATTTTTGTCTGAAGTAGTCAAGGGAGCTTGTGTGCATGCATAAAATACACTATTCAGATTTTGCACATCTAATCCTGGACAACCAGCAGATTAAGGTGTTAAGTGGCTGCTGAGATCATGGGAAGGTTTCTGAGATCATGGGGACGTTGTTGAGATAAATTACAAAGTCACATTTAGTTGTGTAGTTCTACCTCCAGAACTGATTTAGTGAAGACAACTCTAGATAAATATATGTCTGTTTGCGATGTAATGGTTCAAAAAAAAGCCCCCAAAGTTGATTCACCTCAATAAATCAAGATTTTTCTTAGTAATAATTTTAAATTTTGAAATTTCATAGTACAAATGAAAGCAAATACAGTCATACCTTGCTAAATCATGCTTCTCCTTTCGTTGCCTCAGATCCTTGTGGGGTTTTTTTTGGTGAAAACTCCTCAGTTTCTCATGGCGTTTTCCAGTCTGTGCATGTGCAGTACCTCTGCTGCGCCAAGGAGGGGAACTGGCACTCCTCTGTGGGGTAGGATGGCTACTCCCTGAGGAGCAGGGGGGGTGACTCCTCTCACTGTATTGGGCACTGTGGGAGCTCTTTTCCTGAGGCTCCGTATCGCCAGGCGCTGTGTGTTCACAGAAGGGGTGGAGTACCGAGGCCTCCTGGGACTTCCCTAGGTTCCAGGGAGGGATGGAGTGCCAAGGTTTCTTGAGACTCCCTGTCACCAGGGATGGGTGGAGCAGACCCCCTTCACTTCCCTGTCCAGTCACACAATGGGGGGATGCACCAGGAATGCCCCCCCCGCCACTCTAGAGCTCAGGGGGCAGGGTGAAGAGCATAGGTTTTTGCACATTCATGATGTGGCTATCTTGGTAGATCAGGGCATTTGCAGCAGCTGAGAAGACCTGGTGAATTTCAAGGTATTACTGTACTTGTATAGTTAGTAAAGATAATAAAACTTACTATTTGCATTTAATTTAATAAGACAATGCATCTGTTAAATACCACAGTTGTGTTCAGTTACTCTGAGACAGGATTTTTCCAAATTGGTTTGCCATGAATCCTTATTCATTAGTTTCTACTGTCACCCCCTCAAAGATTATTTTTGTTGATGTAGTTGTTTCTTGTTTATAAATGGCAAAAACCTGTGTTAGCCCTCAGCTGGAAGTTATTTTCCTTCTGGCTGATGATGTGTCTTCCTACTACTATGCCAAACATTGCCAGAAACCATTTAATTGTTTAAAATATAAAATGTCTGTGCATGCTACTTCTCCAGTATTGTAACAGTAATTCTGCAACTTCCTTATGTGATAGTATCTCATCAGTAGATCATTTTAATGCTGTGTAGATAAATAATGCCTCCTGAAAACTGAGATCTGTAAGATTGGATACTGAAATATTTTTCCCAAAACTGGTTTATTCTTCACAGCATTTGAAATAGTGGTGAAGCTTTACATCAACATAAACAATAGCTTCAATAAGTACACTGGCTGGTTTTGCACATGTTTCAAAATAGATTTTTTAAACTTTAAAAATATTTCAGGGGAGTATTGGGAGAATAGAATGGGACGACAGAAAGTGAATGCTCTCAGGAAACATCTGTTCTTTTTTTCTCCTATAAAATTAAAAAAGATAGCATATTTTAATTCAAAATAAGTTTTGAAAAATTATGGACAAGTATTATATAAAACCCACTGGAAATCTTGCTCTTCTAAAAGGCAATCACAGACTTCCTAAACTTAAGTGTTTCTTGTAATAGCTAGAATATATTAGATGGAAGGAAAAATCACAAAATCAACCCACTGTGTTTGGTATAGTTGGTCTCTTTTCTCAAAACCATCTTCTACAAGAAGCCAAACTTAAAGTACTATGCAATCCTTCTATCTTCTTACTTTGGCTTAGGGAGTTCAGCTACGGTTTGGGATATCTGAGTGACGCTAGGTGGCATAAAGTATGAAAGAGGCCCATGAAAATAGCACAGTAAAGTCATGGGGGACACACATCTCAGAAGAATGACTGATTTCCCAACTGCTGTCTCTTTGGGACTCTCATATGAAACCAGATTAATGGCTATTTACCAAATTTTAGAACAAAAAAATATTTGACTATGAATTAGAAAGTTGGAAGCAACTGTTTCAAGCCAGAGGAATTTCTGTTAGTTTTAACTCTTTTAGTATCAAGAGAGGGAAACATATACTATTATTCCTAAAAAGTAACTAAAAACTCAATCATCAACATATTTTACAAGCCGTTTTTGAAGTAGAAACTGAGCTTTGTAGATAAGTTTGAAGGTGCAGTGAAAATTACTGTCATAGGTTCATGGAAACCATCTACAATGGATTTGTCTAATACTTTATGTAATTTGTTGATAGGAATATTATGAAAATTGCAGAAGAACATAGTCCAACAGCGGGAAAGCAAAGTTTTTTTCATTGTGGATTTTAGATCAGCATGGGGGAAGATGAAGAGGGAAGTGCCTCAAAGACATCAATTCTTACAAGTCTAGTTCTCTGGTCGGTGCAGAAGGTGAAAAGAAAGAGAAAAGGAAAGGGAAAAAGAGAAAAGTTTCAGTAGTACTACATTTTCTTAAAATAAAAACTTATTCCCTTGACAATTCTGTCATTTATAGCACATTCTTTATGAATATATTTGTCTGATAAAGATATTCTGTAAATCAAGAATGTATATTTTACTTCAGTACACAAAATATTTAAGATTTTCCTACTGACATAATAAAGTTTAAAATATATTCCAGAAAAGTTTAAAAAAAATCCCAAAACACACCAGTAAAATATGTTGGCAACTATTATAACTGTTATCTTGCCGTCATGGAAAAAAAAACATTTCTGGGAAACTAGAAGAAGATTGAAAATGCACCCATTTGCTATTAGTTTGAAGACTAAATGCTAAGTTGGCATGTATGGGAGTAAGGTCAACTTAATATAAAAAATAAATATTTGAATAAACTAATATATTTTAAAACAGATTTTGCCATTAAAAAGGCAACAAGAACATCAGTTTAAAATTGACAATTTGTTGGAGAAAGTAAGTTTTACGTCTAAGTAAATAATTTCTTCTTAGACATTACACTATGACACCCTTACTTTCAGCCATTTTGTTTGAACTCACTGAGGATGCACAGAAAATCATTACACATTTTGAAAACAGTAACCTAGGATCTATTAAAGATGAGGAAATCATTAATGCAACAGCTGTCTTTGGATTTCATATGAAGTCATAGTTTAGTCATAGCTCTTGTATACGACCATTTGAAAAATCTTTTTTTCAGGAATTCACTTTTGAGGAAGAGCAACAACTGATGAAACAAAATATATCAACAACCACAGCAAATTAGTGTATGGCACAAGTAGGTTAAAGTTTATATAATAACCAATTTAAACTGAGGGGATTTTCCATAATTGTCTTGCGAGGCTTTACATCTGATGCCTACATATCAGCGGTCTGTCACAACACGAGTCCTTGCATATATGAGTACAGAGGCGGTACTTATTGAAAGTAATAGGATGCTTATATCTTGTAAACTTTTGAAGACATAACTTTAACTGTCACACTTTGACCACCAAGGCTACATAAACAATCATAATTATGATTTTTAAAAATCCTTGCAGAGATTCCATGATGGTCAGTATATTATACTGTAAACAGTTCTCTTCAAAGTGCCCCAAGGCGCCTTTCACCCAACAGTGCCTAGATCTGCAGTTATAAGTCCAAACTACCATAAACAGAGATTTCAAAAATCCAATTTAACATAGTAGTGAGTGTCCCCGCCTCTCATGAGGGTGATTGGGGGTTTGATTCCCTCCAGGGAGGCAGTGGTGCAGCTTAAGAGTTGGACTTGATTGTTGTGAGTACCTTCCAACTCAGAGGATTTTGTGATTCTGTGATCTGATCTTTCATAAAAAGCTAAGAAACTCAAAATTAACAAAATGGAAACATTAATTCTTCTGAATATATCAGAAATTTCTCAACCAAATTCTACTAAGTTGTGGCTGTGTCAGTCTGGAATTTCGGACTGACTTTACTCTTATTAAATGCATTGCAAAAGTGTAAATGATTAAGACATCAGTTTTAAAGCTGAAAATTATTATGAAAAAATAAAATAAATCTCTTATCTTCCTTGAAGCATAAACTAACGTCCATTTAAGTAAAATTATTTTTTTTCCACTTCCCAAAGTTCAGAAATCTTCTGAGTAGCTAGACCTTGGAGTTCCTCGTAGATATACTTGGCAGTGTCCTTAGAAATTATTTAGAATCTCCAAAGAGGGAAGGATTCATGTATGTATCAAATGCCAATATAATTAATCTGGGAAAAATGTGCACACTTGAGTGACTGTTTCTTACATAGGGATATACTGCTCTGTGGGGATATATTTAAGAATAAAACTATAAAATGGATTAAGAGAACATTTCAATTGTATTTTTAATTAAAATTGAATGGTAGTAGGTTTTTTTTCCCAAAGCATAAGAAAAACGTTTTTGGTATATTTTCATTTGACAAGACCACTCAGTCTTTGACAGAAGAAGCTAAGTGGAAAAAAAATTCCTTTCATTGCTAATCCTTTTGTTCCTCTAAAAGAAAAAACAAATCATATTTTAACTTTCTTCTGGTGTCACAAAAAGTACTCATAGACTGCTTCACTAGCAGTAAGTCTCTGTGTACTAAACTGTAATTATCTCAAAGTTTTTAAAACTCATTAATATTAATTACTGCAATTTTAATAATGATAATAAATACATGCTGGAGAAATCTTCAGTATCTATACACCTTTTGTTATGAGCTATTTCTGTCATCCTTAAAGGATATATCAACATAAAGCTACACAAAATCACTAGGAACAATAAGGAAAAATTAAGATACAGCTTTTGGAGTTTACTATGTACAAGATAGAATTGGTAAAGATGTTTCTGGAACTTTTACCTGAATTTTTAATCCCATCCGCTCCACTCAAGTTTCCTTCTGTTTGCTTTGTATTGGGCACCCACTCTAGCACTGGTTGAACATTTCTCAAATCGAGGGGAAACATGGAAAAAATTATCTTGATTGGGAGCCCATGTGGTTTTATAATTATGGTGGTCCTTGAGGCGATGTCCTGAGCAGGACAGCAGTCTAGACTATGCCTGCTCCACCTCCTGAAGGGCTATTCTGGCCATTGAACTCTTACTGAAAAAACACCAGTGCCATATCTTACTATTCAGCCTTTTCTGAGGCTGAGTTACAACACAGAAGTCACAACACGGAAGTATTCATCAGACTTTAAACATATGAAGACTTATCTATATGATTAGCGTGGGAAAATATACATTCTGTACCGCTGTTTAAATTTCAGGATGCTTTTAAGCTTCTAATTTGTCACTCATGTAGGCTCTCAGTGTGCTGGCTGCCATTTCCCATGTCCTCCATACCTAAGATATCATATTCCCACCACGTTTTATATGTCTGAAACTACTATTTTTGGATCTGAAATCTGAGTTCTGAGAAACTGAAAGTTCTGTCAATCATTTTAACTGAAACCAATTCAGCTTAAAAAGTGTGCAGAAATATATACAGTAGGTTCTCCTTTATCGCACACCCGTGGTCGTATTTGGGACCCGCGGAACCCGAATTCTACGTTGAATGGCAGCCACACTGCCACTGCTGCCACTGCTAACTCCGTGGTTGCTGCAGCTGTGGCCGCCACTCCTGCCCCCGCAACCATCACCCATGCTGCGGCCACTGCCCGTGCTGCCCCCGCTGCTGCCCACGCCCCCACTGCTGCCTGTTCTGCTGCCTGAGCTGCGGCTGCCACAGCAAGTTGGGCATGTGCAGTTGTGAAATGGGTCTCCTAAATGGCTAAAAAATCATGCCGTTAAGATCTGAAACTGCAATATGGGGGGCATGAAGTGCAAGAGGGCTGACTGTACTTGATGAATTATGAACATGATCTTGTAATTTGGAATTATGTAAGAGCTAGGAAAGTGCTTTCAATGAGATATATTCAAATAATTATTTTGTGAAGATGGCAAGCTGGAATGGTTAATGTTCACCTTGTTGGATTTTACCATAGCAGCTGAGGTGTTCCAATAAGTAAGGCTGCATTGGGCATACATGAATGATACAGATGTCGAGTTAAAAAGTTGCCAGTGGTGTACATGATTTGTCTGCAGCACTCAGCTCTCATTCCCTGCAGCTGCTCTTGAATGTTCACAGTTGTGGAGTCTCACACAATTTTACCATCATAAGAGAGAGTTTCTTACTTGGCTTTCTGCAGATGATCCTGATCCAGAGCAGACCATAATCTGTGACTCCAAGGTTGGGATACATCTGATCTGGTTTCAGATGTCTGCAGTAAGACTCATATGAGTCACTGGGATGAGGTAAATCCCACCCTGAAAATGCTTCTTTCATTTTGTTAACTGTACACACACAGAATTACACACAGAATATTATGNAGGGGAAGGACAACCTCCCTATAAAGGTTGTTTAATGTAAATTGGTTCAGTGATGAATGTTTACTTTTCATTGCTGCTGAATTCAGTATATTACATCAAGGACAAATGTCCACTGCATATGTTCCTGTGATTGTTTTGTGCAAAACAATGGAAAATACCATATGCAATAGAGGTTGGTTTTCACGTGGGTGTCCTATAAGCTATGACCAAACAGAAAGAAACCTTTTCATCAGAATGATGACATGCTTGTAGGGTCAGATCCTCTGCTTATTCTTACTAGTGTAAAGGGGAAGTATTCTTGCAAAGGTCAATAGAGAGAAACTGTTAACATTATTCCTATGGTGTCAAAAGTCTGTAATTACTCAAATATTCTGCTTTTGGCAATGTATTGCTACAATTATATACATTTACTATATAAGGGAATATAAGCTACATTTTTTGTGCCATTTTTCCCAGGTCTGCAAATGTTTTAGGTCTGATTCTTATTGTTCTCAACGTCTTTGAAGGACAAAAATTTAATGAATATATTTAGGTTTGCCTGTAATTTCCTTCGTTCATCAAATTCACTAGTCAATTAATAGATAAGTCACTATATCCTTTTTTTAACTATACATATATGCAACTTTCTCCTCCTCTTAATCTCATGGAAACAAAGGGATTTCAATTTTAGTGTTGTAAAACACAATTAATTGAAAGAAAAGTCAGATGTGGGTTGTCTTCTTGCTTAGGTTCCTCCAAACATATTTACCTCTGGTTTGCTTTTTACAATTATGTTAAAAATATAGTTTAAATGGAGTATAAACCAAAAAACTGTATTTATCATTTGCTTTGAGGAAAAATATTTTGAGAAAATGAAAACAGTCCAATTAAGAGAATCAGAATTTTTTCTCTCAGTTTTATGAAATTTGAGAAAATCTAATAAAATTAGGAAAGTAATAAAATTTAGCAGTTGCGTGGATGGTCCAGAACCTGAAATATTTTAGAATAAATAAAAATTAATACTAACATCTGCATGTAAATATTACATTATGAAAATAAGTGCTGTATTTCAAAATGCTTTCAAGCTTAACCAAAAGCTGAGCCATACAGAACCTTCAATTGAAGAAGACAATACAGGGTGTGTCAACGAAGAAGGATGGAGGAGAACATACATCTGCAAACCACAGACGCCAAAGTACAATCCAGTCATGAGTAAATTTACCCAGCTGGCAGAACGAAAAATTCAAATCAAGACCAATAGTGCCAAACAAAATTATTCTGGTTCAAATACACAGTTCCAGACCTGAAGCTGTCCCCAAATTCTTCCCAGATGTCCTAACTCTAGTCAAACATTTCACTGTGAAGTCATGCTGTGAGCCCTCTCTGGCTGTAAGCCCTCTCAGAGCTCCAGCAGGGCAGATGAGTTCCAGCAGCTTGGAAGGGTGCATCTGGAGAGGCAGATGAGACATTGAGCTGCTCCCAGACTTTCCAGATCAGATTTCACTAGAACCAGGGCAAGTTTTAGGGAAAGGTAATAATATTTAAGGACATAGCTGCAAAACATTTAAAATATATTATTCCCATCAATTTAAATTACATTATTCTTGTAAGGAGACAGCTAATTGGTGAGTTATTAAATATTTACTTCTCTGGTACATATATAGTCAAAATACCCCACACAATAACACAAGAATGTGTGTTACAACACGTTGCATCTGTACCTTTTTGACATATGATCCAAAGAACAACAGACCTTTCCCAATGAAAAGGGTATTAAATCAGTTCAGCATTTCCTTCAAATAGATAAACACACCTTATTTCACGCAGTCCTCCTAAAATTTCTTAATGATGATCATATTGAAGTAAGATTAAAGTCTTTAAACTGAAAATAAATTCTGTCTAAAATTTTACTCAGTTCTCAAACTTGTAATAGAACACAGTTTTCAAATGGATCTAAACTCTTAGTAGGGGTTATGATAGAAAAGAAAGGAAAGGATCAGAAATTTAATGTGTAGTTTTTAATAGATGTATTTATATCTCTATTTATATATCTCTCAGTAGTCGGCTGTATTAAGTGTTTCTACATTTATCCCAGTTGCTCCTTTGGGTGACCATCTGGAACAATGGTTACTGTTACCAGGAGTTATGTCCTGAACATGCTCTCTTTCCACTGTGCAAGGCATATGCATAAAACCAAGTTATGATTTAAGTATAGAAATATATGCATGTTATCAGTGTGATCCAAACTTGTGTTTCCTCAAAATTGTTTAGTCTGAATTGCATTTAATAATGCTGAGGTTGTTTTCATATTCACAATGAACTCTCCAGAATTATTTGGGTTTTTTTTCAAATAGAGGGAGATCTCAAGGTTTTTGAAAAGAATTGGAAAGACAGACTATTTTACCAATCCAAAGCACTTTATGAAATCCACTTTAGTACCATGAAATCCACTTTAGTACAGTGGTAAGTGTCCCTGACTCTCATGCTGGAGACTGGGGCTTTGATTCCCACCAGGGAGGCAGTGGTGCCATTGAAGAGTTGGACTCAATGGTCCTTGTGGGTCCCTTCCAACTCAGAATATTCTGTGATTCTGTGAAAAGCCTTTACTATGTGTTCAATGCAACACCTGCACTCAAAACTTTTTGCAAAATATATTCCTAAATGAAGGGTTGGGAATTATTAAAATCATTGTCAAGCATGACGCATTGTATTGCATCCTCACGATGGAGATCTATGGATAAATTAACCTGATTTGGAAAGTCTATCTACACTTAAAAGTGTTTTTACTCTAAGTTTGGTGGTCTCAGTCTTGTCCAAGCATAGGACAAGAGGTAAAGGGAGAAACTGATACACAGGCAGTTCCACCTGGATATGAAGAACTTCTTAACTATGTGGTTGACTGAGTACTGGAACAGATTGTCCAGTGGTGGTGGAGTCTCTCCCACTGAAGATATTCAAGAGTGATCTAGATGTAATCCCATGCTGTGTGGTCTGGGATGATCGTGCCTGAGCAGGAAGGCTGGACCAGATAACCCCCTGTGGTATCTTCCAACCTTACCAGTTCTGTGATACCCCAGGAGATTCAAGCAGTTACATTCACTCCTTACTGTACTGCAGACACCTTGAGGCAGGGCTGTGGGCGGTGCTATGAGGAGGATGTCTAAACTTGTGTAAACAAAAGTGTTTCCATAGTTCTGGATCTAGAAGGACATATAAGTGTCCATTTTGACAGTTTAGCAGATCGAGGCCATTGGTACTCTTTCTTTTGGTACTGTTTTGTAAGGTGACCTGGGACTGAGGGCTTGTGGGTCATGGGGTGACACCGTGTTAGATTCCAGTCAGAACAGCCATGTGCCAAGAACAAAATAACCTGGACTACACGCAGAGTTTGTGTAGCTGACGCTGAGTTCAATACTAACCCTTATTTAAAGGAATCAAGAATTTTTTTAAGGCCCTGTTAGGCTGAGAGCCTGAAGTAATGGTTTAGCCATATGTCTGGCTGTCATCAAGACCCAAATTCTGATCTGGGATTTGATGCTCGTGACCTTTGTGGCTGTGGAAAAATTGTTTTTCTACACTGTGTGTGCAGAAGGAAACAATGATATTCCTCCTCCTTCTCCTCCTCCTCTTCCTCTTCTTCCTCTTCCTCCTCATAGAGAAGTTATGCAAATTCATTAATGACTGTTTGTGAGGGGCCTTGGAGTAGAAAATCACTCCATAATTGCTAAGTATTATTTAATAGATGTTTTAGAGTAGGAATCTCCTTCAGAATTACCCTCCTCAATGTTTCATTAAAATGTCATCATGCTCTCTTGTAAATTATAGTGGTAGATTATGTGCTTGCCAGTATAATGAAGCATGAAGGATTATAGACATCTCTCCCCCTAAATAAATTAATTCGAAAGAAGTTATCACTACTGTGGTCAGAGTGTAGGTCTCTCGTTTATCACATGCATGACACTAGTCATATACTGAACCTCATTTATTTTTATAGATTATTGTAACATTAATTTGAAACTCCTATTTTTAGTTCTCAGACTAAATAACATTATTAGCCTTTTTGGGATAATTTTTGGCTCATGAGTAGGAAGCATCTTCAAGATATTGCTTTACAAACATAGATTTCTATAAATAGCTACAAAACTAGGACATCTTTCAAGAGAAATACAAAGATAGGGAAACAGGCTTTTACATACTTTTCCTGGCTTTTTTATACTATTTCAGTATAAGGATTATATGTAGTGGGACCATCAATGTCTGTTTTCTCAATCAAAAAGAACATTATAGGGGAATAATTTCACTTTGGACGAAAAAGCTCAAACTAGGGACCTGCATTACTCAAATGAAAACTGATATTCAGGAGAGACAGCAAAACTTAATGTTCTGGGGAACAGAACATGCTGTTAAATGTCTATGGCACCAGTGCAGCGGGAAAATGTCTGGTCATGCTATTTGCCAAATAACTGTTATTTGTGAAGGAGTAACTCCAAACTCATATCCTACTGCTTTGGCACATTGAATGATTCAATAAACGAACACAGACGCTGAACCTGGTGATGTACTGTATGTAATTACAGAAAAGATTGTAAAAGATTGTAAAGAATTTTTCCTAGTAAATGTTAAAAAGAATGCATTTTTTAAACTTTCAGTGTTACAGTGTATCAATCCAGTCTGGATGAGCAAAGAGCTCCTGAAGGAGCTGGGGGAGAAAAAGAGGATGTACAACCTTTGGAAAAAAGGGGAGGTGAGTCAGAGTCTGTTCAAGGAAGCTGTGAAGCGGTGCAGGAGGAAAACCAGAGAGGCGAAAGCCCAGACAGAGCTCAACCTAGCTGTCTCTGTCAAGGATAATAAGAAAAGTTTCTACAAGTACATTAACAGTAAAAAGAAAGGCAGTAACAGCCTCCACTCCCTATTGGATACAGAGGGCAATATAGTAACCAAAGACGAGGAGAAAGCAGAAATACTTAATGCACACTTTGCCTCTGTTTTCAATAGCAAAACAAACTGTCCGCAGGACAACTGGACCAGCGGTNTTTTTCTACACTGTGTGTGCAGAAGGAAACAATGATATTCCTCCTCCTTCTCCTCCTCCTCTTCCTCTTCTTCCTCTTCCTCCTCATAGAGAAGTTATGCAAATTCATTAATGACTGTTTGTGAGGGGCCTTGGAGTAGAAAATCACTCCATAATTGCTAAGTATTATTTAATAGATGTTTTAGAGTAGGAATCTCCTTCAGAATTACCCTCCTCAATGTTTCATTAAAATGTCATCATGCTCTCTTGTAAATTATAGTGGTAGATTATGTGCTTGCCAGTATAATGAAGCATGAAGGATTATAGACATCTCTCCCCCTAAATAAATTAATTCGAAAGAAGTTATCACTACTGTGGTCAGAGTGTAGGTCTCTCGTTTATCACATGCATGACACTAGTCATATACTGAACCTCATTTATTTTTATAGATTATTGTAACATTAATTTGAAACTCCTATTTTTAGTTCTCAGATTAAATAACATTATTAGCCTTTTTGGGATAATTTTTGGCTCATGAGTAGGAAGCATCTTCAAGATATTGCTTTACAAACATAGATTTCTATAAATAGCTACAAAACTAGGACATCTTTCAAGAGAAATACAAAGATAGGGAAACAGGCTTTTACATACTTTTCCTGGCTTTTTTATACTATTTCAGTATAAGGATTATATGTAGTGGGACCATCAATGTCTGTTTTCTCAATCAAAAAGAACATTATAGGGGAATAATTTCACTTTGGACGAAAAAGCTCAAACTAGGGACCTGCATTACTCAAATGAAAACTGATATTCAGGAGAGACAGCAAAACTTAATGTTCTGGGGAACAGAACATGCTGTTAAATGTCTATGGCACCAGTGCAGCGGGAAAATGTCTGGTCATGCTATTTGCCAAATAACTGTTATTTGTGAAGGAGTAACTCCAAACTCATATCCTACTGCTTTGGCACATTGAATGATTCAATAAACGAACACAGACGCTGAACCTGGTGATGTACTGTATGTAATTACAGAAAAGATTGTAAAAGATTGTAAAGAATTTTTCCTAGTAAATGTTAAAAAGAATGCATTTTTTAAACTTTCAATGTTACAGTGTATCATTCTTGCTATCCCAGTCAGTCCTTTTTTGAAATTATTTTTAAATGGAACCGCACTGAAAACCATAGAAAAATGAATGAATCAATGAAGCTGGAGAGCTTAAAAGTGAAATTTAGATTCTACTTCCTGAGCTGTAAAAAAAAGTCAGTTGAGGATAAAACCAACAAACATTAATATAATACATTCAGATAATCATTCACATTCAGTTGGTCCAATTTTGTTCACTCAGATCACAAAGATGAATTGAATATTACCCTCTTAATAGTGGGGAGCAAACAAACAACACAGACAAAGAAGCAGATCTAAGTATTCAAATTAGGATCTTGCATCCTTAGGTAGTCTGACCTGGCTGATCACTTTTCTTTCTCAGAGGAAATGAGTCTTTCATATATATGGCTTCTCTTGGAAATGAGTTTCCCACCTGCAACTAATCTCCTCTATATTACCCTCTGCAGGCTTCTGGCAGCAGTGTCATCCAGAGTCCTTAGAAGCCTGAGATTCCATTTGGCAGTCAGAAGAACCTTTCAGATAAATCAGTTGTACAGCCCTAGTTTTTCCTGTGTTATTGAATTAATGACTTGGGAAATACTTTCATTTAAAAGAGGTAAATGAAAAGTAAATGTGCACCCATGGCAATTCTTTTTTGGAGCAATTGCTCCTGTATAAAGTTAAGTGAAAACCTCTAGTTGTACATTAATGTGTCTTACCTAGTCTTCACATAGCAAGAGAAATTTTGTCTCTTTATTTCTGTGTAAGTTTGCTGCATATTTTTATTCTGAATAGCAGTTGCACAATAATTCTTGACAATATAAGTATTCACTCTATTAAAATCTGTTTGTTATGGATATTAGAATACAAAGTCTGCTTTGCTTCTTAATTAAATGCCCATACTCCATACAGCCTTTAGCCTGTCAGTTATTCAAAGTTATTTCAGGTCATGCTCAGTTTAAAAATTAATTGAAAAGCAATTAGTCCACAAGGATATAGCCGTCAACTGCAATTTTGACTGACAGTGGGATAAAAGACTGGATGTAATTCTGCAACTTTAAAAAGCATTTTATGGATGTTTTTAAATTTGCCACAAGAATATATGACTTTAAACTGATCTTGGCATACATCTATTCATCTATGTAATGCAGGACCATCATAGGAAAAAAAAATTATATAGGAATCATTTTGAGATACCTGTCATTAACTATTATTTCATCAAAAATGCAACTGCCATTCTGAAAAAGCCAAACAAAACCAAACCCCAACTGAAATCCAAAAAAAACCCCCAGTAAACCCTCTCTAATTTTATAATTGAATTGATTTACTAGACTTACAGTCTTTCAAAGGTCTGAGAAGTCATGATGATGGATCTCTAATACGTGATATATCCACAGCATTCCTAACAATGCAGGAGACTGAACAACCAGAAAGACATTAATACTTAACAATGCTACATAAAGAAAAAATTTCCAGGGTGCTGATTGTGGTTCATCAAACATCCAATGTTGATCATGACAAACAAATGGAATTGGCAGAATCTGAAGGAAAATGCAGCAAGGCATTGAATTTGGGCCTTGCTGAACCAACTGGTTGCCCTTGACAGCCTAGACTAAGGTGTTTAAAACACGGGGGAAAAGATAAGGTTGTGATATCAGGTGTAGGTTAACACTTTAAAATGAGTAAATTCTTTCTTTCTGAAGCAATATTAAAAGTTTGAATCTGTTCCGAACCTTCACTTACAACCTGGTAGTGGCACTGTGTTCTGCATTATTGATTCACTTCTGCTAAAATGGTGATACATGCGGGTGATCTTTTTGACGATTAAATTTAGTATTTGGGGAAATAGGGTGTATCTTATTTAGGTAATTGTGATCCACCTATCTTCATGGATCAGGGGCTTTGCAGCAACTGACAAGATGAGGGAATTGAGTCCACCATTAGCAAGTTTGCAGATGATACCAAGCTGGGCGTAAATGTTGAACTGCCAGAGGGCAGAAGGGTCCTTCAGAGGGACCTTGATAGGCTAGCGAAATGGGCAGATTCTAATAAAATGAGATTTAACAAGTCCAAATGCTGGATTCTTCACTTTGTACATAACAACCCCATGCATCACGGTTGGCTGAGGGATGAGTGGCAGGAAATTGGTGAAATGGAGAGCGATTTAGGAGTATTGGTTGACAGGAAACTTAATATGAGCTAACAGTGTGCACAGGTGGCTAAGAGGGCCAATGGCATCCTGGCCTGTATCAGAAGCGGTTTGACCAGCACGACTAGGGAGGTTGTTCTTCCCCTGTCCTCAGCACTGCTCAGACCACATCTTGAGTACTGTGTCCAGTTCTGGGCTCTCCAGTTTAAGAAGGATGTTGAGCTACTCGAGAGGGTCCAGAGAAAGATGACAAGGATGGTGAAGGGACTGGAGAACAAGCCCTATGAGGAGCGACTGAAGGAGCTGGGGTTTTTAAGCCTGGAGAAGAGGAGGCTCAGAGATGACCTCATTGCTGTTTACAGCTACCTGAAGGGAGGCTGTAGTCAGGTGGGTGTAAATCTCTTCTCTCAGGCTGCCAGCACCTGAACTAGAGGACATGACCTCAAGCTACGCCAGGGGAGGTTTAGACTGGATGTTAGGAAGAGCTTTTTCACAGAGTGTGTTCTCTCATTGGAATGTTCTGCCCAGGGAGGTGATGGAGTCACCATACCTGGCGGTGTTTAAGAAAAGACTGGATGAGGAACTCAGTGACATGGTCTAGATGATGGGAGGGTAGAATGGAGGCAGCATAGTTCCACGGTGTGGGTTCAATCTCTTTGGGTTCGATCCCTGGGAGGGCATTTACTTGGGAGTTGGACTAGATGATCCTTGGGGTCCCTTCCAACTCAGAATAACTTGTGAACCTGTGAACCACCTCTAAATTCGAGGTATTACTGTTATCCGCAATCCAGGCCTGAGGATGTTTCAAAAATGCTCCTGCAACTTGAGGCTTTAGAAATGGAGATCTGCTTTAACTAAACAGTTGTGGTGAATAGTCAGGGTGATGTATTCAAAAGTCAGTTTTCACACATATCTTTAAATACAGTCAGGCTCTTCTTTTAGGAATACTAGCAGGACAGATAGAGGAACAATCTCTCATTTTCATTTTTAAGATTCTACAGTGTGAGTACCTAGAAATACGAGCTTAAATGAAGTTGATAGTGAAGAAGTAGCACATAGGTAGCTACTTTAAACTAGGATAATAGTATTCTGTCTAGGAGTCATCTGTCGGTGGCTACAGAGTGCTTTAGAGACAAATCTAGTAAACACATAGCACAAATGGTCATCTTTCAACTGTCTGTTTTATCTGAGAAAACAGATGTATTTAGCACGAAGTATAGATGTGAAAATTTGCTAGGCTTAACTTCCTATCTAAGAAGTTAAGATAAGTAAATATAAGGAACATTTAAAATGCTATTTGGCTTTCTAGATAAATAAGATTCCTTTAAAAATATGGTTTATCAAAGAAGATCAGGAAAAAATAGGGATTTCCAGCAAGAAGATAGTTACTTTTGGAATACAAATCTTCTGGATTTCTGAAAAGCGTGCTGAAACTGTAGGCAAGTGTATCTATGAATGCTTAAAGACAGGATTATTTTTTTTTCTACCCAGAACTCTCAATTTGATCCTGAAATTTATCTTGGATGTAAAGAATCACAGAGTCATAGAATATGCTGAGTTGGAAAGGATCCACAAGGATCACTGAGTTCAACTCCTGGCTCTGCACAGGACAGCCAGTCACAAGACAAGAGTCACACCATGTGCCTCAGAGTATTGTCCAAATGGTTCTTGAACTCTGTCAGGATTGGTGCTGTGACCACTTCCCTGGGAAGCCTGTTCCAGTGCCCAAACAAATTCTGTGTACAGAGCTTTTACCTGGTATCCAACCAAAACCTGCCTTGATTAGATTAATGATATTTCCTAGAGTCCTCTCATTGGTCTTGAGAATCAAGAGATCAGTGCCTGCCCCTCTGCTTCTCCTCACAGGAAGTTGTAGACAGCAATGAAGTCTCCTCTAAGTCTCTTCTAAGTTTTCCTTCTGCAGGCTGAATACACCAAGTGACCTCAGACTATCCTGAGGAAAAAAAAAAATCAGAAAATTAGATCAGGAAAAAATAAACATGAGATTGGCAAAACCTTGGATGGAAAATGGATGACTGAACTACATATTTGCCTTCTATTATGAAAAGTTTTGGAAAATAAAACAGAAAGTCATATTCAGAAAAATCAAAATGTGTCATTTTTATGGCCATCTGCTATAAGAATACAACTGTCCAGCTGTGCTACATTGTGATAAGTGAGAAAAATGACCACTTAGGGTCTGCAAAGTGACAAGACTGAAATCTTGTTTCATGCCTCCCTCACTACAGGGGTTTTCTGTTCCACCATACCATTTATTAAACTCATATTCCAGGACAAACCTAAGTTGTAATACATGGTAATTCATGGAAAGCAAATTTAAGTTACAGTTATCACAAGACACAAGGGAAAACAGATTAAGTAATGGACTGCAAGCAAAGAGTTTCTCCTGATTCTAAAGGTTATCACAGATTCTGGAATTTCCCCCAGCACTTAGAAATATAAATGCTGGTTTTCAAACCAGTATCAACCGACAATGTCAACGTTTCTTTACGTCAGTTATTTGAAAATGTGCTTAGGCAGAATATCAGTAATTGTTATTATATTGTATATATTGTTATGTATATTGTTATATATATTGTAATTGTTTAAGGTTTCTTTTTACCTTCATCTGTATCTCCAGTGCTTAGTTAACAAAGTGAATAAAAGAATATCTCTAGGATAGTGGTCCTAGCATCACAGGGACTATCACACATGGTAGCTTCAGACCTACTTACAGTTCACTAAAATCAGAAAGATGAGTCTTTTCAGGCCTGATATTATTAAAGAGAAAAATAAATGAATAAACCATACTTTTCCAGGATCCTTGTAAAAGGTAAATAAACTGTATTAAGAATAAGCAATCAGAAAAAAACAAAATGAACAAACCAGCACAATTCAGTTATTAAAGAATGGCACACAGAATCACAGAATCACAGAATCAGTAAGGTTGGAAAAGACCTTAGAGATCATCGAGTCCAACCTATCACCTATTACCTAACCTAGCCAAACATAATTAGTTTTGAATTAAAACATACAGATGCTTACAGGTCACCTTTAGAGAAAGTCGTTATCAAAAAATGTGTAACCTGTGAGGATAAAGGACAACTTCTATTTTCACTCTCCACCACATGACAGAAGAAAGTTGCTGGAAGCTGCTGAATCAAGCTCCTGTCAGTACATTTGAGGCTTTCTGTTGAAACTTTGTTTTTCCTATCAAATTCAAATGAAGGAGAAAGAAAAAGAACAACAACAAAAAAAACCCTCTACAAGTGTTGGGATTACACTTTCATTTAAGTTACCTAGAGAGGGGAGATAAATTTGGTGGCCTTAGGGGAGCTTCAGGTCAAGTCCTACAGGACTCCTAACTAGAAAGGCATCTTCTGCAGATTGTAAAGGTAAGACAGTTAAAAGCAGAAAAGTGTCATAAGTAAAAAAAAGAAAAAAAAAGAAAAAAAAGAAAAACAAAGTGGCCAAAGAATTAATCATCAGCAAGAAAAGCCATTTATAGTGCAGATCTTTCAATTTTATTATGTTGTTTTGGAAAAAGTGTGATTATTTGCTCTAATGTTATGTGCAAAGGCAGTATTAGATAGAAGTAATAGAATGAAATGTTCTGAGAGAGCTGTATGCAAATATACAGCTAAGTACTCTGTTAATAGATATGGGGGATCCATGCCTGCTGAATAGGAACAGTGTAATTATGGCAGTCATCTAAAAGCAAATGAAGGGATAGGGATGCGGTTTTTAAGGGCTTACATTTAAAATAGTTGGTTTCCAACTCCCTGTTACACAAAAGGGAAACCAAATTGGAGAAGGCCACCCTGGAGAAGACTTATGTCTGGTCCAATTCTTGTAATGCTCTTAAATCTTGACATTTCAAGGAGAAAGGTGTGGGGTGATTTGCAGTGCACACATATTTTCCCAGTGCCTGTATTACTTATGGCTCTCATTGGATTTTCTAGCCTCAATTAACGTATTTCAGTTCACAACTGAGAAGAAAAACTAAACACACACACATTGTCTGATACAATGGCTCAGTTGAGAAGCAGTTACTTGTCACATTTCAGTGACTTGATTTCTTTAGACCACGTGACCATGCCCTTAGAGTTGTAACTAATACCTCTGTCATGGGGAAAGCCTTTTTGTTCTATTGTAAAACTTTTCTCCTTTTTGCTGGAACAGACAATAGGTTTCTCTTCTTATCTCCCTTTCCCTCCCCTGAAAGGAATGTGGTCAGGGGAGGAGCTTTCTCCTTTTCACCTGACAAACAATGGAAGATTCTGTTTTTTATCTTCCCCTCCTGGCAAGACATGTGACTAGGGGAGGGGCCTGAGGGTCATGGCAGGCTAAGTGACAGCCAATGGCATGTGAACACATGCCCACAAGGCATGTGACATGGGAGGGGCCCGAGGCCCTATAGGTACAGCTGCTAGGCTCACAGGAGGGGGTTTGTGGACCTTCTGGACTGAGGATGCTTTCTTTTCACCTCTGATCTCTATCACTGCCATTTTGCCCAGGACCACATGGACCTTTGATTCCTCATCTCAGCACAGCTTTTCCCCAGCTCACTGCTGGATCTCCTTTGCAGCCCCTTGGACATTTCAGGAAAGGATCACTGGCTGTTACTTCACTGGTTTGCCTACCCTGAACCCTATTCTCCTGCCCCTGGAATCCTGGAGGTGCTCTGGTTTCTCTTGAACTAGGCACCCCCTCGTGCTTGTTTATTTCCCACTTGTCCACAGTTGTCATTGTTACACTGTTGTTGTTTTTAGTTTTTATACTGTTATTGCCGTTGTTCAAATATATATATATTTGTTATTTTTTCCCTTCCTCCCAGTAAAGTTCTTATTTCTCTCAATATATATATATATTATTCAAGTATTTCTAAATTTAATTCATACTTCATCTTAATTGACCCAGGACAATCTCACAGGTAAAAGCATTATGTGTTTTATTTCAAAGTGTTCATTTTAACCATAGATATGAAAGAACTGGCACTTAGTATTGAATTCACGGGGAATATGTGGGTTTAGGAACTCAGATTTCTAAAGAGAGGAAAAAGCTATGACCACAGGCATTTTGCCTGCAACCTTCTGTAAGTAGTCTGGGAACCTGATCCAACAGATGATGACTTGTTTGGTTCCCTTTTGGCTGCAGAAGCCACATTTCTTTTCACTATAAAACTGGACATGAAGAGGGAAAGTTGGTGCATGCCCAGGTTGTACCCCATACAGAAACAGGAGGTAATTGGGGTATATTCCAGTTCAGAGCCAGGAATTCAGAAGTGGCTCTATTCCTGCTAATATAGGCGTAGTCTCTGAGCATGAAAAGCACCATTGTTTCTTCCGAGACATTTGGCAGAGCATGGTGAATGTGGCTGAATACTGTTTCCCCCACCACATAAAAGCAAGACAAATTTCCTAAGAAGTGGTAGGGACAAATGCTGGAAAGTGGGTGACTGACTGGGGCAAAACCAGACAAATTCATAGTTCAGTAAGCATGTAAAAACCAGAAAACTGACAATGAGCCACTCCTTTCACCTCAGCTGAAGTGTACTAAGCATGTGGAAATTTCAAACCTGTTAGTCATTCCAAAAAAGAGGCATCACTGCGTTGTAAAATCATTATTGAAATTGGCTATTTCTTTCTGACTTGAGTGTAGTATATCAGAGGTTTGACTTTTCCCAAATAGAAAAAAAGTTAAAAAGAAGTATCTATATAATATATATATTTAAAAAGAAAACAAAAAATCTGTTACTAGCTTAGTATGTCTTCAATTTTGTTTTTAATTATATCCTTGAACTGTTTCCAAAATTATTTATTAAAATCTTAAGACAAAATGCAAGTAATATTGAGCAAAAACCTAATAAGTAATTGAGCTTTATGATGTGGATAAATATGAGCTGGTGTGAATGTAAATGTTGCATCACTGTATTAATTCAATGCTGAGGCTCAGGATTTTAACTCTATATAGTCTTTCATTTAAATAACATTTGCTTCCCTCACCATAAGCTTACTGTTACTATATTTTCCTTCATTTGCCATGATTTTGAATCTGATCTAAAGTCTATCAGAAACAATAAAAGTCTATTTGATTGAAATCAGATGTTGGAGTTATAATTTTGGCAATTTTTTGTAAGGAAAATTGAGAAGTGACCACTGTTACAGGAAAAAACTGCTCAACTCACACAGTTTACATTAAATTAGTATCATAGATATTTATTGTTATTAATATGAGGGAATTATTCAGCAAATATAAAACTATAAATTCGGGATCAATATCAGCAGATGAGCAGATAAATCATGATGCTGGGTTATTACCAAAGGAAGTATGACATTTCGAAATACTTTTCTGAAATTAATCTCAGTAGTTCTAGTGACATATATACACTTGAACACACACAATTTAATTTCCCAGCAAGACACATATTATCTATACAAAAATCATCAAAGCAGTCTTTAACATCAAAGACACCATATGAGACAAACTTCACAGACTTCTTAAGCCTTATCTTAGTGACAGTTATTGTTTTGCCTTCATTCACTTCTGCTGAAAGACTGTACCAGAATCCCACCATTGTCCTGCTTAAAGACTTTAAATACATTTAGTCTGAATGTTAGGACAAAGTGAGCCAGAAAATTTTTCTTCTAGGATAACACTGCCCTTTAATATATACAGATATTCTGGTCCTTGGTGCTTTCTATCTGCCTCACTATATAGAGAGAGACAGCAATCTGTATCCCAAAATTATTTAGAGAAATGTTGATGGCAGGGGACCTCCATCCAGGGGTTATTCTTCTCCAGTCTCTGGTGGAACCTGGGACAATTGTATCAGAGCAGATGGGGTTTTGTCTGTACAGCTTAACTTGTAAAACCTCACAGGAAAGAGAGTCAACAGCTTGCTGGGGTTTGAGGGCTAGGAATGGCTCAGACTTCGGGTTACCTGCTGGGCCTGTCAATCCACCTCTTTTAGCTCCTGTTCTCTGAAAGCTACACGGATGCAGTGTCTTCTGAAAATTATAGTGATGAAGCACATTACAAAACATATTTATGTTTCGCTTAGTATGAAGTATGATGTGGTAACTCTTGACATGATTTCATCCTGCTTAAAGGATTTTGAAACTACTTGGATGTTAAGAAGAGCTTTTCCACAGAGAGAGTGATCTCTCAGTGGAATGGTCTGCCCAGGGAGGTGGTGGAGTCACTATCCCTGGAGGTGTTTAAGAAAAGACTGGATGAGGAACTCAGTGACATGGTCTAGACAATGGGAAGCGCAGATGGACAGAGCGTGGTGTCCACGGCTCTGGGGTTATGGGTTCGGTCCCTGTATGGGCATTAGATTGGGAGTTGGACTAGATGATCCTTGTGAGTCCCTTCCAACTTGGAATAACCTGTGAATATTAGCTTGTTTCTCAGCTGTAAGGAATATTGAATATAAATCATTCATACTGGTGGTCAGAAGTGACTAAATCAGAATACCTGCATTTGTCCACTTAATACATGTCCATAATATTCTCAGTACGTAGGTGCTTGATTCACTGCCAGAGAAGACAATGCTCTACCGAGTAAGTCTTTGTATTCTTTCTTCAATCATGCACTAGACATGCACCTTTAGGATGTAATACTCCTCAGTGTTGATGGGAACTTCCTGAGGCAATGTTTAGGTTTGTGTTTACTTGCAAGGGTGACGTTCAACAGGCACAGCAAAAAAAAAGTGCCTGAATGATCATGTCCCAGTCAGAAACAAGGAATTATATGGAATTATACAGCATTACTATTTCGGTTGGAAAAGACCATAAAGGTCAGCCAGTCCAACTACAGTCTAACCTCACCCAACTAACCCATCTATCCTAAGGCGTAATACCTAACCTAACACCTGATACCCCCCCTGCCGTGACCTGATATCAACATACCACAATTCCTGTCCTGATATCAAGTCAGACTACTAAGTGCATCATCCAACCTGTATTTAAACAGCTCCAGAGATGATGCCTCCACCACCTCCCTAGGAGCCCATTTCAATGAGAGATCACTCTCTGTAAAGAAATGCTTTCTAATATTATGTCTAAATCTCCCCTGACATAGCTTTAAACAATGACTTCTTGTTTTATCACAAGTAACCAGAGAGAAGAGACTGACCCCCTCCTGTATACAACTCCCTTTCTGGTAGTTATAAAGAGCTATAAGATCACCCCTCAGTCTCCTCTTCTCCAGGCTGAACAGTCCCAGCTCTCTCAGTTCTTCCTCATAGGGCTTATGTTCCAGCCCCTTCACCATCCTCGTTGTCCTTCTCTGGACACGTTCGAGGATTTCAATATCCCTTTTAAACTGAGGGGCCCAGAACTGAACACAGTACTCAAGATGAGGT